>OZ038502.1:4208117-4320259 GCA_964036315.1 Acanthosepion esculentum | reverse complement strand
AATTGATGTGTTCAAGAAACAATTATTAAACCCAAGTTAGTAAAAAATAATACAATCGTTTGTTTACGCAACTCATTCTTAAAAGAAAAAAAAAAGGATAAAAGCTTTCAGTATTTGGTTGAATGTCAGAATAATAGTAAGATTATTGCAGTCACATCATAGTTTAATTGATGATGGCCAGAGACGACGAGCCTAAAAGCTGAATAGCATTTTGGACCTTTAAGAAACTATTTCTGGGAGGGAGATACTTAATCGTAATTTCTGAATCAAGGTCATCATATATTTTTGTGTGTATGCCGTCGAAATTTAAACAGTAGACGGTTTGGTATTTTCTTTTTAATCTAGAAAAATAAGTTGTATTGAAACGATCAACATCTTGTAGGCCAGCCATTGGAACCCTAAACACGAAGACTTAAAGGGAGATATTAAGCTATTTTAATTTAACGTTCGCTTGGTTGTAGATGCCTAAATGTAATAAGGTGGACTTAGAAAACGATGAAGAAATAAAATAAAAATTGCAATATTCAACCTGTGCTTTTATTGCGTATTTTATAATCTCATTAAATTGGCGTCATGACGGACAAGAGTCAACAGAAAAATGTGAGAGAAGGTTCTTTAGCTAGGGAGTCGACCAAAGTAGTTAGATAAACTTTAAACAGATAGGGTCTAGCGTTCCTAAATAATGTTTAAGAAATATCTCGGCCAAATCCGAAATTTCTTGTTTTAGATTACTGTATTTTCTGCTGAATTGTCTAAGCCAAATATTGTGGACAAGAGTCCATAATGAAGCGCCATTGCTGATCTTAGACATCAATACTACATTGGTTGGAGTTTACAGACCCCCCCCCCAAAAAAAACAAACAAACTTTAGAATTTATTAAAAAACATAATAGAATAAAATATTACAAAAAAAAATCATTGCCGTATTCGTATGGCCCATTGTTAAAATAGATAAAGAAAAAGAAAAAAAAAAAAGAAATCTTTCCATTTTCTGTTTCCCCAAATCATGTAATTATGAAATCTCGCCTACCCAATCGATCAACCATAATAACCTGATACGGAAATAATTATTGTTTGGTCGGCGTTAAGGAAATAAAACATATTTGGAACACTCAACAAAAATCTATAGAACTGTTTACCTGATGTCACTTATTATGATCAAGAGGAAACATTACTTGACGGTCAAGTAAGACGGAGGCTTTCATATTGATATCAATTGACAATTCTTGTAAGATTGCAGAGAAATGGCCAAGTACTTATAGCCAGCTATAATTACCGAAAGTTTTGTTTTGACATGCAATTCATTGCGGAGACGAGCAGGTTTCAGTAGTAGTCTTGTGGCAACCAAGTGTCCGAATGTCAATGGCATCCTCCTGCCACGTTAAGAGGGACTTGAATGCTGACCAATTATCAAGTTGGACACAGTACTCCTGGTTTTGTTGGAGGCATCCAAAAGACAGAGATGCTTACACTCAGTATTTTACAAGCACACACCAACGCACTGCGTGTAAAGGTTGGCTATACACATGTCAAAGACTCACCTAAGTTCCATATGGCTAATCCTTTGTGAAAAATATTTGGCAGAAAGACACAATTCCAGTGATATTGGTATTTCTGAAATTCAGCTTTGTCTGGCACAAGAGGAACGGAATTCTCTTTATGCATTTTCAGATTCTATAAACAAATTGTGAACGTGCAGTGATTGTTAAAAATTTTAACAAAATTTAATTTAATCTTGACATATAAGAGATATTTATAATACATAATTAACTAGCTTATAAAATATATATTTTTCACACCTTCAGCGCCAATGATTGTGTTGCTGACGTGTGCTGTCCCAAAATTAGAACGAAGGGAATTATCCAGGGGAAACAGCATTGCTGGAAAACAGGAATTGATCACAACTGTGTGTGGAAGAAATAAAATAAAGACAAAGCGTGAATTAAAAAAAAAAATGTAGTGACGTTACATAATTAACGTACTTTGGCGCTGAACGTGTTAAGGTGAGTTTGAATCCAAATTTTGAAGTACATGTTACTATTGATCAGTAGTAAAGAGATTGTTAAACTCATAGGCATACTTTTTGCCATCTCTTTCCAAAATAATGAGATTCCTCTGGTAATACTATACCAAAATCTCAGTCATTTTGAACAGTTTCTTTTCAAGAGATGAAACTGAATAGAAATTGTTTTTGGCTTTCTGTCAGTGAAATTGCACCAACCCCCATGTTAAGGTTCATCAATGTGCATCTCTGAGCAAGGTTCCCTATGGGTGCCATGGGGGTATCGCAAAGTAAAGCAATCAAGCAGAATTGTGCGTTTTTTTTTTGTAAATAAATAAATTCTTTTTTAATCTTTAAATTTCAGCTGAGCAGTACAACATGACAACGATGATGGGATATAAATATTTGATTTGTTTGTCAATAAATATTACAACTTACTTTGACTTTAATATCTTTAAAACGAAGATGTGTTGGCCATCTATAGTTTGAGACAGGGTTAGACATTCAAAGATACAGCAAAAATGTACATCATGGGTATTGTTATAGGAATATATATATATATATATATATATATATATATATATAATGATAAATATACGAGATTGATATAGGTAGAATTCATTAAACATAGAGGACTTCACAGTTGCACAAAAACATGTAATATTACCAGAGTTTGAAATTCAAATACAAAAAGACCTTTCATTTTTAAAAAATCAGGATGCCTCCTTGGAATTAAAAGAAGAATAAAAAAGCTTGTCCAATTATGTTGGAAGCACGAACAAGCCACTTCTGTCTGATTTTAAAACTTCTAACATCAGCAATATATTTAGTTCGCCTGCAGAGAATACAGTAATGCTAACCCATCATCATTTTTAATTTTTTAAAAGAGAAAAATCTTCATTGGCAGGCTGCATGGTTAAAGATTGCAACTTTTAGTATTCCCAATTCATAAAATGTCCAGGAATTTGTATAATGTCAGGTAAAGATAACTTTTATTGTCTATTAAGACTCAACAAGGGTAATGGGTTTCATGCCACCTAAAAAAAAGTCCTAAGTGACATCAGGATGATGACAAAAAAATAGCAAGAAAAAAAATGCTCCACAGAGCAGGATAGAGGGGGAGTAAGCTAGCATGATAAACCCAAACATACTTTTTATAAAATTTTCAGAAAAAGAAAAAAAATCTCTGGGATCTGCAAAAATGACTAGAAATTCCTTAAGTCAGATATACATATACACATATTAAAAAGAAGAGAGAGAAACAATAGATTAATTTCAGGGTATAAAAAACTGGTTGGGCAAAGGTAAAAAAATTATTAAGATCTAAAATCTCACTCAACTAGTGTGAATAGAAACCTCATTATATACAACAGAAGAATGTCCAGAACAGGGTCAGTTGGACAGTTAGATATTCCATTTTTTGGTTCAGTGAGAATCAGGATTGTATTGGAGAGAAAAATAAATTCTTACTCATGTTTAGGTGAGAAAGAGAGGGGCAAGTGTGTGTGAGAGTGTCAAACAGAAAGAGCGCGGAAAAGACAAATTCTTAAGAAATTGATACATTTTGAATTGGTTTGTATGTCCCAGTTTGTGAATTATTAATATTCCAGGCTGTAGAATTTGGAGAGAGACTACCATATAGATCTTACAAGATTCTGAGAGAAAGATAAAGGTTATGAGAGGGGAAGGCAGAGAGATGTGATTTTCAAAGTTAAAAAAAAAAAAATGAAATTTTAGAGCTGATGCAAAAGGCCTATCATTTGTTGGCATTTTTTGTGGTCAACTTTTGTTTTCTGCTTATAAGAGTTTTTTCTCAATTTAGATCCAATGATGAAAATTGCAATGCATTCAGTGTTTTTTTTTTCATTATACAAAAACAAGGAAACTTTTTTTTTTTTTTTAATAAAAATAATTATGAGCCCTTTTTTCAAGGCACTGGAATCATGAAAGAAACTTGAAAATATTCCTGATTATTTTAGATCCTACAAAATTCTACTTCCCTCACTAATTTTTTTTCATTCACAAATCAACCATTCAAAAGAGGCCACCAATTTTCATTTTCACTTGAAGGGATGGGAACAAGATATATCAAGAAATATCAATTAAAAACAGTTTATGTTTTTCAGGGAAAAAGAAAAAAACCTTAAACTCTGATTTATGATACATTAGCAAAAATTTCTCTCTTAATGAACCAGTGTCATTTAAAAATTTTTGTCAAGAATCTTTTCAGATTTCAAGAAATTGAAACCAAGATTTCTGATATAAAAATTCATTTTATTTAATCTGTTTTTTTTTCCAAGTTTTTCAATACTCCACTTTTTTTTAAACAGCTTTTTAAAAGCCATTTGTTTCCTGTTTTGCAGTCACTATATGTCTCTGCTGCAGCCATTAACTGGGAAGTAATACTTATTAAACTCTTTAAAAAGGTAAAGAAAACAGATCTCTTTGGCAACAAAAGACTTCAGTGATATAAATGTTTGTTGAAGAAAGCAGCAATTGGTTAAGTGATATCAGGATTTTCTTTTCTTTTTTTTTTTTTTTTTTTTTTTTTTTTTTACACACAAAGCATTTTCAACCATTATTCATTTACCACAAGTATTTATTTTACCATAAGCAACTAAATTAAAGAAATATTTGTCAAAAAATATTAGTCAAGAATCCCTCTTAAAAGAAAAAAGGGAAAATCATAAGATTATTATAAATGCATATAAAAACAATGACAAATATTAGAGTGATTGGGAAATGAAGGGTAAGTTTTTCAGCCATAAGTATTCTTGTATCTCAATCAGCATAGCAGCTGTCATGTTAAGAATGACTTCTAGAAGAAAAAAAGAGAGCTTAATCTCTAGTGTACAGATGACAGTAAATTGATGGTCTCTAAGTAGGCTACAATGAAAAGAAACTAAAATTAAGATTAAAGTAATACTACTCCAAAAATACGGAAGAAAGTCTGTTTGTGGAGAGGGTGAAAGTGAAGGATAAGTCAAAATCAAAAGGATTTTCCAAATCCTTTAAGAATTAAAGGATTTGGAAAGCTATTGCCAGTTGCATCCAATCATGTATTTTATATTTGAAACAGTTCTTTCATGAAAACAGTAACAACACAAATGAGGTGTGTTTTCCTGCATGTTGTCTACAATTATTTCTTAAAAGTGAATTGTACTTCAAAACAAATATATATGTAGCTTATAGAACCAAATAGAAGAAAATTAAAAAAGCCTTTAGCTTTTGATAATGAGAGAGATAGTTCATTATTTGTAGACATTGGCACATTACAATTACAGATCAGTAAAATTAGTTGACATTGTTTTAATCTATTCTGATAAATCCAAAATTGGATCAATGTTCTTGGAATGTAAGAATTTAATTTGGGAAGAATGGGAGACTTCAAAATGTTAAATAGTTTGAAAAAATATGCGAGTTATAAAAGAATTGATAAAAATCTTATAGAAAATATCATTTGCAACAAAAGTGAAAAATTTTTCAAACATTTTCTTACAAGTGTTTTGCTGTCAGTTTTGATTTAGAAATGTCGATGCGTCTAAAATTCAAAGTCACCCTTTCATGAATCAAATGATAAATATCAGAGTTGAAGCAAAACACGAGATATTCTAAATGAATATTAACATAACTTATATCTTGATTTTCAATAGCATTTGTCAATTTGGGGTTGAAATGATGACTTAAATGGAGGAACTGATAAAATTTGTCAGTAAAATTAACCAAAAATTCTGAAAGTTATTTTAAACAAGATGCACTAATTAAAGCTGGTTTCATTTTTAAGGTAAAGGACGGACACACACACACACACACACACACACACACACATACACACACAAGCAGCTTTGTCAAATGATGTAAAACAGTATATTTGCTTACCAAGATTGACTGAAACCTGTTTATTGACTGCTGCAGCCTGTCATATGCAGAAACACATACAAATAGACTCAGTTTTTCACAGATCAGTCATCAATTTCAGATCCTAAAATCAATTTCTGCCATTCAAAGAACAACACATTTATATATTTATTACATATATAAATGCACTCTCAGGCAACACGAATAGAGAATTGTTGTATTTAGATTCAAAAGAGCTGAATTCTTAAGAAAGGGATGTGTATTTCATGGACCCACTGTGATAGTAGCAAAAGAAAACTGGAGAAATGGGCTCTAGCTGGAAACAAAAATTAAAAAGAAAAAAAAAAGAAAAAAATGAATTGAAAAATGGAAGAGAAACAAAAAGTAATTTTTAGATTTGTCATTTTTTAAAAATTCTTTCTTAAAAACTCTTGAAGTAAAAATAAAAATCCTTTTTTTAAGGTTGTAGAAAACAAATCTAAATAAAAGCAGAATGTTTGTTTTTGAGTCAAGTGAAAAGAGAATTATTGTTTCATGATGTTTCGAATCAGCATAAGAAATTGTGCATGTTGTCAAGAAAGTGGGATGTTTTAATTAACTTAGAAAGCTTGCACTCCTTTCAGAACCACAGCAAATGAGTCTCCCCTATCTGAAATATTCTAAAAGATTGCTCAAATAATAATAATGATCATGATCATAATAATAAAGACTAATTTAAAGTCAAAATCTTGTCAAAATGTTCAAATATAAAGTTTTCCCCCAGCCCAAAAAACTGCTGAACAATTTGCTCTTCTATTTGTTCGATTCAGTCTTTTATGACAGAGTGTAATTGATTTACTTTTTGATAAGAGATGAGAATGTCTAAGAAATAAAGCCACTGTCCTTATATTTCAAAAGTTGGAGAGGGGAGTGAGGAAAAAAAAAAAAGAAAAGGTTCAATTTGAGCTTCAATTTTTCAGAAATGTTATGTGAAAATTCCTATTAAGAGGTTGAGGTTGCAAAAAAGTATGGAACATATCTACTTATAGTTTTTTCTTCTTTTCGTTCCTGTGATTTGACAGTCCCCTTAGAGAAAGAGAGAGTAGAAAGAATGACAATTTGATAAACACACCTAGAAACCATCTACCCAGAATCAGAGCAGATGGGATGGAGCGTGTGCGCATGAGGTCACATATTGAGCTCAGGTAACTTCAACTCACCCCTTGACTAAAGAATTTGAAAAGGATTGGTTTGTTGTGTTTGCAAGTTTTTTTCTGCTCTTAATACAAAGTTTTTGTTTTTTATAACCTCTATGAAGATAATGTCAAAAGTTTTAAAAAAGATTTGTCCATATGAAATGAAAAAAATTAACAAAATAGAAGTAAACAGAAAGAAAAACAAAACAAAAACAAAAAACTTTTTTTTTAAATGTTTAATCAACAACAATCCCATTTTTTTTGTATTTTTTGTGATTTTGTTTTTTAAAAAGAATTTTGTGTCAAGCTAGAAAGCAAATGACAAACAGTTTGGCAGCTTGACCACTTCATCATGTTTGATTAGCAGTGGCCTGGACATGTGCTCATCAAACCAAAGGAGTGGCGGCAGGTGGGGTGGGTGGTTAAGAAATGGTAAAGACGAGAAATTAATGGCTGTTGGTGAGAGAGGAAGAATGAAATTAAAAAGAAAGAAAATGAAGAGTGATTGCAAAATGTCGAGTCTTGAATTTTTACACTCAATTCTATATGAACATTATTGTTGAATTACTGGTCTAAATATTAAATGTATTTTTCAGAAAATAACTCCACAATTCAATGTTCATAAATTTATGATGATGCTCCGCCTCCCCCAGGTTTGCTGAGGAACACTTTTTTTTTTGTCAACAGCTAAAATGGAGGCAACCAAACTTTTGCAATGTCACTCTTCGAGTGAAGTAGAAAAAACAATTTTGAAGAAAAACCCAGAAAATAATTTTATGGGATACTGGATGGGAGTGGGGTGTGAAAGAAGAAAAAAAATTCCCTGCAAAATAAGGGTTAGTAAATTTTAAAAACAAATCTCAAACTGGCACACCATGATAGTTAAAAAATAAATAAAAAAATGGAGGAAATTGTTTTCATTTTAAAGAATTTTTTTTTTCAATAACAGATGTTTGTTGTAAACAAGGTTTTTTTTTTTTTGTTTGTTTGTCATAAAACAGGAAAATGTCAGAATCAACAAATGGAGAGTGGAATAAATGCAAGTCATGAGTTTTCTTTTTCATCAAGGTGACGTACTGGCTTTTTAGAAAAAAAAAAAAAAAAACTATTTTTTTGGCTTTTTTTATATACTTTTAATGAATTCAATTTTTCTTCCTCCCCTCAAGTAAATTTATTTTCCAAACAAAATTTTTGCGTTTTTAACTTCAAACCAGGGGGAAAAAATTGGAAACTCAAAGTTTGTCCAATTTTCACCTCAGATTAAAAAAAAAAAAAATTTACAAGTTTATTAATGAAACTTATTGTTCAAAGAAAATTTTATCATTATAAAGTGAATAGATACTTTAATTAAATAATAATTTAATTGATAAATAACTAATAAATTAGGAATAAATAAGTGAGTTTTGAATTGATGATCATGAACAAGAAATGCAATGTTTTCTGATGAAAACGTGGTTAGATAACAAAAGAAACAAAAATTATTAAAAAAAATTTCTGTAAGTTTTGGTGGTAACATATAAAATTAAACAAGGAATGGGGAATGGTAACATGACAGAATAATAGTGACATACACAATGGTCTCCTGTAAGAGACTTTTAGATGAAGGGGAATGGGGTGGGGAAATAATTTGGACTTTTTTTTAGGGCAGGGAAAAAAAGAGCCAAACAAAGTCATAACAGAAGGGTTTCAAGTAGCTTGGAGCTCAAAATTTAATAAAATGTAAAAAAAAAATAAAAATGACTAATACCTATGAATATTAAAAGTGGCATGTTATGTCTCTTGATTTTGGTCAGAAACTCTCAGTCATGTCACCATCTGCCATTGTTTTTTTAAAACTCCTCTTCCTGCTGTGCACATACATACACACACACACACACACACACACAATATATATATATATATATATATATATAGCACCTGCTCAGTCAGTCAGTCAAATAAATAAACAGGCAAATAATTTCATATGCACAAAACTAGATACATAGACAGAAAGGCTGAACATTCACAGGTTTTACACAGCACATGTAGGCATAAAAAAAAGCTGTCAAAAATGTGTGGTGCCTCTAAGTCTTGAACCTGACCATAACATCTAACAAGATTGATAAAATAATGTAATATGCCATTTCACCAAATCTTAGAAGGGGAGGCATCTAAATAATTGGCTCTAATAGATTTTACAAGTACAGAAATGGTTTCATTACAATGAGAATGACTTTCACAAAAATCACAGCTAGAAAAAAATTTTATGAAAAAAGTCCTAACCACAGAAATCAAGTTATTGCTGATATTAAAAAGCATTAGACTAACCGTTTGGAAGAAAAATAAAATTGCTTTCATTTTTACATACTGAAATGCTCAAGAGGTTACTCACTTTAATAATTAGATAGCTGTTTAACTTAGAGGAGTTCAGTTGACTATTTATTAGTAGAGGTGGATCGATAGTGCTAAAAACAGACAAACGAGGTGAGATGTTCAGTTCACTGAGAAGGATAGATTTTACAAGTCCATAGATTCTAATGGGTAATGGGATTTAAGCTTGATATAATTGCTTTGCACTAGAGCTAAACTCAGTCATTTTGCTTAATATTTGGTTATATAAGCAACAACTTACCAATGAAGTTCAAAAGAGATCTTGTATGGAAAAAAACTGTGTAAAAATGATATAGAATCAAGTTGTTTATTTTCCTTTTTACACAAAAAGCACAGTGTGTGTGTGTGTGTGTGTGTGTGTGTGTTCTCCTTAACTGTGATTGACGGAAAAGGAAATTCTAAAACATTTCATTTCCTTCTTTCTTAGAGGATTTCCACACTACATTTATTATGGAATAAGCAAACAGGCAACTATCTTCAAGTACAAACTCGGCTGTTTTTCCTTTCTCCCTGTCAGTTAACAAAGTGGTCAAATTGCAAGTAAGCAATGCATTGATTGCATCCCATAAAGAATCATTTAGGAATAGCCTTGAGATAAGCAACTCAAGTTGGGCACCCTTACCAAGTGAAGGAAAGGAAATGCTGAAATCCCATAGACTAACAACAGCAGTGATAATAAACGGACATTTCGGGTAGATTTTCATAAACTGTTTCATTATTTCTGATAGTATTTTCAGGTTTTTCTGTAATAGTTTTATCAAAAACCAACCAACAGGTCTGTTAGAGGAAACTATACAGATTTGCAAATCCTTTTGCAGTTTCTTGTCTGTTGACTTGGAAAGTTATTTTATTCTCTTAAAATTGCTCCCATTCTGTTTGCACAAATTCTCCCAAAAAAAGAAATTTGAAATCTATATTTTATAAAACCTTAAAAACCAAATAATGATTTCAAGTGCAGTGCAAGCATTTTGAGTATACTTGTAAAACTCTTGCTCTTAAATGTTTTGGAGTAAATAAGAATGGTTTTTCATAAGTTGGAAGGTTACATTTTCTCTTTTTCTTTAGAGAGATTATGAAATCTAATGAAATATTACAGTAAGAATGAAAGATCTTGGTAAATAAATTGGTAAGAAAAAAGTATATTGAAAGTGTGTGTATTTCCCAAACTAATGGAATGCTTAATTCCAAATTGTTTTTTTACCAAATGTTACTTTGCAGACAAACTCTTTATGGAAGATTTATGTATTTCAAGTTTGAAACTACTTTTGTTTAAAATATGTACCCTTCCCTCTAAAAAAAAAAAAAAAATAGTTTCATGCCTGAATAAGATTTTCTACTATTATTAGTGGAAACTACATTTTGTAATTCTCTGTAAATGAGAGCGAGAGAGAGAAAGAGAGAGAGAAAGAAACCATCAGAAGTAATAGAGAGAATGAAAAGTTTTTCTTTGAAAATGGATACAACTTGCAGCCAAAGGAGAAACGGACAATTCAACTACTGACTGGAAATTAAAAAAAAGAAAAAAAAAAGAAAATCAATGCTCACCGGATGTTTAATATAATCACCTTATTTCTCCAGTTCTGTGTCCAGACAAAGGATATCTCCTCTCTATCAATTACCCATCACTGATAACTGATGGGCTATTGGAAGAGAATGAATACATTGTTTCTTTATTGCTGACCAGGCAAAGCAGTTCCTTGCTAAAACAAAAAGAGCTCATGTCTTATGCTGCACATTTAGGACTATTTATCCATGAATGTCATATGCATATGAGTGGTAACATCACGTGCACACACGTGTGTGTGTGTGTTGGGGGGGGGGGTCAGGTATTATCAATAGACATTTGATTGTGCATATGCATTGCTCTTGTTTTCATCCTTCAGCAACTACAGCATTAAATGTTTAATTCCTTGGGGGGTCTGTGTAGAAAGGAAACCCACATGAAAGTGACAAAGACCCCACAGAGTAGCAGACATAATGGCATCTCTCTCCTATATCAATCTTAATAATATCGAATATGGACGATTTAGACTGTGAAAGACTTCTCCAAAATCTATATGCCAGTTTCTCAATTGAAATTGGAGCCTGCTGGTCAAATGAAGCTATGTCTTTATTAACTTAGACAAAATTCCTTAAAAAAAGAAAGGAAAGAAAAAACACTTCACCTTGAAATAGACTACAAGTGTAAAACATTGATTTGGTATCAAATGAATATCACAGACTATGAAGTAAACCCATTTTCTTTTTTAAACATAAATCAATAAAATTGATTTTGTAACAATTATCAGTTTAACAAATAATATATTTAAGTTAGAAACAATAAAATTGTTTTTAATAATAATAATGATAATAATGCACCATTCAGAGAGAGAAAAACAGGCAAACAATGTGTGTCTGTGCATAAGACAGGCCATGTATTATAAAACAAAAAACAAAAACATTAATTCTGGCATCTTCTGCAGTAGAAGAGCAAATATTTTAGAAAATAAAAATTAGCAAAATACTGATGGCTATAAAAAGTTGATTTCATGAGGATCCTGAAATGTAAGGCAATTGCTAAGTACTTAATTCATAACTGATAAGATCCTCAAAGGCAAAAACAACAATATTAACAAAATAACAAGGGAAAAAAAAACATTGTTTTTACTTAGCTTCAGTCCTCCCTCCATCTTTTGTTTTTATTCTTACTCCCTCTCCCTACCTTAACTTGTAGGCTTAGTTAAAGAAAAGAAAAATTAAACAATTTTCTCTCTTGAATATATTGTATTCCTTGATAAAAATGACAATCATGAATTTGTTAGGGAAAAAACAACCTCTTTGACCTTTGTGCCAATATTTGTAGCTGAAAATGACAGATGGTGGACAAGAATGACAAGAATGCCAGAAATCACTAATCAATCAATACATTGATCTGCCTTGACTTTGAAAGTTATTTGGAAGCAGAAAGATAATCCTACTAAGAGACAATAGTTGAAAGTAATTAATCCTTGAAGCTTATGTGAAGCAAAGAAAGAAAAAAGTCTAAGCTAAGTAATTCACTTATCATGGAAGAAAATCTATGTCTGAAGTTGCAATTAAAAGTGTTCTTAGACTGCATCACTAAAACACTCAGAGGCAAGCTCAAGAATACAAGAATCATTTTAAGACCCTTTTAATTGTCTAGAATAGTGAAACTAATAATGAAACTTTGAAAGAATTTTCCGGCATATCAAGTCCTCCATTTGTCGACTTACAAATCTCTAGCCATCAGCAAGTGACATAACAGGCAATACTTTCTGATGTGAATCCAATGATTATTTATTAATATTAATTATAACCAGACCAAAAATTCAAATTTGTTTCTAGATCATTATAGAATTACTTTCAAATTATAATGAGAGAGAGAGAGAAGGGGGGGGAGAGAAAATGTGTGTGTGTGTGTATGAAAACAATGCTTCCCAGCACAATCCTGACCTTTTCCCCACTCAGTGGTTGACAAATGAAAAGTTTATAATTTCACTATGCAGTAATGCCATAGTAAAATATGAATCTCTATCTTAAGCTGGGAGGGTGGTGAACTGTCCATATTCTCTCAAAGAGGTTGGGGACAATGTCCATATTTCCCCTGCCCATTTGCTGAAGTTTCAAGTTGCTTGGCATTCAAACAGAAAATATGTTCCTTACACCTGTTGAAAGGAAAACTTTCTGCAGGTAAGGAAAATGCAAAATACTATTGATAGTCACAAGTAATGAAAGATGAATGCCTGATACCCACATTTCTTGCTGGGCAGGGATAGGTATTGAGAGTTAATAATTATGTGATATATAGCCAGCTTGTAATCATGTGTTTTTATGACAAAGAAATATTTTGAAGCTAAATGCATTACTGCAAATATCCAAGATGAATTCTTTCTCTTGCCTGTTACCCCCAGAAAATTATAACATTATTATTTTTTAAAAAATTTGTAAAAAGGATTCTAAGTTCATATGAAATATTGAACTCCAATGGAGACAGTAATTTTATGTACAAAAGAAAATTTAAGCAAACATACTTAGATAAATATGTATGTAAACTTGTATGAGATACATTCCCATGTATACACAATAACATATGCACATTTAGAAATGCTTGCTCTCTCTCTCTCTCTATATATATATATATGTGTATGTATGTATGTATATATATATATGTATATATATATATGTATATATATCTACACACACATATATATATATATATATATATATATATATATATATATATATATATATATATACATACACACACACACACATATATATATACACACACATATACATATATATAGCAGGCACTGTTTTGGAAGTGTTACAAGATTTCAAGTATAAAATGTGGCATTTTGTCAACTTCAGTCAAATTGAAAACAAATTTTGAAGATGTGCTTCACAGAAGGCAACAGTTATCTGAAACTGATTCATTTGTACTTTTTTTGTGTTTTTTTTCCAAGATTCATTTTCAGAGAGATCTTTCCTTCTGAACAAAAAGAAAAAAATTACAATCATGTCAACTGGGGACCAATTACCAAGACAAGAATCTTAGTTTAGATTTTTGTAATTCTTAGTCTGGAAAGAAAAATGTCAAAAGATGAAATTTAAATACTAACTTCATCTCACTGGTGTAAATATCATTTTTGTAATTGTAAAATCTTTTTTCATACTTATGTTTATTTAAATTTTGAAATTTGTGTGTGGTGTTGAGTTTGGGATCCAGAAAGTAAATTGTAAGCACACACACACACACACAGAGGGTGTAGGAAAGTTATTCAGAAAAAATCCTTGTATGCTCTATATTTTTTATATGTTCATAAAAAGTGGGTGGGGGTCAGGGTTAACTCTCTCTCCCTCTCTCTCACAGACACACAGAGTCTATGCTGAGTGCGTCATTTGCAAATATTTGATTATATGATGAATCTCAAATCAGAAAGTTGCTATGGGAGATGGAAGATATCTAACTAAAAGATAGAGAAACGTTTTTTTATTTTTTTGAGAATGAACACTATTTTGAACCCAAGACAAACAAATTCCACAAGAAATCTGAAAATTAATATCATAACAGGTTAGGAGGAGGAATTTTGTTAATCTTATGACATCAAAAGCACCAAGATTTATTTTGGCTGTTCTTTTCTCATCATATAGAAAACATGGGAAGAAAAATGGTAAACTTGTGTTGCTATCCTGAGTTCCAAGGAAATTTTCAGTTGGTTGGGGTTTTTTTTGTCAGTAGTGACAGAGAAAGGGACCCCAGGTGAATGAGCATACTGATTCAAAATATAACATGCCCCTCTCCTCATCTGATGTAAAAAAAAAGGAAACCAAATGGTACTCAAAAGGAAAAGAAGGACCAGATGAAAGAAGAAAAAAATGAAAAGAAAAAAAAGAAAAGCTAAAATGAACATGAAATTATTATTAATTCTGAAATTAAAAAGGGAAAGACTGAAATAGACAAAGTTGAGTGTTAAGAAACTATTAAATGGAGTGGTTTCAGCTGAAACTAAAAAGGTATAGTATGGGAAACAAAACTCTTCCAAAAAAATTAACAACAATCTTATGTATCTCTCTGCATTATGATTTTGAGCCCCAGGAGAGCAGTCAAGTCTTATCAATTGGCCAAAAAAGATTTTTTTCCTCTTATAGAAAAAAAAAAAAAATCCCTCATTCCAAAAACTGAATTCAAAATTGCAATTCCAACCATTTTGTTCCCATCAGTCAGAACATCATGCTTGATAATGGAAGATACACAGGTTATATATGGTTGTTAGGTAGGGAGGAGATGTCAAGGAAGAAAGGAAAGAATTCTTATTATATTAAGAGTGGATAAAAATAAAACAAAAACAAACAAAAAACAACAACAGAAAACAGAAGAGGAACACTTGCTGGATAAAAATACAAGATTGATTAATAAGGATTAAATCAAAATTTCAGCGTCAGAGAATTGTCAGTAGTATTGAGAAAAGTAACTGGGATTTTTTCCTTCTTTTTTCAAAGTTGGGTATACTTTCAACCCTTTTGTTTGCTCCTGTCTGCAACACAAGCAGAGGGCAAAGTTAGTTTCTGAACCATGAAAGTAGCATTACATTATATATATATATATATATATATATATATGTGTGTGTGTGTGTGTGTGTGATGTGTGTGTGCATGCACGTATAAAGTTATTCACACACATTTTACACATCCAAGTAAATGTCACATAGACAGTGATGGGTAAAGAAAGGTGGTGGTGAATCTTCACAGGACATCCATGATGGTGGATGAAGACCGGTTGTTGGAGAGAAAGAATAAGGAATTGGGTAGCATTTCCTCTGGCCACATGATACAGAAACTCAGACTCAACAGCCAGATAAGACCAGTCTTAGACTGGAATTGGCAACAACACATTTTATGCCATTATTTATCAGGAACAGAGAAAACAAAGTTTTTTTTTTTTTTTTTAAGTTAAAAAAAAAAAGAAAGAAAAGAACAAAAATAAGTGTCTTTGTTTCCTTTTTCTCCCCCCCCTTTAGTATTTTTCATTCACAATTTTCTTTTTCTGTTTGCTTTTTTTCCCCCCTTCAACTTCTTGGTTTGTGTTTCCTTCTAGTTCTCCTTTCAAACTTTGTGGTCAGCCTTGTTAACCTTTTGGGAAAAAAAGAAAGAAAAAAATAAGACAAAGATGGACAGACAGACACATGATACCCTTTGTCTGCCCATTTCTTGTCGAAGATGTTCACTTCTTGATTTTTTTTTTTTTTTTTTCTTGAAAAATGTTTAACATCCTGTCAAGAAGAAATCTCTTGAAGGAATGGTCCAAAGTTACATGCAAAACATCTTTTTCTTTCTTTTCAATAATTCATTTGAAAAAGGATCAATGACATTATTTGAAGAACCTTTAAAAAATGGATGGGTTAGGGTTGGCAGTTTCTATCAATTGCTTTTATTTTATTAAACTTCAATTTTTGTTTTTATTTTTGTTTTTTTGAAAGTTTCAAAGATTGTGTTATTTAGAAAAAAAGGGCCAGTAATAACTCTGTAGCTTATGCCACAGTAGTCAGAACAGTGCAATTGTGTGACATGACCGCTGCCCAGTATAGACAGGCAAGTAGGTAGGCAGACTGACCGGTAGGCAGTGGGCCTGTCAAACATAGCAGTTGTATTCCAGCCAAACCATGTTAATGATGGGTGGTAGTGGTTGGGTAGGGGGGTCAAGCGGGAACTTTTAGAATGATGAAATATGGCAGTAGCTCATAAGACTGGTCAGCAAGAGGTAGCAAACCCAGAAGGATACCAAGAGAGTTGATGTGATATATTTGTACTTTCGAGGGCCACCCAGCTCACCACCAATTGCACGGTGTCGCCGGCTAACCAACAAAATAATTGTGAAGACGGCAAACACACAGAAAATTGTGACAGAGAAGGCCAGAGTGCCCGGATGGACGCGAAATACTGTGCCGTTTGCTGCATGGTAGATGGCAGCAATACTCCATGCAATACCAATTCCAAGGAACACGTTGACAGCGTTGCTGCCGGTTACATTACCAATGGATGAATCTGCATATCTGTCATTGATGGCAGCAACTTTGCTGGCAAATGTGTCTGGAAAGAAAATAAATCAATATAAAATGTTATATAAATATAATAAAATCTAAATGTTATTCTATGTTAAGAGAAATGGAAGCGTGATAAGAGAACAACAGAGAGTCTGATGAGAAGGTGCTAAAGATAATGACAGAGACCGATGAGGGGGAGTGTAAAGAGAACAACAGAGAGGCTGATGGGGAGAGTTAAGGAGAATGACAGAGAAACCTACGGCGGGAGGTTAAAGGAAACGACAGAGAGGGGGTGGTAAAGGAAACGACAGAGAGGGGGTGGTAAAGGAAACGACAGAGAGGGGGTGGTAAAGGAAACGACAGAGAGGGGGTGGTAAAGGAAACGACAGAGAGGGGGTGGTAAAGAGAACGACAGAGAGGGGGTGGTAAAGAGAACGACAGAGAGGGGGTGGTAAAGAGAACGACAGAGAGAGGGGGATAAAGAGAACAATAGAGAGGGAGAAATAAATGAAAGAGAAAATGAACAACAGGAAAATTAAAAATTGTGCAGTTTATGTATGTGAAGGAATTGAATGTGTCAATTATCAATTTATTCCCTGCTTCGTACATCAAAAGGTTTAAATTTCTAATGTTGATGTTTTATTGAAATCCATTAAAATGTACACTTTGTCAAAAGCAACACAATGAATTTCTTTAACTCTAACAAACATCAAAGTTTGTAATGCTAAAACTATACATCAGAAGAATGAAAAATAGAATTAGCCCCAGTTTAAAAAAAATGTTTTCTTACACAATCCTCACCAAATGTTAATTTTATCTGTTAGGCATCAAAATGTTACTGGCCCCACCTTATTTACTTTCAGTAAGAATGTAGACCATAATCAAATACAATGAGATTATAGAGGTATTGAAAGAGAGATGAGAACACTGGCTTACCTGGCACGCTGGTACCAAGGGCAACAAATGAGACAGCAGTAACTGCATCTTTAAGGCCTATCGTACAACCAAAATGACTGGCAAAATCACCAATGAAAGCAGTCAGCACACCAACAAGAATAATACTGACTGTAAAGCAAGCCCATCCCCCCCAGTAATCTGAAAAAAAAAAAAAAGAAATAAAAAAATGCACAAATTAGGAAATTCATTTTTTTGCAAAAGTAAAAACAGTTTCAATTTTTTCAGCTGCATTTAGTTTCATAAGATTCAAATTATATTCTCATTTACAGACAAATTCAGCATCCATACAAAACTCATTTTATAGAAGATATTTTCCCACAAAATTTGAAGATTTAAAAAATTAAAAACTGTTGGTTTATGCATGACTAAAAGAATTGTCTTCCTACTATTTGGTTCACTAATTATTTTGATCAACATCATTATGGTAAAAAGATTTTTAGGTTAGACATACTTTTAGTGCATTGATCTTTGGCCTGTTAAATATTATTGGAAGAAACTTGTTCATTTATATTTTTCTCTTTCCAAAGATTTGAACATTTCCTAAATGCAAAGAGGTGAAGAAAAGTAAATGATTACAATTTTTTTTTGAAATCCGACAACCTTATTCACAAGATTCATGAAAGAATTTTATTTAACTTAAAAAAAAAAAAAAAGAAGTTATTGCCCTGTCAGTGACCTTACAATTTCTTAGTCTTTTCTCTAAATAAATCAAAAATTTAAAATGTCTCTTTGTTTGGATAATGGCAGTCATGGAACCTAGAAAGCTATTGAAGTCATTGCATGGGAATATCTATCCAGTTACATTACAGGGTAATCCATAACCAAATTGTGTTTCTTGTGTATAGGTATAGAGAATTTTATTTAGACTTGCAATGTTTCCCACATGTGTTCAAATGAGGTTTAAATTTGATGAACATGGGGAACAAAGGAATGTTCCTAGGAGTTTTGTCAACTCTGCATGATAGAGTGTGGTACATTATATTACTGGCACAAACTAACACCACTGGGAAACACACTGCATACCATTACCGGCTTTTATGATACTCTGCTAACAGGCTAGATCCATAGCTTTATGTGGCCACCTCCACAAATGAACTTATCTGACAGAAAGAGCTGGAAACTGGAGTTAACCATGTAACATGATGCCAGTCTTCCTTAGTTCAATTTTGATGTTCTCTAACCCAAATGGAGTGCAATAACCAATGTTATAGTGTCAATAATATTACTCTTATTGGTCAATTACTATGAGACCACATGGCATACACTGTATGTTGTTCAGTGAGTTGACTGATAGATTGAGCAGCACCAGTGTCACATCTTTAGCAAATGTTTGTAATATTCCGATTCTTTTCTGTTTACATATGCTACACAAGCTTTTTCAAATATTTCTGTGTGAGTCAGTTGATTTTTCTTGTCATTTAAAATATTTCTGTTTTAAGAATTTCCCTTTTAAAATACCAGTAAACATACAATACTTTCTTGATTGGAGGCCAACACCTTTAGATAATGTGATAAAAGACAATATTTGCTTTATAAAAAGAAAATTATCTTTGTGTCATTTTATAAAAATAATGATAAAAATGTAATTGGCCCACCTTCATTTGAGTAAAATATGTTTTTTGAAAGTGCTTTATATGCTGCTGTTCATAACATTATTGGGATTACAATTAGCATTTGTGAAAGGATGGCAGTAGCAAGTCACATGAAAGGTTTTTGAAAAAGCTGTATTGTCCAAAGCGTGTGTGTGTGTGTGTGTGTGTGTGTGTGTGTGTGTGAGAGTGAGAGCATAATGTAATTCCACTATATGTGTCTTGTAGGCAGAACTGAAATCTTTTGAACTCTTACCTGTTGGTGGAACAAAAGCAAAGAGGACCTTCCAGAAAAGACAGACAAAGTGCATGATGTAATCCATGCAAGAGGGCAACTTCTCTTCCTCACCTTCTTCTTGATCATCGTCCCCTGAGAAAACAACAGATAAATAAGAAATAAAAACACTGTTCATAACACAATAACATTATAATGAAGAGAGTATTTTCCAAGATAGGTTAAAAAGTAAAAGACAAAAACAAATCATGAACTCTAAATCTAAACAATTTGATGCAGAGATTTTTATCCTTTTCTAGAATCATAAAGAAAACGAAGCACATTGACAGAAAGAAATTATTGCACCAAGAAATTGAAAGAGAAGATAGAAACAAAGTTTCTTAAAATTGTTGGGTTTTGGGGCTACACAGAAAATGAGATCTTCAACGTCATCAGCATTAAAAGATACTGATGATCACCACTTCCCCATTACCCATAACGGTTCATTTCTAATCACATCACATTAGACTAAAATACAAATGGAACTTGATTGCTTTTCAAGGTTACTAACATTGTTTTTATAAGAAATACACAATAATTGTTCAACAGAATCTAGCAATAAAATTTGATAAACATTCTTGTTTTTCTTCTTTATTTTACAACATTTACTTTTCATAATTAGTTATTTCTATTATTATTATTTTTATGACATACATTAAAAATACAAAAATCTTCTGTTTTGAGCATAAGTTATAAAAGAAACAAAAAGTTATACTTTGAATCAACTTTTAGCCTTCTAAAAGTTCATTACTTTGCAGTAATAGCCAATATGTTTTCTTTTTCTTTTAAAGCAAAGCAGTAAACATAAACAATAATTTTATTAATATTCAATAAAATAGAATTTAATCAAGTCTTTTTGTTTTAATAGAGAAGCACTTGAGAAAAGCATGTCTATTTGTATTCAGTAATATGTTACCGATTCTAGCAAAAGTATTGAAGCAAATGTTAATTCTGCATGGATTTCTGGTTAGTTGTTGCTTTGTACATCTGCAGCTACAAATAGCAGGTCACTTACCTGGATAGCTTAGAATGGTTAGCAGTTAGATGGAATACCATCTCTTAATGGTTTAATTAAAGAAAATACAAGCAGTCTATTGATAGAGTTAAGGTGATAGGAAGAATCCAATCATGAGAAAGATATGTGTTTGATCTTTAAACAGTAAAAATGTGAAATAGAAGTAGGGAGGGCTTTAAAAATATGGAACACAAAAGAAAATGTGTAGTGGGAGGCATAGTGGTGGAATTAATTCATTATTAATTTGTAGGAATAAAAGTGGGAGGGAGAGGACATAGAATGCATTTTTGTAAGTGAAAAAGGTGATCAAGATTGTTACTCTGATTCCCTTCTCAGCAATCTGACAAGAAAAAGAAATGTACATAACAATAAAATTTGGAATTGCATTTTCGAGCGAGCCACACTCTGTATGCCGCGCTGTAGCAACTTGATGCGCACCAAAGATTGCAGCGACAAAAAGAACGAAAATAAATACAAGTTCAGATAGAAAGAGAAAAATCAAAGACTGAATTGAATACAATCTTTGATTGCATCAGTCAGAAGAGTCTAATAAGAATGAAGATGCTTCTGTCTGGGGCATTTTCATTCGAAACAGCACATATCATCATCATCAAGATTCTTTTTGTAAATAAAGAAACCTATAGAAAAAAAAAAATTTGAATAAAGCTACTATTCACCCAAATAAAAAAGAAAAGGAAAAAAAGAAAGGAAAAAAAGAAAGGAAAAAAAGAAAGAAAAAAAAGAAAAGGTTAGCACGCACTCATCCCTTGAAGAGAGGGTGTGGATGGCTGGCAGAAGAAGGCTTCTAAGTGTAGTCAGAGGGCAATGGTTCAGGGGGATCACAGGTGTGTTCATTGAAGAAGGCTGGTTTCAAACACAGAACTGCAAAATTCTGTACCTTCTTGTTTAATTAGGGAAACCCCCACACTAAATTGCCTATATATTATTATATAATGCATTCTTTGCATAGATGTCTACATTAAAGTGAAGTAATTAGCTCATCAAATTAGGTATATAGGTGTCAGTCAATAAAAAGTAATAATTTGTTAATTGTTTTTTCTTGTCATTACTTAAAAAAAAGGAAAAAAAGATGCTTGCTTATATATAGTAAATTTAAAGTGCAGTTTACAAAATACAAAGGCAACGGAGAAATTGAGTTTCCTTTGGGAAGCAATTCTATGGGGGGCTTCACTGAATTGCATTGTTACTTGGAGGCAGAGAAAGTGGATGTAGAATTAGCCAGCAAATTGTCTTCAAGTGGATGACACATTTTACACATTCCCACAGGATTTTTATTCCAAATGAGCATCACCATTTTGTTTTAACATTTGCTCATCTAGTTTTTAAATTTTTTTATTTTGAAGGGTAATTTGGCTTGTTTAGGAATCCACAAGAAACTTTTGCCATTAGCAGAAAGAGTTACTCAATTCTCAAAAGCCTTGAAGCTAAACAACTCCACAAATATTCTTATTTGTGTTCCAAATAAAGTCAGAAGCTTCTTTATTTATATCATTTATATTCAGACTATTGTTTTCATCATTTCAGCCATTTTTGGCTTTCAATAGGTGTATATCAATCCACTGTTCTCATTCCACTGTCTAGTTCTTATTTAGTAGTGCTCAGTTATTGCTTGCACAGTTTCCACAGGGTTCAAGTACACACTGCTTGGCCCAAGGATTGAACTCACAATTACTATGTCACCAAATTCACAAACCAGCATTTTAATCCACTAGGCTGAGAACAATAATCTGGATGTAAATAATGTAAATAGTGATAACTCCTCATCCCAAAAATTAAGACAGAAGCTTCTTTAGTGCACATCTAAGCAGATTGAGTGACTGTGTTACTAGCAGAATAAAAATATTGAAAGGGAAATACAAGGACATCAGATTACAGAACTATTATTATTATTATTATTATCATTATTATTATTGACAGAAATTGGAGAGGCTTTAATATTGCAAAATGTTTTGTATAGAAAGAGTTTTTAGCAGGGTTGCCAATTGTGTGTGTGTGTGTGTGTTTGTGTGTAGGCTTGTGGAGAAAATCTAGTAGAAAGTCACACATTAGTAGGACCCTCTTCTAAAAGCACCTATAGAAATGGTAGCAAAACCTTTCAATGCTTTTTCCTCTGACCCTCCGCCTTCATCTTTTGCTGAAAAGAAGGAAGCAAATTGAAATTATTCTTAGTTATTGGACGTTGTTGCCAGCCGGTAACAGATTTAGAAGTCAAGCCCCAGTACAGTGAATAAATTTAACAATATCAAAAATAAACTGGTGAGAGTGGGGGAAGGAACCAAAAACAAGACAACATATCCAGATGTAAATATATGCATATATACACTTAAACATAATCTCACATCTTCAAAAATGTTAGATAAAGAATAGATACTAAAGGAGAGACTAATTCAAAGAAAGAATCAGTTTACCAAACAAACATTTTAAATATATTCATAAGTCTTTACTATTAATTATTATTAATACCAATTATAAAAAAAGCTTTTTAAGCAGAGCAAATAGTTTGAAATGGTTTAATTATCAATCAAGGTAGTTTGTATCAATGTTCTTTCTGTTTTTGAGATTCAAGGTAGTTTTATTAACATTTTTTGTTTTTCTAAATTAAACATGTGGACACATTTTTATGAAAATATGCTGCTTTCTTTATTTTTCTTTATACCATAATTTGTTCTCAAATACCTCACACACACACCAAGAGTGCGTGTGTGTGTGTGTGTGTATGGGGGGGGGGTACTTAGTTTGGTGGTGAAAGGTCAAATTCTTCAACTTTATTTCTATAATTTTAGAAAATATTTATTAATCTTGTAAGAATTTAGAATTGTATAAATGACCAAAAATTCTAATAGATAATGTGACAATAGAATTTTATTTTGTTTATCAGTATTTTTGTGTGTATTTGTGAACTGGGTCAGAGTTATCTGCTGTTTTTTAATTGGCTAGAAAATTCTAAACAATTACTAAAAGAAACTATTTTGACCTGAGCTGATGTTAAATAAGATGACATACTACCAACATGATTCAATTAATGTTACCTTAATATACACACTTTATTTATATGGATAGAAGATCATCAAGCGAAACCTTTATTAAGGGAAGTAACTCTGACGATGATCTAAGGGACACAACTAGCATTAACTAGAGAAACTAAGAATAAATAAATAAAAACCGTCCCAAACTGATGCCTTTTTAGTTTTAATTATCAAATAGTTGCTAACATGGATATAATCTAGTCAATAGACTCCATGAAAATCTCATGTACTGAAGCAAAAAAAAAAAAAATTTTTTTTTAAAACTCAGAAATATTTTAATAATTTTTAAACGTGATGTTCGTTCGGATTACTTTATTTTTGGCTTAAGAGTTGTTAATTGCCATGACTTTTTGCGAAAGGTAATGGAGTGATCTCCTGTTACCTTCTCCACGGTTTGGAATTCAGAAAAAAAACCTCCTCCTAGACTGGCTTCCACCCAAGGCTATTTAACTCATAGTCTTGGCTAGGATTTGGTCATCTGTGTGAAAGTGAATGCAATAGACTAAGGCAGGAAATTGCTCACCAATACCAATTTCAGCACTGATGCACATTATGTAAGCCTCACATTTCATTTTAGTGACACAAAGTGCACTTTTATTGATATTTAAGTAATAAATATATCTAAAAATACAGTAAAAATGATAACTTGTTAAATCATTTTGTTGACTTAAAAGGAGATGACATTTCTTCATAAGTGCAAATGGAGAAGAAATAGTTACAATCCTCACAACTGACAATTTTCCATTAGGAAAAGGTGCATTTGTTGTTAAAAGCAAAATCAAGTGTCTACTGATTGGTTTCATCAGAAAAAATAAACTATTTGCAAAATGGTAACAAACACATTTGGAAAGAAAATATCACACTTTACTTAATCTAGAGATAAGTTTATGAAAATTGACTAAGAGAAAAATCAAATGCACAACAGAAATCTCCTTTGAATGAAACATTCTCTTGCATAATTTATTTTGTTCCACTTCAAGTTTTATTAACAGGTGCAGAAGGAAGATAAATCTAAAAAGCTAGTCCCCCTGTGTGTGTGTGTGTGTGTGTGTGTGTGTGTGTGTGTGTGTATAGTCAGCATAGAGCTTTAAACCATTTAAAAATATATTGAAATCATCAAAAGTACAGTTTCATTCAAATGAAAAACCTCACAGCCAGGTCTTTGTCATGGTAATTTATTTATCTTTTTATATTTTAAACATGTTTTCATGAAAGAAAATGAAACTTTATATACTTGACATTCTCTTTTCACTGTTGATGATTAAATGAAAATACTCTTAATAAACCATTTATTAGAAATTATACAATTTTTATAATTATAAGAATGTAACACATTAAAACGGATACAATAAGTAATTTATCCCTTTTGGACTTCAACTGCTCAATGATTTCAGTTAAACTTGACTAGTGTCTAATAGAAGCAGATGTTGGTTTCTGACCACTGATCACATTATCCAAATATTCTCTTTATTGAATGTTTTGAGAGAGAGAGGGAGAGAGGGAGAATATCAATTTGTTCTGTTACTAATTACAAGAGAAACTCAGTATTTTCATCATAAAAATATTATAGTGATGTGCTTACTTGGCTGAATCAAGAATGGCCAGGGAGGGGAAAAGAAAGGAGTCTCTAGTTTTTATTTTATTGAATTCATAAACATCTCTCAAAAAGAAATTATATCCAATAGGCCTTAGGACACTTTATACAACAAGCAAGAAAGAGGCTGTAAGGTATTTTTTTGTAAAGGAAATAAAGTCTTAGTTATAGACAATATAAGAAAAGAGAGAGAGTAAGGAGTCATGTAAATCAGATTTCAGGTGATATTCAGCTTGTTTGTCATAACAAAACTGCAAATAAAAAAACTGTAAAAACTTTCTGGGTGGCTGGAAAAAAAGCAAACAAAACATTTGCAAATAATAATTAATTTTTGCATTTAAAATCAATTAAAATAAAAATCCATAAAATAATGATTAATTATAGAGATATTACTAAAACATTTCTTATTGGGAAGGCACTAAAAGTTTGTTCTTTTTGTTATTCATTAAGATTTACTTTGAGCTTCATTCAAAAGATCTTTTCTAAAGGCTGTTATACCTGCATGAATAAAAAACAAAATGATAAAAATTGCTGTCTATAATTATTTATTGATGCTAAAATTGAAGGTGGAAGAAAAAATAAGCAACATTTCCAGTTTATGAGGTAAAAATGTGACTGATACCAAAAATGATTTTGTAAACTGTAGAGAAAATACTGTGAATAATTGAATGCATGTGGTTTGTAAAGATTCATGCTGGATATTTTTCTCAAATAATCAACAATGTACAATGAGACGTCAGCCAACATAGTGAAAATATCCAAATCAAAGTTTAAAATTCGTTTACACCAGTTTAGCATTTTAACGTGTAGCCTCCTTAACTGGGGGGTTGGGGGGATCGACTGGACTATTTAAATATTTTTTTGAAAATAAATGACACACAATGAATAGTGAATTCTTCACAGTAATGTAGAATAAGATTGTGAGGCAAATAACATGAACCTCCACTGTGTATCAAAAGCTACTTTTCACTCAAAGGAGTTGATACTATGTTTATGGCGTGAGTAGAAGGGAAACCTCCGCTCTGAGCTTTTTTTAGATTATAGAGGACAGTTTTGAAAAAAAATTACCATTCCCAATTTGGCCAGATGAGGGCAGCAGTTGATTAAAAACATTCATGATTAGTTAAGGTGTGACATTATCAGGGTAATGCAAGACTGCAATTTTGTTTGCTAACGAGACGAAAGTTGTTACAGCTTGGTTGGAAAGTTTGCACTCCACCCGTCAAGTCAACAAGTATAGCACCTTCAGATTACCAATTATTATGGTCGTTACAGAATTATGTGAAAATTTAAACTCTGGAAAATTGCAAAATGCACCCATAGCAATTCTTTGCTGAAAAAGGTTAAAACTGTGAGGATGGAATTATGAAGTTGCTTGAAAGATGGTAAAAAAATAATGGAAACAAATGGTAAATATACAATTCAACAAAGTTAATGTTGAAACTAAAACTAGTCTTATCTTTGCTGAATAAACTGAACAAACTTTTTGCATTACCCAATAATTGTTTAGATGTGAAAACTGAAAAGATTAGGTTTGATGTACTCTTCTTCAAGATGAATGTAAGGTTAGTAGAAAAGTCAATAGAAGAATTCTGAGAAGTGCTTTGGCTTTCAAGCTTATGTCACTGTATTTGTTGTAATCATATTGGTTGATGAAATTATCATTGTCATCTCAGAATTATGACTTTGTGTTGGTGCTGTTAAAAGAAATCCATGCAACAGTGTCTATAACTTGATGCCAGTGCTGTTTTGGTTATAGAAACAAAAAGAAAGTTGGCACTTCCTGGTAACATATTGATTGTTCCTTGAGAGTGCCTTCCTTCAGGTGGTAAAAAGGACACCTAAGAATGTAGTTTGGTTAGTTTAAAACAAATGGAATTGGTTTGGGATCCAAAGAACGTGCAAGGAAAGAAGATGCTTGCACTTGTCTAACAACAGAATATGGTGACAAGGAAATTACTTTTTGTTTTGAGAAGAGTGACATGGGAATGCACAGAAATAATTGAATTAAACTATTAAACATTAATGAACTAATTAATGTCTTAATTGTTGGTAGCCATCTAAGGAAGCAGCAAAAATTAATGGTTTACAGAGAAGAGCAAAAGTTTTGCCTCTACTGAAACTTATTATGTTGGTTCACAAACATCAAAGGCGTGTTAATAGTATACTAGTAGAGGTTAAATCTTTCTGTCAGGCAAAATGGAATCTGACATGAAAGTGTGTATGAAGCAGAGGTATGTCACTGAATTCCTCTAGGCAGAAAAAAAAAAAAAATCACCCCCATTGCAATTTAACAGCACTTGCTGAATGTTTACAGAGGCCAATCAGTAGATGTGTGCATATGCTGGTGGGTGGAGGTGAGAGAGAATGACAATTCATGATTCAGGTGGTTCTGAATAGCTGACAATCTAAGAAATGGAGAACTCCTCATTGCTGGTGAGAATGCAAATTGTGATGGCTTTGAGCAAAAATAATGAAAACTTGCTCTATGCCTGCATCCATTGTAATTTCTGTGAAAATGGGTAGCATTTACTTTCAGAGCATCCTTCCCTCATAGATTGAATGCATGTCAAGAAGACAGCAGGATTATCTTCTTTCTTTTCAGTGCCTCCCACATTTTTAATTTTATACTACAGCATTACAGAAAGACATACAAATAAGTAGACATTTTTCTTTTAATAAATTCTACTTCAGTTTTAAGGTCTTTACTTGAAGAAAAATCTTAAAAAAAAAAAAAAAACAAACTTTCTTCATTCCTCCACCTACACTCCTCTGTAAAAAAAAGAGTTTCTTACAAGTTGATTTGGAGTTATTTGATTCGAGTCATTTTTATATCCAAGTATAATTTTTATTGAAGCTCCAATCCTTTAAGATTGGGATTTTGGAAACATTTTTGGCAGGATAAAGGAATTTCTCAGAAGATATCTTGTCAGTTATTTCTAATTAATCAAGAAATGCATGAAATGCTTTGAAAGTGTGTCTAGTCATAATATTTAAAAACTGACATAAAATCAATTGTTCTTCCAAAGATGAAAAAGATTTACCCTTGCTAATTGTGGTGTGGGTGCATGTAAGAAAGATTAATGTTCTTCTCAAATAAGTAATACCTGCCTAACTTTTTTGAAGGGAAGTTTGTTCTGACAATGGATGAAAAAAAATTCCTAATTTCCAACTGAAGCTATCAGCTAAGCAGATTTCAAATGAGGTTAAATTGATTATGGAAAAATCAATGCAAAGACAATTGGACCAATCCAAAGAGATTTTCTCAAAAATACTGACTTCTTAACATTCACTTCCTTTTTTAGAAACAAAATCATTTTATAAACTTTTACTCCCCTTCTGGCTTTACAGTTTTTATAAAAATGCACTACCATGATGATACAAGATTTTAAATCTAAGCAAAAAGTACTTACCTGAATTGCAGTTATAGATAAAAATAAGAAAAATCATTTTTGATAGAGAAAGCCAAAAGAATAGACATATTTGTGACAATTATTATTTTTACAGATTTTACTGTTAATTTGCGAATCATTTCATAATGAAGCATGCATTAACTAGTAATCTACAAATAAAAATATAAGCTACAGCAACTACCAGAGAAATATTTCATCAACAGAAATAATAATGACAATAAATACAAAAAACAAGCAGTTAAGACGATCACCCTCAGTGTTTTATCTAGATAGAAAATATAAATAATAATTGAAAAGGCAGAGAGAAGAACCAAGAAGCAATGATTGTATAGATGATGATGTCAGGAACAACCATTTCAACACAGCATTTTTTAACCAACTGTCCTAAAAAACCCAAAACTATTAAAAGATCAGCTAAAAACTGATTTTATATGATGTCTGAAAAGTAGCTTTCTATTTTATGATTTTTTATACAAAATTCTTTGTTTAAAATTTATATATAATTTAACATGTATTTATAGTGATTCTGCAGAAAATGGAGAGAGTATTTAGTAAAGCAGAAAAGTACAAACAGCTATGCATTAACTGGAAAAGCACAAAAGAGCTTGTGTGTGTATATATCATCATCATCAACCCCATGACTTTTGTAATTGTTGGGGGGGGGATCCAAATGCAAAAGCAGCACTGAATCTCCTATATATATATATATATATATATATATATATATATATATATATATATACACACACACACACATAGGGTGTTATGGGTAAATTGTCGCCATTTTATATTTTTAATTTTGTGCATGTGCATTGTTCGTTTTTGATTTTTGTCAACTGCACTGTAAGGTCAGTTAGGCACTGTCAGTGAGAAAAAGAGCACCATGATGCAATGCACTCTGGGTTAGGAGGGTGATTGCTGGAAGACTCTATGCTGACTCTGTACCATGCCACACAAGCAGGAGAACAATCAGACAATTTCAGCAACCACACATCACCCCTTACATCTGGCCACTTAACTCCCCAGACTGCAGCACCTTTGATTATTATGCGTTGGGTGCAATTGAGTGAGAGACCAACAAAACTCCTTGTAACACCAAAGATGAACTGAAGGTAATTTAAACAAGGAGACCATCCAGAAGAGTTGCAGGGGATTCCAAAGTCATCTGGATGGAGGCCATGGTTGAAGCCAATAGTGATTCATTGAATAAATTTACTTTTTAGTATTTTAAGATATATAATTACTAAACTTACACAAAAATATCTGTTAAAATGAGATATCAGTGTTATTATATATATATATATATATATATATATTAAACCTTTTCCAGATTAAAAACAAAAGATAAGGTTCAGAAAAATTGTTTTATGAACTTGTTCATCCCATTTTATTAATATCTCCCAAGAAATGTAAACTAATATACAAGCTCATTAATTTCTTAAACCAAATAAACTTTTATCCTGTCTTCTAGTAAATAAAAATGTAATTTCTGGAATGATGCAAATAATGTAAACATTTTATTTAAGATATTCTGTGATTAGAAACAGAAAATCAAATTTTAGGAAAAAAAAAGCTGCTTTTCAAACATTTTATATTAGATAAGAAAAGAAAATCTAAGCAAGCAAAACAGAAAACGTGTGTATGTGAAAGAGAATGTAGAGAGCTGTAGCCAAGTACTGGCCTTGTGTCAGACTAAGCATTGTAAACAAGTTATAACCAAATATAGAAGCAAACAGATTTTCTTTTTTGATAAAGCAAACTGGTAAGAGAAAAAAAAAAAAAATCAGACCAGAAAATAAAAAGTTTGAAACCTAATTTAATCATTTCCATAGGACATAAAAAGATCTATTTTATTTGAAAGAAAGACTAAAAGAAAAGTCATTTTTGAAATCTTACTACATTATTATGAAAAGAACAATTTTATAATTTTTTCTACAGTAAAACAGTGAAAAGAAATAAATTGAAACATTTTACAGCCACACATGATGTAAGACTGAAGTAAGATTCATTGCAGGCAGCACTACTGATATTTGTACTTGAACATTTCACAAAGCAAGCCGTATTTTTTGTAAAAGGCTGCAGCAAACATATTAAATGTCATTTTTACTTTTGATTTGCATTGCTTTTTTTTTAAATTATAAAACATTTTGGAAATAATCAAACTTTTTTGAACACAAAGAAAGAAATGAGTGAAAGAAGCACCAAGACATCAGAATCTCTTTTGTTACAGAATATCAGAAACGTTGAGAGAGGGAAGTTTTTTTTTCTTCTTCCCACTTCTTTGGAAGTAAGTGAAAAGGAGTTCACTTGGTTGATTGCAAGTTCCCTTCACCATAGTACAAGCAATAAGTGTAAATGGAGAAACGGTCAGTATGGAACGAAAGAGAAAATGGATTAGGAGTGAGAAAGAAAAGAGGAGGGTGAAGCCAGTTTACTAGGAAAAGGGGTTTCTAGAGAAAATTTTGATTTCCTTACCTTCTGAAAAAACAAAAAAGAAATCTTAGTTTTTTTTCAGGTTGCAGTTACACTATCTTCCAAAGACTCCAGCAAGAAGCAACATGTACAAAAATGGAGAGAGAGAGAAAGAATTTACATTATTGCCAAATACAAACAACAGCAACATCACTTTGGAAAGCAACAAATTCAGCACAATACAGACATGATGGAAGTTTTGTTAGTTTGGGAGAGAAAACAAAACAAAAAAATATCAATAGAAGAAAAAAAAAAAGACATTCTAATTTGAGAAAGGTAGCCTAAAATTAATTCAGTCCAGCCACAAGAAGCTTTAATTCAAAATAATTATTAAATTATTCTGTATAAATAAAACAATTTAAACTTTTGCACATGCAAATTATTGGCTCCAATTATTTAATAACTAATATATATTCAAAAATAAATGAAGATAGACAATGAAATTTTATTTCTTGATATTTTGAGAGCTGGGGCTAATAAAAAAAAAATATGTTTAATAAAATGGAAAATCATCAAGAAATACTTGTAAAACTATTTAAAACCATTTGTCAGTCCATTCACAGTCATTAATATCTTTAATTTCTCTATATTTCCAAGACATTTATTTTACCAATTCTTCTGAATTAAAAACAAAAAGAGTTGAGAGAATATAGAAGAATTGATCTTAAGCCATGGACTTCTTTTGTCGTTAAGGACAGTAGAGAAGATGAATGAAAAAGTCACCTATGGCATCATAAAGGGAAGCAAATAAAGTCAAAACAATTAGAAACTATTGACTGATAATTTCTGAGTAATGACTCTTTGACTAACAAAGAACATACATTCACAACATACTTTTATGTAGAAATGTGTGAGCATTTACATATATGAAAAAAATTTAAAGATTAAATATTTAGAATGATGAGAGTGAAATGTGTCAATCTAAACAGTGTTGTATGTAGATAAGATAGAGTCAAAAGAATATCTGTCACAGGACATGCTGGACTCGGCAGAGAGACAAGAAAAGCTTTGATGCAATAACAGCAACAAGAAAACAAAATGAAAGAACAATTAGTGCAGAGCTAATCACATGGCATTGAAGTAAAATCATCTTTACTACAATCATTAACAACATTTTGTCTTATGGGTAAATCAACTGAACACTGAAGCTTCACAGTGGTATGTTTGCTTGTTAACCTTGGATTGGAATGGTTGGTGCCACACAGCATAGGGACCAGAGATTTCATATTGATGAGTGTGTTCATTCAAGACAGCTGAAAAGTGTAGAAGTTGTGCAGAAATACTTGTGTCAATGAAGCCCCTGAGTGATGGGTGGTGCACTGGGGGTGGGGAAGTTTGATCTTTAAATATGTGGAGATGAAATATGTACATGCAGAGGAACTAGTGAAAAGTCACTCTGATCTTGTTGGTCAACCTTCATTGTGGCTGTAATGGACACAAAATAATGGACAAAGTTTCTTTCTATTTTATAATACTTAAAAACAAAAGAACAAAATAAAAAGGACAAAAAGAAAGGACAAAAACAAAGAGAAAAGGACAAAAATGAAAAGAAAAAGAAATAAAATTGGTTGTAAGATTAGAGATAAAATAAAAAGGCAGCTGAAGTAAAATAAATTTAGAAATGAATTTGTCAAAAAATATGAAGAGAGAAGAAGAATACAGTGATTTCATGCCATTGATGAAAAAAAGAAACTGATGATCCAGGGTACTTTTGGTAAAAGGTGGCAGCAGCAGCAGCAGGAAAGATGAAAATACAAGAGTCACTGGAATAACATTTATATCAGAGTTGCTGTTAACAACTCTAAAATTACATCAATGAATAGAGACAAATGTTTTTATTGAATTATTAAGAAATTAACAGGTAAATCCACAGAAAAGTTATGAGTGGGGGCGAAAAGAGCCCAAAGATATTCATTCAATTGGCTCTTTTTCTCTTTGTTGTGAAAGTGTCAACTGCAGTTCTATAGAAACTGCTTCTGTTAATAAGCAACAAAATATTTTGGTGCTTGTAGACTGTCATTTGGAAATCTCAAGTTCAAAGCTTTATCCTGTCAAATGTTTTTGTGCAAGAAATATTTTGCCTCTGTAAATATGTAGATAAGTAAATTTGTTCTTGGACATAAATTCATCAGGCTGTCATATTCAAGTATTTGGTTGTGATACTTTGTGAAACTCACAATGATTTCATTTTGTTGAAAAGTTTTCAACTTGCCAGTATCCATATTAAGATGGATCAGGTGAATAATTCATAAGTTGAACACAATTTTGTTCAAACCTTTTAGATAAAAGCTCTTAAAAAGTAGATTAAGACATGATATTGTATAAGGTGCTTTTTTTTTTACCATCTCACATATTAGGATTTATTAGCAATATGACATTACTTATATTTTGAATGGTAAAGAAGATATTTCAAAATAAAACAAAGTAACAAATTTTAAAGTAATGCAAAACACTTAAAATTCCTTTCAAACAACACCTGTTTCCTGTAGGAACAGAACCATGTTATATGTTGACGTGGAAGGGGCTTTTATTAAATTACTATGTAATCAAAGCTGTGTATCCAAATGATTCTGCAAATCTTTTTTCTTTTCCTTATTTTGCATGCTACATTATTTTATGATATTTAAGAGACAATGTTGTCAAAAGTTATCAATTAACCAAAAGCTCTTCTAAGAGAGTAAAAAACAAAGAAAAATGGCCAGCATAAAATTACTATGATTGTCTAGCCTGAATTTTTTGTAAAATGGCTGAAATGTCAACAAAACAGAGACAGACAACATGACAGGGGCTCAAAGAGCAAACAGTTTATTTACTATTCACAATTCATAGGGTGTTGAAACTCGCTAATCCCCCCCCCAAATCACTTTAGAACATGATGCTTACTAAATGAAATAGTGATGCTTTAAAAAACTATTTTTTAAGTTATTTTCTCTGTTTCCTATAAACGTTTTCATAGTTTTTGAATGCTAAGTGAATGAACTTGTTTCTATAAACTAATCAGTTTATAGGACCTTCAATAAACAACACTTTGCAATGTGTATTCAAACACAAAGTTTCTGTTAGGAAAATGTCTCAACATTATTAATATTATGTAAGTAACAACTGGCAATATTTACAAAAATTAACTAGGTTTATTAAAATATTTTCTTCTGGCTTATATATATATATATATATATATATATTGTTGTGTCGGAAACCTACCACCCCTCTTGAAGATGAACTTGTCTGCTAGCAAAGACTTTATATAGTGGCACGTCGAGAGACAGAAGAGAGAAAGTTCTTGGCTGAGCTAGTTAGAGACTACTCAGGCGATTTCTGTACCTTTTACCAACCAATAAAACCCTTTTTATTGTTACGTGTTATTTGTCGTTTGTCTCTACAAACCCCAAACCAACATCATAACATATATATATATATATATATATATATATATATAGTATTAAGATGGAAAGTATTAAAAACCTGTGCTACTCAGTTGGTGGAAATGTTGTTCCATTGGGAATTCCTTAAATAAAAGGAATTCTTTTTGTGATAGCTTGTCTATTGATTTTAATCACGTTTACCCAAATCCACTATCAGCTTAAATGATGATATTGAACAATAACTGGAGTGAATTGTTGACAAAAAGTTGAAATATTATTCAAGCCATCATTTTAGATAAACTATTTTTATCATATTACAAACTTTTATATTGAAATTTATTACCAGTTATTGCTGTACTTGTAAAACTATCATACTCAACATATGTATATCAACAATATTGGGAAAGTTTTCTTATCTGTCACAGGTTAGATCTTTCAATTGTCTATTAAACCAGCTGTGTTGCAATTTGAGTGTAATTCTAAGAAAGTATCTCCACACACTCCTCAGGTCCTCAGTTTTCATTGAGGGAGATTTTTTTTTTTCATTCATTCACATAATTTTGAAAATATTTCTTTGCAAAAATATTCATGGATTCAAATTTTGAAAAGAACATTTAAAAATGAAACACAAGAAAGTTTCTACTGTTGAGAAATAAGAATGTTCAAGATACAAAGTATTTATACTTGATTGAAAAAAAAAAAAAAAAAGGCAGAAAAATGCTTAGCAAATACAAAATAAGAAAGTCAATATGCTGCTGCCAGGCTGAAAATCATCAAACCTTTTTCATTTTAAAATCAATTTGCACAAAAATGGAAACTTCTTTTTTTAAAAGCATCAAATTTGATCAAAACGAAACAAGTTTATAAAAACAATCGATTCAATTTATCCGATTGCTGAGAGAGAGAAATGATGTGTCTGTACACTGACCTGCATTTACAGTAATGGCTTCAATGAACTGTTCCCTCCAAGAAGAAGTGCCAACAACCAAAGACAAGTTAGCCTTCTTCAACAATTTGTCTACAACACTCTGAATGGAAAGAAAAAAAAATAATCTGTCAGTTATGGTAAAACTCCAATGCAAAAAAAAAAAAAAAAAAAAAAAAAATTCTGCAAGAATTAAGAGGTGAGACACTTTCATCATAGGCATAATAGAAAGCCTGCTACAAATGTGCTGCATAAAAGGATTTTGTTTGATATTGATTTCACATATGGAAAGAAGAATTTAGTAAAGACAAAAATGGAAAGAATCGACAGTTGGTGATGGGCGAAAAGAATAAATTCACCCTACCACCTGCAGAAACACTCACCTCCAAATTAAATGTGTCAGTCAAAGGAAATGAAAGAAACTTGGTGAACAAAAAAAATGTCAGATTGTCAAATAATATGGAAATAATTAAGTTTATTGAATGCAAAGAGCCAGTAATTTAGGAGAACTTGGAATTCCACTGTTGTAGAAAAATTCATTTCAGTCACACTATACAGGCTGCGATAGATAAATTGTCATCGGAATTACACAAAAATGAAAATAACGCCGACATCTCGTTTTAACAGATATATTTTAAAAAATTACACAAAAACATCTTGAAATATTAAAGAGTAAATTTATTCAATAAAATTGCCATTAGGTTCAACCACAGCTTCCAGACAACTTTGGAATTTCTTACAACTCTTTTCGATGGTCTCCTTGGTTAAGTTGGTGAATGCTACCGTAATCCTTGCCTTCCGCTCATCTTTGGTGTTACAGGGAGTTTTGTTGGTCTCTTACTTAACTGCACTCCACACATAATAACCAAGGGGGTTGCAGTTAGGGGAGTTAGGTGGCCAGATGTAAGTAGTGATGTGGTGGAAAAAAATTGTCTAACAGCCATGACTGGGTTCTCCTGCTTGTGTGGCATGGTGAAAAGTCCTGTTGCCAGACATAGGGTCTTCCAGTAGCCACACACTTGACCCAGGGCAGCACTACCTCCTCAAGGCACTTGATGTAGGTCTGTATTGAGTCTGAGGCCCTGTGGGAAGATGAATGGAGGCATAACGTCACCATCACAAGTAATCACTCCAAACACCTTTGTAATTAGAGACTGTTGACTGGATATATTATCCAACTCTTTCCATATCCTTCTCAGATTGACACCCAAACACTGAAATGTTTGTATTGGCAGTACAGAATGTGGTTTCTAAATTTCTGGCAGAGTGAATTACGTCATGGTGTTCTTTTTCTCACAGATGGTGCCCAACTGACCCTACTATACTGTACAGTGAACAAAATCAAAAACAAACATGCATGTGTGAAATTAAAAATATAAAATAGTGGCAATTTACCTATTGCACACTGTACCTTCACATTCAAATGAAAAGAAACATTAAAATCATACATTTATTCTATCATGTTCTGCTGCTATAGCCCACAGGAACCACTATTTCCTGCTATAACAGTGAGACAGTTTCCATTATATCAGACGCCTATTCATGGCAGCACATAAATGTAAATGTGTCCTTGAAGGTGCTAAGTCTCCGTTTGCTGAGAGAATGAGACACTGTATTGCATCCAACAACTTTAGCTCTTGTGATTACTAGCTGCTCTGTAGTAATGTACTAAATAAGGCTAAGTTTTCTATTCCTGCTCTCTTCAATCAATTTAAGGTGTTAACATCTTCTGCTGACAAAGCTAGCTGTTTTGCTTGTAAGTTCTCCTTTAACTCTACTCTTGACTCATCTGGAGTATTCCTGCCTAACTTTCCACAGTCTCTGTTCCTTCTATGGTTCCTGCTATCACCTATAATCTGAATCCCTAAAAAGCATGTGGACCTGATGCTATACCTGTAATAGTCCTTAAGAAGTGTGCCCTTAAGAAGTGGCTCCAATTCTCTATAAACTGTATAATAAATGCCGCACTTTCTCTTACTTTCCTGCATGCTGGATGTTCTTATCTGTTCCAGTTTTTAAGAACAAGTGAACCATCCAGCCATTCCAACTATCAGCCTATAAGCCTTCTACCACTTTTGGATAAACTACTAAAGGCCCTAATTAATGCTGAATTGGTTAAGCATCGCACATTACAGGGCCTTCTTTCAGACAAGCAATATGGCTTTCGTTTCTCTAGGTCAACTGCTGATGTAATGACGATAATTGCAGAAAGAGTCTATCAAGCTCTAGATAATAATGGTGAAGCTTGGGCTGTTGCTTTGGGCATCTCGAAAGCGAATGACACCGTTTTGTATGCAGGTGTTTCTGGACAAATTTTCAATCTGATTTGGTCTTTCTTATCAAATCATAAAATGAAAGTTATTCTGAACAGCCACTCTTCTAGATCCTTTTGCACTAATGCAAGTGTCCTCTCCAGGGCTTTATCCTTGGTTCTACTCCATTTTTAATTAACGACCTTCCTGATTACATCAGCTCTCAACTTGGTATCTATGCCGACGACACAATCATTTACTCTTATCTCGATACTAAGCCTGAAAGGTCTGATAAAGTCAAATTGATGTCTGATGTCATAAACAACCTTTAGTTTGTTGTTAACTGGGGCAAAGGCCTGCTTGTTAATTTCAATGCCCCCAAAACAAAACTGCTCTCCATTAATCATCTGAGAGACCCTTCTCTGCCTTTTATCAGTATGGCTGATGCTAACCTCCAAGAGAGTGACTTGTTGCGACTTCTCGGGCTAACATTTTAGGCGATTTTTTATTATTGTTATTTTTAGTGGAAAGACTATATTGAATCCATTGCTAGGTCAGATGCTAAGAAAGTTGGTTCACTGTATCATGCTAGACGATTTTCTCTCCTGACATATTTACAAATCTTACCATTTGCCCATGCTTAGAACATTGCTGCCACATATGGTCTGGTGCTCCCACTATATATCTATAGATCCTTGATAAAATTCAAAGAAGAAACAGAAATATTATAGATCTTGATTTGGTGTCTCAGCTTAAGTCATTTTGCTACCCCTGTAAAGTTGCCTCCCTGTGCCTTTTCTATAAATACTTTCATGGCAACTGTTTGGATTAGCTCTTCGCCATAGTACCTAGACCTTTTCAATTTAAGTGCAGTACTAGACTGGTGACAAGATCTCATCAACTTACAGTTGAGGTGGCTAGATGTAACCATTTCTATGCTAACAGTTTATTTTCCCACACTTCTCACTTGTGGAACTCACTTCTGGCTCCATGCTTTCTAGCCAACTTTAATCTTCAAAAATTTGAATGCAATGTCAATGGCTTTCTACTGTCATCCTGATTACTCTTCTTTTTTTCTTGTTCATTAGTAAAATTTCTGTTTTTTTAATTCTTCCACACCCAGTAACCCCTTGTGTCTTAGTGATTTTACTGCCTTGCTTGGAATTGAAATCGATAAACAAAATCACCAGTTTGCTTAATTCTGCCTTTAAATTGCCAGATTTCTATTGATGTTCTTTCTGGTCTTCCAGTTGTCCCACCTCTAATCCTGTTCTACTCTTTCTGTTACTATTCTTTCATTTCTGGTATTTATTAGTTGTTATACAGGATACAATTAGTATCTGATCTTTCCATCTAAAGTAGAAAATCAACTTTCTCAGACAAAACAGTGTTACTCTTATACAATATTTCAGTGAGACCAGATTTGTTATCTTTGCTGTTTTATCATAAGATTTTAATTTTATACCTGGATTCTTGGTAATGAAGGTACTTAGAGATACAGTGGGCAATACATAATCTAAACAACAGAAACAAAGAAACTGCTCTACATGAATCTCGTATTAAGAGTAATAATACTTTGTTGCTTATATATTCATATTTCTTCAAACAGAAATAAGCAGATTTATTACAACTAATAATGCAGAAGCCTAACAAAATGCGTTATCATCGTGGCTATTTATAGAGAAGTGTTAAAATGCATAAATCTAACTTCCTGCTGTCTATATAATTTCTCAAAGTCCGACTCCTGTATATAACTTATCTAAAACTCTAGACAAACTGATCTAGCCATACTTAACAAATAAATATAGCATTGGTTCCATTTACAAATTCCTTGATTTATTGCATTCTAATAGATCTAACACTGGCATTATAGCCCCATTAAACATTGAAAGGGTTTTCCAGTGTCCCAGTCAAAGAAACCATAGATACTATTAAAAAACCTAAGTAATCATTCCACACTCACCCCAATCTTAATATTAAACCAACAATTTTACATAAATCTTGCACAACATAAAGTACCATTTTGTGATCATCATGGTAACATTGACCCACAAACTGACAGTGTAGCAATGGGCTAGCCTCTTGATCCCACTTTATCTAATTTCTACATGACCCAAATAAGGTCTTTAATAATTCTGCCAAACCCTCCATATGTGCCCAAAATATTGATATTTTTCTATTAACAAAAAACAGACAAAATAAAAAACCTTTAAGAAACCTTTGAGAATAACCCCATTTTACAATTCACTTTCTTTGATATTCTAGAAGATGATGTAGAATATAACTTCTACATTTCAGTGGATCACACCTAACTTTCCATAATGCTGTCATTTAACAATATCCTAATTGGACAATAAATATGAAAACTTTATTTTGTGTATTTTCACATGCAAAGTTCTAAAATCTTGTGCAAGCTAAACACATAGGTTCCAAACCAAGTTTCAGCAACTGACATATTCTGATTGGTCTATTAATACCAAGGTCATATTTACGCCTACACACAAGTGTTCAAACCAGAGAACTGCCAAAATATTGAAAACGTGTTCTCGAGCCTATCACATGATTAACAAGTAAATATGATATACTAGCGCATCTCACTAGTGAGCATCATGATAGCAATGCAATCGCCTACTAAAAATTACATTACACATTCTGAGGCTAAAATTATCCATTAACATTATCTCAGATTTCCAGAATATTCACTCACTCAAGTCATTCACACAGCAGTTTTCATTCATTCTGCAAGTAAATTAACATCTAATTAATCAACTTCATCAGTGAGAATTAAGTTGTCAAATGAATATTTGTTGTTCAACTATCTGAAGTTTTAAAGTTACTTTGATAACATAAAACAAACTTTCAGAACTCACTCACTCACATCACAATGGATTTCATTTACACACAGAAGTTCTCAATTACACAACATTATTATTACATAACAAAAGTTCTCAATTACAGAACATTATTATTACATAACAAAAGTTCTCAATTACAGAACATTATTATTACATAACAAAAGTTCTCAATTACAGAACATTATTATTATTACATAACAAAAGTTCTCAATTACAGAACATTATTTCATCCAGAATTCATTTACTTCTTGACAACATTACGGTCAAAGACAGACAACACTAGAACAATTAAGTTTTTTCCCAATTTACACTGGAAACCTATATTTCACAAACACTGTTTAATTACCTCATAAACAGAATTATTCTTTCACTGACTCTGTGAAACTTACCTCACAACAATTGCAACAAATATTACTTCAAACTCACAGACCACATCTCCAAACACCAAAATAAGAGTTTTACACACATAATTAAAATAACAAACATCACAATGATTTCACTCACAAATCTTTACTTATTTCAGCATAATGCATTATATTTTTTATGCTACATAAATCAAAATATTGTTTGTTATTCAAAAACTGTTTTTTGTATTATTTCTCGTTTGTTTCTTGGCACATTTGTTGAAAGTAAAAATATTAGTGATTGAATTGAAGCCGTCTGATTCTCCTATGTTATGTTATAAATAGGTGATGATTTTATTACTTCACTATATGAAAAAGCCAAGAGCAAAAACCTGTCTTCTTAATTATAAAAGTATGTATGCTCACAGATATAAAATAGGTATTACAAAAAACATGATTAGCCATACAAAAATTTCTTCATTTCTACTTCAGATACATTATTTGAAAAAATAATTAAGCAAAATTTTACATTATTTGAAAAAATAATTATACAAACACTTCAACAATAATTTCCCAAACTATGTTGTAGTAGGTATCCCAACACTCAGCTTACAGCTGATGAAATTCTTAACTAAACACTAAAAAATGCATATATTCAACCCGCCGTGTTATTTCATTCAATATCTCCATAAAAACACAATGCATACCAAATAAAAGCTGATTTCATGAACTTTGTTTCTATCTTATTTATTTTTATATGTACTACAGTGTGCGATGAACATTACAGTTTGAAAATAGAGACATTTTGGGGATTTCGCAAAATTTTGGCCATTTTTTTCACTGATGGCAGTTTAGACTTCCTCAAATTTTGTAATATGCGCACTCCACAGGGTTTATTACAATTTTGGTAACACATTAGTTTGAAAGTTAACATTCTAAGGTTCATTTTCATATATTTTATATTTTTTAATTTTAATAAGAAGTTTGTAAACAATTCAAATAATAAGTTTGATCGTAAAATTCAAATGCCTCCTGTAAAAATAAAAACACATAAAATATATCATTAAAACGCTAATTTAATAATCTATGAAACTAAATCAAAATCAAATATGAAACGATAGCTCCATTTTGTGTGTGTGCGATTATGTGTAACCATGTGCAACATGGACACAAAAGAATCAACCAGCATTTAATATTCATTTTCCTAATTTATTATTATTTCTTAGTAATAGTTATTTCATATGCATTATGATTGTTTATTTTATTCTAAAATATTTTAATGTGTCAGTTTTAAGGACCACTGTGGAAATAGGTTTGTTGAGAAAATATTTTAGTGCTTCCTTATTTGTTACTCAGGTGTGTGATAGATAAAATATTTTTATTTCAATGATTTCAGTTACAAATTTAGTTGTTGAATACCACATCATGATATGGTGAGTATTCTGTTTTTTTATGTTCATTAGTGGGTATTGCTTGGCGTGTGTTAAGCTTCTCTCTCTCTACAGTCCAGAAATTGTACATGTTGAGTCAGGACTGTACTTGTTCAACATCTGCTCCATATACATTCTAATCTGTTGATTTTATGTCATTTTAACCATGATAAATGGAAAGAGCACCCCCAGAAATGGCTAGATATAAAATTTAGTGTTTCTAGTGTAAGAAGTATTCATTTTATGACACAATTCAAGCAAGTCTAAAATCAGCCTTTCAAATACCTTGTGACAAAGGGTTAAAAAGCAATTTTTTTCAATTTTGAAGTGGAATAATCCAGAACATATCCATTCTACCACTCCCCCCAAAATTAGGCATGTTACTGGTATAGTCATAATGTGATATTTGAAATTTGGGATGAATGTGGGTCTTATTTCCAGTTTTATGAAATGTCAAACCTCAGGTTATGAGTTTGCATGTCGTTGCAGAAGTTTTGATTTATAAAATTTGCATATTCAGAATGAATTTATTTAAGAAATATGCAGTAATACTATCTGTAATTTTATTATTAATTTCTTTGTTATGTACCTAACAAGCTAGTATAATTTTAACTGTTGTTCTTAATTGCTTTTTAAAATATAGGAGTCAAAATATGGTATTTTGTCCTAATTCATAATAGACAAAAAAATGGCACATGTGTAAAAATAAAAATAAATCTGCCAAAATTAAACGGTTTGAGATATTTTGATGAAATAAAAACTGCTAAGTTTCTTTAATCATGTAGATTAAGAAGATGCAATCAGATAACACCTGGTACCTGTTTGAAATTTTCATCTGTGATACCTAGTTGTAGATGAAGAAATTGGTTTTAAAGAAATGTAGAAAAAATAATGTAACTAACTAATCCTCTTGATATGAACAAATGTAAATTATTTAATTGTAACAAGATATATCTGAATTATGAACAAGAGAAAGTCATTTAAAAATATAATTCACTTCTATATTATAAATATTATAATATTTTGCTCTACTGTTTTGTATTGAGCAATGTTTTTTAAAATAAAAATAACTGCTAAGAACACTGGATTATAATCTTACTTTTCTTTCTTATTATTTTAATATATGTAATTCACTTCTATATAACAGTTAATGTTCCTAACATATTTACTTTAGATTTATCATTTACTATAAAAAATTACAAGTTTCAAATCTAATTATTACTGCAATTCAGCACCTCAAAAATTCAGCTTATGTACAAATAATGTTGTTTAGGAATTCTTAGGTCCCTTGGGAGATTGTATTTCCAATAATGATAATAAAAAACAAACATTAAATTTTGACATTGGCAGCATGCACTCCATTCTCTCGTAGCTTGACTTGTCACTTATCATAATTTATTGCAATTCATACACATATTGATCAGCATATCACAAACAAGCAAAATACCATTAACAAAGACAAATTTTAATAGATAACACCAAAGTATTATACAGAACTCACTACAAAGAAAGAATCAAAATTGTAGAAGTCATTATGCAGTCATTAACAAAAGTTGAAGAGCATTTTTTAATTTTAAGTTAAAACCAACACAGTAACAAGTAATTTATAAGAGACTGTCATGTAAAAATTTGTGAGTAAAATTGAGCCAATGTTTTCTATTTTAAACTAAATAGTGCAGCAATCAGTATTTTAAGAAAATCTCTAGGTACATAAGCAGAAGCACCAGACCAGATGTGGCAGCAATATTTAATGCATGGATGAATTGTAGACTTATAATGATGTAAGATTCCATTAAGAAAAAAACATCTAGCACAACCCTGTGAACCAATTATTCTAACAGCAAACCTAGTAATTGTTTTGATATAATTATTCCATTACATGCCAGTGGAAAACATTAGACTGAGACGGTCCAATGAGGTGTTCTTTGGGAGGCTAGCATCAGTCATATTGATGGAAGGAAAGAAAGACTATTAAAAGAGCAATTTTGTTTTAGGGGCGTTAAAATTAACAAGCCATTTCTTGCTCCACTCAGCAGATAGGTTTTTCTTAAGAGCAGTTGCAAATTTGACCATATCAAATCTATCAGATTTATCATTAATTAATATAGGAAGACAAGTCTTACTAAATGAAACTGACAAGATTTGTCTGCTTAATTATTTTTATTGCATTTTTCCAATAAGTTGTTGCACCTCTGGATCAAAATTGTGGTTAAATTGTTCTAACTACATGTTTTTCTATGACCCTGACACCATTAAAATCCTGATAATGAGCAAGACAGTTAAAAGTATTAAAATAAAAACAAATTTTGGACAGGTTATCCACAAATCTGACCTTAGATGGGCAACATTTCACATTGAAAAAATTAGTAGAGACAGACATTATTGGTTGAATTTAAACATTTTTTATTTCATTGAATTCTTGCTATATATATATAGTATACTTATGATGTAAAATAGATTCTGGCAAGAAAAACTGTCCAGCACATCACTGTGAACCAAAAAGTATAAAAATAAATATGAAATATCTGTTGCTTATTTCATCTGCTTAAAAGTTGTGGCTGTAAAATTTTTGTGCTTAATCTAATTAACATTAGTAAAAATCAGTAAGAAAAACTTGAATAGAAACACACATAAATAATAACTACAAATTGAATGGTTTCTTTACTAGTAAAAATCTGGGGCATAAAGCAGAGAGAGAGAAAATCTTTCATTTACTTTTTATAACATTCTTGATATTAGGGTTAATAAAATGATGAAGTTTACAAATATTGATTGAGAATGAATACTCACCTTGAATTCTGTACTCTCAATAATGTGGACTGTGATCTTGATGTTTTCACCACGACGAGGTTTGCCCAATTCAGCCAAGACCGGATCATCTTCTTCCACAACACTTCCAGAGCTGCTTCCTACAAGACAAGAGCAGAAGCCAATTCAGAAAGATTCCAAAAAAAAAAAGAAAACAAAAATGATCAGTCATCTCAGACTTTTGTAACATTCAAAGAGAAAAGTTTTATTAAAATAATTGAGTTTAATCAGAGAAATAGTGTCTTCATCTCCTGTGAAGAGCATAGGTTTTCACAAATACCAAAGAAGCAATCCTATAATCATCATTTTGTAATTGAAATCATGCTCAATTTCAATAGAATAAAAAGTAGAAAGAGAGTTGTCAGTTTTTCTTTCAATGTGGAATAGATACCCTGTGATAAATGCAGGTTGGGGAAGTTTAAAAGAATTTAGCTATACCATTTTAATTTGATTTTAAAAAATTTAATGAGAAATTCATTTATTTCAGAATGTTTTGTCTGAGATGAGGAATTATTAACAATTACACATGCTTTGTCTGTGGCATTCCACCACTAACCACAAACTTGACACTAGATAATATTTCAGTTGAAGTACAATTTGGAATAGAATAATCAAACCTCTTAGGGAAAAAGAAATAACTGAAATTAAATTGAACATAGTGCCTAAAAAGTGACATGTTACGCATCATTGTCACAGTGCAATGAAGTAATGACTAATGAGCTTATTTTCCATCCCATTATTACAGTAGGGAGTTAAATCTTCACTGGATGCCCTACAATTGCCACACTTAAAGATGTCTCTCAACATCTTAGAGAAAAAAAAAACTTATTATTATTATTAATCTGAATATTTCATTTTTTTTTTTTTTCAAAATATACACAGAATGGCAATTTAGTGTTTTAAATGACTTTATTACCAACCAATGTATGAAAACAGAAATAAAGAAGAATTCATAAAATCCTTGTGTTAATTTAAGAAAGAGGTTATATTGGCCTCTGATAATTAATGTTGTTCTAATTTACAGATCCATTGGCAAAAGCGTTCTCTTAAAAACAACTGTTCATTGCTAAGGATGCATGTGAAAAACTGACTGACAAATTTTAAGTTCTTGCTAATACAGGGTGTTTCCTTTTTAATGCATTTCATAGAGACTTGGATTTAAAACAAAATTAAATGCCTTCCATCAGAATGGCCCAAGAAATGTTAAAGCTATGTCAAAATTCTTTTACATTTTTGACATTGTTGCAGAAAATATGGAAACATATAAAAGAAATTCAAAGTGGCATTCACAGTTAAAGTTAATTTTAAACATCTTTTTAAATTGTAGGCTTATGCGATCCATAGTGACGTGTGTGTTATTAAGTCTTGAAAGCATAAACTCAGTATCTCTAACTTTTTTTATAAGCTAATGTTAGAAAGCAATCAAATTGAAATAAAAAAACAAAAAACAATGATTATAAAGCAAAGAATCAGATTTATTATTTTAAACAGAAGAAATGCTTTCAAAATGTTGAAGAACATCTTTTACTAGTTGAGCAATTGTAAGATTTATAAATCTGAGTGAATTAATTACTTGAAAACCTGTTGAATGGGAATAAGGTTTCCTTTTGGTCAAATGTGGATTGGCACAAGCAGAGAAAAAGAATGTAAAGAAAAATAAAAAAGGAGTAAAAGCATGGAATTAAAATTTCATAAATTGGTTTTCTTTCTTGCTGGAGAATCAGCCCGTGGCAAGGAGATAATTTAGTTAAATCTTAACTTTGGTTGCAGGATATGGACAACATTAGGAACAGATGCCCAAGAATTTCTCCATAGATAAAATAATATAAAAAAATACCAATAGAAAATAAATTAATGTGCCATGTTTTTTCTTTTAAAATTACCCCCTACCTCTGATTATGTTTCCAGAAATAGAGAAGATGTGAGGTGAGAGAAGGCAGAGAGAGATATCATCACCCACACTACTTCAAATTTCTCTTTGGGCTGGTGGTGGTCTATCTCTCTCTGTCCAATTTGGTATGATATACAGAAGGCACAAAAGTAATCTACAGTGTCTTATACGGGTTCATAAAGTCAAGAAAACTTTTTGTTAATACAAGTGTTTCATAAAAGATACGGATACTTTAAAGAGATGTTTAACATTGATTAAAAAAAAAAAAAAAAAATCACAAGTAACAGTTTCAGTTTATCATTTTAGCAAACAATGCCTAATTTATTGTCTTTTGGGTGATGTTACCAGTAAAGCAAATAAATTGAAACATTTAATATTTTGCAAACTCTACAAGAAGCATTCCGTATAACAGTGGCTTAAAATATGGGAATCGGTTTCTAATAAAGTGACACTAATATAGATCAGAGGACATTATTCACTATTTAAAAAAGTAGTCCATGAAAATATGAAGACCAAGACTAGCGTTTTGTATCTTAAAGAGTTATTGGAGAAAGAAGTCCAAATTTATATTTTTATTCATCAGTGTATCTTATTAAAAAAAGAAAAAAAAAAAGTCATTAGACTTTCAAACTCAAATAGTCTAAAAAAATATGAGTGGATATATAATCTTTAATATCTCTATCCTCTGGATAAATATAATTTTGTGCAAAGTGCAGTGAGATGAACACAATATCTGTTACATATACATACCATTAGGCTTCTGTGAATGACATTTGTACACATGTCTAGAAGATATATATATAAGAAAAACAAATTTATTTTGATGCCTCTTCAATGACACAATGTCAGGTTAACTTTGTATAAAAGCTTCTTTTTAACCAAGATTGATTTTATTTGCTTTCAGATTTATTTTCAAGGATGGATTTATAAAACTGTTTAGAATGAACAGAGAGAATGTTGAAACTGTGAGATAAATGCAGTTGACAGTAATCAAGATGGAATGCTTACATATTGACACCAGGTTAGAAACAGAACCTAAGAACATTGTAGAGACTCCAAAGTGAAGAAACATACAGAGATTTGAGCGTACCTTTTTTGATGATTTAAAGTGCAAGAGACTGGTAGCTAATATTCTATAACTAATTCAAAAGCAGATGTAACAACAGTGAGAGGAGAACGAGCTTCCTAAAAAGGCAGATAAGGGCCAGTGCAATTGCAAGATGCCTGTATATAGGCAGTGTTCTATGACTGACCTGACAGTTGATGAGCAACTGATAAGGAAGGGTTGCTGCATGTGGACATCCGGACAAGACCCTTGTCTCTATCCCTATCAGCTGGCCCTGTACTTGACATGGCATAACTCTCCACAGCTGTAGCTGATCTGTCTTCAATGGAACTGGTTTGGGAAATCTTTCGAAATAACTGAGAAATTGTACCTATAACAAACCATGCAAATTGTTATGCTAATGATAGATCAGCTGCTATGAATGTGATGGGTGCACTGGAATTACAATCAGTTTTAAGTTGGAAGAAGATAACAGTAACTGGAGATAAGTATTTAGCTTGACCTTTGCTTTAGCATAGGGAAAATAATCACAGAAAAAGATTGTAAAAATAAGAAAAAAATTTCTAAAACCTCAACATGGAGAATGCATGGTAAAAATACTTTACTGAAGCAGTGACACCTTTACTTGTGTTGAGTGATTGTGCAAATACAATGAAAAGGATGGAAAGGAAAAAAAGAATCAAATTGAGGCAAATAAAAAAACTCCCAGTTAAGAAATTGCTGCCTCCACTCCCTGCAGAAAACATAGTAAAATAGAAAATGTTTTTATCTTTTTCAATACTCAAATTTAAGAAGCAGCACATTATTAAAGCACATATTTCATATAGTGTGTGTGAGAGTGAGAGAGCTGACCTAGGAATCAACTAAGGCATGGTGTCAGTTTCATGCCTCAATGTGATCTTGCATTGAAGTGTGAAACTAATAGCCCCATGAAGTGTTGATTCCTATATCAATACTGTTTATATCTATAAACATTCTATTTCTAATATTGAACATACTTCTATAAATATAGAAAAATTCAAGATTTGTGTGTGTGTGTGAAGAATTTTATTTACAAGAAATAAATACCAAATGTATTATAGAGAAAGTGGATTTTTAGACAAGAAAGCCATCATGGTCAGGCTACATTGCCAGCCAATAACAGAAAGGAGGGGGATTTCAACTTTATTCCTTTTATACTTCGATAGAAGCAAACAGTCAAGACCTTGGCTCAAAGGCTTGAAATCGAGTTCATTCCATCCTCCATGAAGACAGACATTCCAACAATTAAATGTTCCTAATTTCAGAAACAAATTCAAGAGGTAACCAAATCATGTGCAATTCCTACAAGAAGCTTCATTAATTATTATTATTAACATTAACTTCACATCAAATAAGCACATATAAATGAAATAATTTCACAGCCACTTCAGTGCATTTATCTGTGCAGAATTCATTAATAGACAAAGTGAAGTTATTGTGAATTAGAAACTATGGTGAGTGAAATCTCATGGGTAATTGGCCAGTCTTGTCTGCCAATGGTGCACCTGCTAACTGACCTGATCTCCGTTGTTGGGGTGTTGCTGGCAGACTGCTGGTTGGAGACCAGGAACCCCCATTGTTGCGGATGATACATTTGTCCTTGTCATGATCACTTTGCCTCGAGCTGCGACGCGTTCCACTGAGTGTTTCAATTGTATCTTCAACAAAACTGCTTTGTGAGAATTTGCGAATTAAACTTGAAATTCGACCTAAAAAGACAGCGGCATTATTAACTGATCAGTTATCTTACTGGATGCAGAAGTACAAGAGTGCTTTACAAGTGGACACGGGATCCAGATATTGCCAGTTTGGGATGGACTGATAAGACTGATAGGTGTGCCCATGCAACACAAATAGAAGTAAAGAACATCAACATTCCAACTTCCTTCTTTCTTTGCTCCTTCTCTTTTCACTCTACATGAATTAAGGTTGATTTTGTTGGAATGAGCAGCATCAACCATTTGTTAGTCAATTGGATGCTGCTTTAAACTTAGGTTATAAAATATTCACTGTTTTAGAATTAGTATATTATCTTTTCAAAAGAAAGTTCAAACACTTTCCCCTAAAATTATAAAATGTTCTTTTTTATCAGGTCTCATTTCATTTTCCAGTTAAAAAAAGGTTTCACTTTAATATTTGAGCCAAGCAAAATCACATCTGAGAAACATTTTCCTACACTTATTATTTCTGGTTTGTTGTAGCAAGAATTGTTGTTGGCAAATGAATCAATTGAGCAGTGTCAGGGAAATAGCAATAGTCATGTAACATGAGGTATTAATTCAATAAAGTTGGTTTTAGCACAAGGCCAGTCACAAAGCACCCAGTAAGTAATAATTTGACAGAAATCGTTTGTATATCTACTCCATGAATGAGCAACAAATAATCGCAATATAAAAGGGGTGTGTGTAATTTCTATTCTTAGAACATACACAATAAATGAAAGGAAGTAAAGATGTCCTCAGCCTAACCAAGAAGCTTTGTGAAAGTTTGCTCATTTGGTCAGATTTTGGTAATTGGATTATATCGATAACTTTATAGTACCATCTTGTATACGTGGGTGGAACAATGTCAGATTGCTAATATATTCTAATGACAATCATTACAGGTGACTGAGTAAATTCCTCCTTCAAGTTTTAGCTTATTATTATTTTGTTTTGTATTAATTAAGACTCTTATTTTTTTTAGAAATAGTTGTAATAAATTTTATGTTAAGCTTAGTTAAATTCTTTTCAATTGTACATTTGATAGAGTTGATAGGTAAAGTAAGATATCTTGATTTGTTGGACTTTCTGGAATGGTTTCATTCTTTTATTTTGAAATATTTGATGAGCCTTCTGTTTCACGTTGAACATGAAATAAATTGGCTGTTGCAAGAGCTTAAAAGTATTTCCAATGTATTTTTCCTCATGTAAATATAAAAGTGGATACTGTGGTCAACACCAAGTGGTGACAGTGTTTCATGCTTGAACACAAAATCTTCAATATATATATGTGTGTGTGTGTGTGTGTGTGTGTGTAGCCTGAAGATCACTTGAAGTGTGAAAATGACAGTCATTATGTCGTGTTAATTTTTATGTGTACACTGTTAATACAAAAAATGCTCAAAAATTGAGAACTCCCTGCCTCCTATGTACATAACCAAATAAAAACGATATATAAATATATATTGGTGCTTTAAATTTCACAATAGTAGTCATCATCAACTTTAATATCAACAAAAAGCACAAAGTGATGGACTGCATCTGCTGACTTTGTTTTTTGTGAAATGCATGATGTATTAATGCAAACAAAATGGCTTAAGATGGAGGAAATTAAATTATTATTCCTGGTTAGAGAATAGGCCTAAAGCAATTGTGGTGTGTTGATCTACCAACTAATACTGAACCATAAACAAAAAATTGAAAGAAAATGGCTTAGAGAGCAGGGTTGTTTGTTTTAAGGCATATCAAACTCAGTAGGTCATTTAATGCCAACAAAATGTTTGAAATAGATTCATAGCGATAGTTTGGAAAAAAAAGGTGTGTATGTATACATATATATTTGAACCATTTTTCAATTACTCATATTCTTGAGTACATTCCAACTTCTTAAGAATATATAGCTGTTTGTATTACTAGTATATATATATATATATATATATATTTTTTTTTAAAGTATTGCTAATAATTTTTCCTTCAAAAGTTATTCCTAGTAATGTTTTCTTTTTTTATTACAAAGTATTTCTGGTATTAAACCTATTTTGCACAAGTTTGGGTGTTAACTATTTGCCCATAGCTGGGACCCTAACAGGTGCTACCACCCTGGGTCAGGGTGGACTTGGGAACACCAGCAATTAAGAGGTAGTTCCATGCTCCTCAAAACCTCCTGATCAGAGGCCTTGCTGTTGGATGTAGTTTATCATCTTACCCAGGACGTGGATGTAGTTTATAGTCATATCCGGGATGGAGAAAGCAGGGAGGATTGATAAAAATATAATTTTTTTTACTTAGCCAATCAAATCCAACAACAAATTCCAAGGCAACTGCATTTGTTAATTACAAGAGGAGCTGAGACCAGTAAGAAGTTTACACATTATCCAAAGTGTGGGAATGCCATTTGGTTTATAATTTTTGGTAGAGTCCCACTGTTTTGAGAAATGATATTATATCATCCACTTTTTATTTTCTCGAAAAGCTCATACATATTGTTTATATTATAGTATTTCTGTCTTGAAAGAAAAAAAAATTTAAGCACTCGGTTAATATATGTTTAATAGTATATGCCATTTTACATGCTTGGCATACTGGTTGATCTTCTTTGTTTAGTAAGTACGAGTGGGTTATTCTTGTATGGCCAATATGTACGCAAGCCAGTACCACTTCTTCCTTATGAAATTTTCTGGGAGCTGACTTCCATTCTCCTAGTTTGGGCTGAATTCTGAAGAATTTATTGTGTGGGTACCTAACTCTTCAGAAATGGTCCCAGTCATTTTGCAAAGGGCTGCAAAAGAACTGCATACCGAAAGGCGGACATCCCAGATGAAATGTCACAAGTGCAACAGGGTAGGCCATGTAGTTGCCAATTGTCCAGGAAACAATTTAGGGGAATAGGCCTCAGCACCAGTCTATTCCCTGAGCTCCATACAAAGGAGGTGCTACCCATAATTGCTGTATGCATCAATGGAATCAGGAGTTTAGCCTTGCTAGACACAGGCTATTCTCGATCACTCATAAGCAGATCACTTTGTCGCTTTTGGAAGAGGAAAGAAGGGACGTGCTCACTGTTGGTGAAAGGATCCTCTAGTGCTCTGGGGTAGGACTTATTTAACTTGACATGAGCAGGAGGCCCCTTATCGATGTTGAGGTTTTAGTTGTGGACAGAAAATTGCTTGATTTCAACCTGCTGCTCAGATTTGACATCATCAAGAAATTGGGAGGAGCATGTGATGGGTCTGTGAGCTTTCCTCAACTTGACCAACCTCTGTGCGTGGTCATCACCATCAACAAACCTGACTTCCATGTGGGGTATGACCAGCAACAAGAAGATCTGGGTTGTGTCTTGGAAGTGGTCTGGTGACCAGACACCACCCATGTTGAAGAACCAGACAGATGAATATCCAGTACCAAAGCTGCTCAGGGAGGAGTATACTTGTGAACTATGAACCTGGATGGATAACGGCTGGCTACTTCCATATCCTGAGGAAGAACTTGGGAATCCCCCCTTATGGCCTGATCGCTCTAATGGCTGTACTGTAGGAAAACAAACACGAGGTGTGCCCGGTCATGGATTATCGAGAGCTCAATAAGTATGTGGACATGCACACTGCTGATGCAGATGTTTGCGTATGAAAATTGAGGAAGTGGCTATGAGAAGGATCGGATGTTGCTGTGCCTATTTACAAATCCACGTTGACAAATTGTTGTGGCCCTTTCAGTGTAGATAGGTGGGCAAAGATAGTGTCTCACCTGTTTGGGTTTTGGGGTTAACGTGGCACTGCTGATCATGTAATCAATTGTGAATGCCATGGTTGCACAGGATAAGACCATCCAGAGGGCCACGTCCTTGTACATTGATTGCATATTTGTCAATGAGAGAATATGCATTGCAGCACATGTAAGGGCACATCTTAGGCAATTCGGACTAACAAGTAAGGATCCAGAGTGTTTAGAGGACGTCACCCATGTACTGGGATTACGTGTCTGGGAGGAGCAGGCAAACTGCAATGGAGTCACAGGAGTGAACTTTCAGTTACCTAATGTACTCACTTGTCGGAGCATCTTCTCCCTGTGTGGGAAGTTCACTGGACATTTGCCAGTATGTGGCTGGCTCGGTGTCACAACTGCATTCATAAAACGGTGTGCAAACTCTGACAACTGGCTGGGATGATGAAGAGCGGGATCCACCCCTGACAAACATCATTACCAGATTGGCACAGGAGGATCCGACACAAGGTGATTGGTGTGTTGATGGATGCAAAGTTACCGTGGGGGTTGACGTAAGCTCCTTGACTACTGGTGTTGTGGAAAGCGGCAAATCCCTGGTTGAAGATGCCTGTTGGCTGCGATCAGAATATGAAGACAAGCATATCAACCTGGCAGAACTCAACACAATCTTGAGAGGCATCAACATGCCACTGCAATAGAGAGCGACTGTGGTTCACCTGAAGACTTACTAGACATGTGTGCATTGATGGGTTTCTGATACACTATCTGGAAAGTCTCGAGTGTGCACAAAGGTGTCGACAAAAATGTTAATGTCAGTTCAGTACAATCAAGGAACTGGTGGAGGAATATAAATTGACTGTCAACATAGAGCTCGTCAAATCCCATGCAAACTGAGCTGATCAGCTCAACAGAGTGCCTCAATGTTGGCTGAGTGTGGTTTGGAAAGAAACAGAACCAGTGTGTGCCACATCTATAGAAGAACCGGAATCAATCCACATTCAAGCCATCCTTCGATGTGGCGGGCATCCTGGTGTGAAGTGCACCTTGTACTTTGTATGATGGATCCACCCTGAGGTCTCAAAGGCAGCTGTTTGGGCAGTGGTTACAGAGTGCAAAGTGTACCAATCCATTGACCCAGCACCAGTGCATTGGAAAGCTGGATGGTTGGATGTGTGCGAGAATTATGAAGGCCAGCATTACCTCACTGATTGACTGTGGCCTTAGTTTTCCATTTGGCGACTGTTACCACATCAGGATGCTGCCAGCATCATCCAACAGCTGGAGTCGCTGTTCTGCCAGAGAGAGCCACCTGCCGAGCTGCTCATTGACAATGGTGCAGCATTCTGAGGGGAGGTATTTGTGAGGTTTGCCGAGAACTGGGGCATCCAACTTAGATTTCAGTGTGCCTATCAACCATCAGGGAATGGCATCATGGAGAGATGCCATTGCACCATCAAGTGTATTGCTGCTCAGTCAGGATGTTCTAATATGGAGGCGTTATATTGGCATAAAAGACAATGCAACAGCTTCATTGGCACCAGCTAACTCCATATACAACTATCAAGCCTGTATAAAGAGTGTCACTGTTGCACCACCACTTGAACTCACAGATCCTGGAATCTACAGAGCGGGAGATGTGGTACAAGTAAAGACCTTTCATGGTTGATGTTCAATGCAATTAAAAAAAAAAAGAACAGTGACAGGGGTCTACAGCCCACATTCAGTTCTCATCAATGGAAAGCCATAGCATATCAAAGACCTCTGTCTGTGTCTGAGATCTGCATTGTTGGAAGATGATGGCAGTGATACGTTGTCTGTCATATCCATCAGGCCATCAGGGAGGAGTACAGAAGAGAAGACAGCTTACCTCGTGTGGCAAAGTGAGCACGTATATGCCTGGCGTGCAAAATGAGTGAAAGAAAGGAAAAAGAAACATGGCCACCCTGACACCTTAATTTAAGAAAGAGACAGTCTCAGAGCTAGGAGAATTTGTGAGAGTGGGTGAATGTATGCAAATTTTTTTGAGATCAACTGGGCATAAAAATTACAATGTCAGAGAGTATAGTTGAGTTCATTTTTTGAATACCGTGCTGCTTGTACAGAGAGACTTTGTCATATGGCAAGAGATTACTTGGATCAGTTTAACACATTTTCAACAGAGGATTTTTGTCATGATTTTCTGAATTTTGCAGAACAATTGGCAAGTGATCACTACCACATGTGACTACCAGAACCTTTCAAGAGAAATTCATATAGATTGATGGATCACATACAGATAAATCTATTGCAGAGTAGCTGCTAGTAAATGGATTTATGTAGGTTGGAGTTTTATTGTTATAAATACATAAATCATTCTTGTTTATAATTGTTTCTAAAGTCCTTTACTTTTGCTTGGTGTCTTTACAGCCCCATATGGTTCTGCAGCAGTTAATGTCCCCTAGTATCATAAAGAGTGCAGGGAGTTGCCTTATAATTTCATCAATTTTGGCTTCATTTACTCATTCATTAGGTGGGATATATACCGAGCAAATGTTTATTGGCCTATGTAGGATCACTTTAACAGCAGTCGCCTGTAAAGTAGTTGTCAAATTTATTTTACTTTAGGGTACATCATTCCTAACTAGGATAGATGTACTGCCAGATGCGCACAAGGCCCAGTGTCATGTGTAATGGTTGTATTGTTGGTATTCCTTTATATTCACTTTGTCTCCTTGCTTAAGGAATGCTTCCTGAAGACAAACAACTGCTGGTGACAGGTCTGTTATTAACAGAAGCAGTTCATTTATATTTATCCTTCATTCCACAGCAGATCCATTGAATTATGCATGGCTGTTTAAATGTTTTCAGCCTTTAGATTATGTGGTTTTGATGTTGGCTCTGTATTTGTCGGGCTGACCGGCATTATTTGTAATCTTATTTTCTGTTATTTTTCCATGGGAAGGACCTTTCATGTAACCTTCTACTACTTGCTTCTGAAAATGAGATGTGTCTTCTATTTTACTTAAAAAATTTCCCTTTCCTTTTTTCAGAAATCACATGTTCTTGAGTATGCTGGATGGCTTTCCTGGCAGTTAACACATCTTATTCCATTGTGGCATTCCTCTTCAGAATGGTCTGAATCCCTTTGGCCATGTTTTTCACATGTTGGGTAACTCCTGCAGCTATCGCTATGATGTCTAAAGCATCTTAGTGGAGCAGGAATATATTTATCCACTGGCTCAATATTATACACCATTTTTTATTTGGGGCAGGATTTCAGGTGTGCCAAAAGTAAGGACATATGTGTCAGTTATAATTGTTTCTCCTTTTCATTTAATTGAGATTCTATGGTAATTGGTGACCCTCTAGCTTCCTGAGGCAGATGTAATTTCCTCAGGTGTGGCCAGAGACAACTCTTTACTTCTAATAATTCCCTTAGAAGTATTCAGTCTTGCACGAGGGAGGATTTTAATTTTGATATTATGAAAGCCCTTCATCTTCATTATATTTTCTGTGTGTTTCCTATGTTCTATCTCAACCAGAAGATTGCCATCTCTCAACTGTTTCAGGATTAATCCTACTGGATAGTACGTTTTCAACCAAGAAAGGGCAAAGTTTTGCCAGTGAAGTTTCTTCTAGAGATGTAAGCACACAAAATCTTGGAAATTCTGTATTAATTTCTTCTTCAAAATCAGAGTCTGAAAGACATCTCTTGGGCTTTTTATTTTGATTATTCATAACTTTTGTGTATTAAGATTCACTACCTGTCCTCCCTACCCACTATTGAGCCTGACATTGGGATGTGTTAAGGGGGAAACCCAGTCACCTTGACAGGTCAGGGTTACACAAACCAGTATACTGATATTTGAGAGAGACTCTGAGTACCCATTAAACCATTTGTTGCACTTCACAAACAAGTGTACAAACCGGCATATTCACAGCCATGTCCAAGTCTAAATCTCTTCAAACCGATTGACCCTCAGCCATCTCCCTCTAATGCCTATAAATTGGATAGAGATGGTATTTAATCCCCTAGTATATTTGGGGCATTGTATTTAGTTATAAAGTAATCCTTAAATTGATATAGTTATAGGGCTGATTGATTGAATTGAACCTAGTCCAATTAAGAGCCAAAGTGGTGTGTTGGTGGTCTCATTGGTGGGGAGGGAGGCTTACCCCTTTGCAGAGGTGCAGTTGGCATATTCTGAAGCCCCAGTTGACAGGGCGAGATAATAAATGAAATTGGCAAAGAACAAGTGATGGAACTAGGAAAAGAAAAAGAAAAAAAGACCCCCTGTCCCCTCCAGGTGGGGCACTATTGGTGGATGGATGGGGAGACAGAGGGGAAGAAGAAAGAGGATGCTGGGAAAGTGGAGGAAGTAGAAAGAGTGGACCCAAGGTGAAAGTAGAGAAATAAAGGAGAACAAATGAAAATATATGAAGTGAAAGAAAAAGAGCATAATTGGAAGGAAATTTGCCAAAACTTATGATTTCAGGCTGAATTGGATTTTAGGTAAGAATGCTATGGTTCCAAACAATTTTGATTAATGACTGATTTTAAAAGAAACATAAGATAAAAAAATACTTAATGCATTCAAATCTATATTTCTTCTCTGGAAGTGATAGAAATTGCTTTCTATAGAGACCAGACCTAATTTGCATTTACTAAAATTGAGAATTCCTACAATATTTATTCTTCAGTACAGTTTATTATCTCTGGATAAACTTTTGTTTTGTTCATGATACATAGTAAGTAATGAATCTAAGATAAAAGAAAAAATTATGAAAAATAAGGCTCATCATCCGTGAGAGAGGAGAGTTTGGGATTCAATCCTTTAAACAATTTTCTACCAATTTAGAATATGTTATTTTTTTCACAATATCATACTTGTGTACTTTGGAAATCTTTGATTGTGAAAAGACTTATAAAGGGTAATGTCAGTCTATCATTCTAAAATCCTTCACTAACAATAGATGCATTACCAACCATCAGCTAAAAAGCAATTCTGGTCTATTTTGAAACTGCAGCTGCAGATCTCCTTGAAATCAATGCAACAACAACTTTCAGTCTGAATTCGAACATGAAAGAACTGTTCTAAACTAAACAAGAAGGGACAGACAGCTGAAAGGAGTGGAGGAAAAAGTTGAAACCTCAATTGAAAGGGACACAAACAATTTAAGCTAATTCTTTTTGCAAGTGTGACTGTACAGTGTGTATAGGAACTTATTAATAGCTTCTTTTTACTATTGCTTAAAAAAGTAAATTAGACATCAATAAATATCTTGCCAAGAGTAGATATTAATTATTAGAAAAAAAATTTCAAGATTGTAAAATAGGAAAAAAAAAAATTAAATGATGATGTGTCAGTTCACATAATTTAAAAAAAAAAGAAAAAAAATTTCAAAGATATTTCCCATTAGTAAATGATATCAGTTTTTTGGCATTACTTTTGGATAACGTTAAAAGTCATAAAAAAAGTGTTATCCTCTGATAAAAAGCAAAATATTATTCATCATAGTATATAACAATTGAAAGCATTGGCTTCTGTTTGGAAGGGTTTTATAAACACAATGCTAACAGGATGGTAAGAAAAAAAAAAAACAATTTTTGATCACACAATGCCAAATTGAAAAAAAAATCACCTTAAGATGTTTTTTTTATATTTTTGACCTAATTTAATACTGTTTTCCTCAAGGAACGTCACGCTTTACAGAAAGTGAAATATCAAAATGTTTCAAGTGAAATTTCTGAGTTGAGACTCAATTTTGATTCAAGATTACATGAAAGAAACCAAATGTTTCCATGTTTTTCTTTTTTTTTTAACTAAAATTTTTTATTATTAGCAAACAAGATACTCTTTTTGTATCCTTTTATGAGCCTATGAATTATCCAAATTCATTATTATATATCATTGAACAACAAATTTTATACATTTGTCACATTTAGATTTGTATGTGTTTCCTTCACAAATAGAAGCTAATGTGTTTGCTTATTCTACACAAGACTTTTTCTTTTTAAAGAAAATCTTTGATAATTAGTAGAGCAAGTTGGAAACTGGAAAAAAAAGGACATTTTTGGCAAATGTTTATTTTCTATTAGAAAACCAGAAAAAAGAATAATCTTGGTGGGTGGGAACATTTTTCACTTCAATATAGGCATTGTATGATGATAAAGCAAATACCAACAAAATCACAATTTGTTCAGTACCAAATAAAGAGCAGTAAGAAAAAAAAAGAAAAAAAGAGGTAGACTGGTATCTGACTATAACTACTAAAACTTGATTCTACAAACAAAATTATCATCAGTGTTACTGTGACTCTGGCCAATTCAAGATAACCAGAATGGAAAAAAAAGAGCAAGTTAGAAGAGACAAGTAGTATTAAAAGAAGCTGGAAGAATTTGGTAGAAAAAGTATTGTGTGACTACCGGACATGCGTTAGAAGTAATAAATCTACTAGTTCATGGACTAGTTTTGGAAGAAGACAATAATGTGGCCAATCATTGTGCAGAAGAACACATGGAAAGAATGGCAATAGGCGCACACACACACACACACATTAACTCCTGAAAAAGAAAAAGTCCAAATGGGCAGGGTGTGGGTGGGAAAGACAAAATGTTGTAGTTGTACTACATACATGGCACAAAGTCAGTACACAGATGTTTTAATCAGCCAAGGGATAGGGATGGTAGTAGGAGTGGATGAAAATTGGGCAAGACAGCTAAACAAATTTACAAAATCTAAAAAAGAAAGCCAGAGTGGATCTGGAACTTTACAAATTTTGCAACTAGAGAAATAAATGAGAATTTGATGACAGTCATTTTAGTTCCATGTAAACTTCCAAAGATTAGTAGATTTATTCAATAAGATTTTTTTTCTATTTGATTTACACTTGTTATCAAGAAATAGATTTACCTTAGAAAAGCTTTTGTTTTGGGATTTGACAAGATGACTCGCTAATTCTTTTAAAATTCTGGTCTGAAATTTGATTTATCTCCTTTTTATGAGAGAAGCTTAACAACCGAGGAGCCCTTGCTCTAAAATTCTAAGCATATCGCTGGCTATTCAGATCAGTAACAAAGCAAACAAGCCACAGGCACAAAGCACAGTGGACAGGTAGCATAGATTTTACAAATATAAAATTAATTTTTCAGTTTGATATAAAGTATTTAAGGGAAAGGTAGAAAGAAAAAAATAAGACATTGCTGCTCTTAAGTGGGAAGACTGATAATAAGCTAAAAAGAAAAAAAAGTACAAATAAAAAAAAAGTAAAAAAAGGAAAGAAAAGAAGTTGAATTTGTTGTGCCCAAGGAAGGAGAAAGAGCAGTGATTCTATTTACCATTAGTGAAGTCATCCTGCTTAGATAGAAAAGCTTGTTCCGGAGCACATATTGTGCAAAGCCTACCACCATTTGGTCACTTTGGACAACCAGAGGAAAAAGTAAATTATATCCCACGATTTAAGAAAGCCAAATCTTTATGGGTCAGCTTTTGTCCTGCTGTAGGTTGAAACTTTAAAATGGTGGTAGTGTGGGTTGACATGGAAGAGTAAATAAAGAAAAAAGAAAAACGAAAAGAAACATGCGCAAAAAGAGAGGAAGGAAGGAGATGGTCGACTTCTGTTGGACTCACACCGCACAACAGGGAGCGGATGTATGGCAGCAGATGCCAGGCTAACACACAGCCAACAGCAAGAACACGCTAGCTCAAACTGACAGGCCACCCTCTAAATCTAAGGACCAACCAATCAACGCACACAGTTACCTGAGTGAGTAGAATCAGTATCTAGAAAACAAAGGTCAATTGGCCATCAGAAGGTGGATAAAAAAGGCATAATGAAAATGTAACAAAAAGTGTAGAAATAATTAAAAAACAGCACAATTCAAAATTGGATGTTGAAATAAGAAACCAAAAAAAATAAAAAATTAATCAAAAGCTAGTTCAATATTCTGATGTTAGTTTCTTGCAAAAAGGTTTTTATCTTTTAATGTCACAGAAAAAATTTAATATGAAGTTAAATTAAGGTTCATTTATTAAGTTTTATAAATCTATTTTTGGCAACAAATATTTGATTACAAAAAGCAAATGGGAAATTAACAAAACAAACTGATTGTGGAAGGATGAACATTTTTCTAACAGAAAACTGTCTCAAGTTTTGTACAAATTCAGTCGATGGCATTTGGAGATATTCAGAAAAGAATGCAAATGCAAGAAATCATTTTAGCAATTAAATCTTTGTTAGGCTATTTTTTTCTATTTATTTGATAACATTAGTTGAATTTTGAGATGAAGCATGTTGTCAACTTTTCATTTATATTTTCTTCTTTTTACTTTTAATCATTTTTTTAGTAGGAAAAACAATATGGTGATTAGAGTTGGAATAGACAAGGTTTGCAATATTATTATTATGTCCAGTAATCTCCAATCATATTCATAAATAGAAAAAGGAGCAGCAGCAGCAGCAGTGTGTCCTCCCCTCCATCATGCAACAATGACAATAAATGAAAAAGAGACAAGAATGCTTGCCAGGTAATTTTGGGTTGTAATCAGCTCAATTGAGGCAAATATAAACTGCCTTATTCTGGTAAATGAAAATTGAAAATACATGATATCAATATTGAGAATTTTATTTTTTTTAAGGTTTCAAAAAGGATTAACAGATTATAACACAACTCAAAATCCTTTTTAGCAAGAAGGAACATCTCAAGTTTAATCAATGAATGTAAGAATGTTTAAATCAGGAAAGTAATAATTTTGATCCAAACTTTTTCAAAGAAATTATTAGCATAAGGTTTACTGTAAGAGTTTTATTGGGAAACAGTAATTTTGATTTTTGCAATGTTTATGAATGTTTCTTAAAATTTTCATGAAAGACACTGATAAAAAAAACAAAACATCTAAACATGCTGCAATAAGAAAGTGTTAATGAAAATTAAAAACAAAAGAACAATTCATAAAGATGAGAGAAAGAATTTGTTTATATTAATATTTTATATTATAAATTAAAAAAGTTTGCAGTTTAAAAAAGTTTGATGTTAAATATAAAATACAAAAACAACAAAACAGAAAGACAGATGATAATAGCTGAAAAGGAAAAAAAAATTAACATGGAAATCAATGTATAAGAAAAATGTTATGCAACTGGAGAATCTTGCAAGAAATCCAGAAAATAAAAGGTTGAACTGATTTTGAGGTTTGCATTTTGGCTTACTTTAATCTGTGCTACTCGGTCAAGATTTGCTTGGATAACCAATCTGAAGAGCATGTATAGATATCATTCTTTTAAATTCAAATAGATGACAACTTTTTAGTGATTTGTAAAGAAATACCTTCTGGAATCTTAGTCTGATTTACATAAAGCTAGAAGAAAATCTATTAACTTTATGATAAAAAAAAACAAAGGATTTTTCACACTTGGCATAACAAATACAAGTACCTCGTTTGTTCTTTCACCTAATTGTCAATACTTTTGTTCCCAAACAATATCATAAAATTAGCTTTATCTATGTATGTGCAAGAGACAAAGAAGCTGAATGCTATAGAAGAGGTGGAAGGTTTATTGGAATGGTAGAAGAAAGAGGCAAGATAGAATGTAGGAAGTGGTAAGAGGTGAAAAGAAATAGGAGTAAGAATCAGAGAAGAGGAAGGTTGAAAGCTGGACTTTTTCACAAGTAGAGAGAGAGAGAGAAATGATTTGAGTAAATTATACATACAAATACATGGCAGATGTATTTTGTATGAATAAAAACCAATTAGTCTTAATTGGTTATGTTAGTGAGATAATCAGGAGCATTGAATGTTTCAATTGAAATTTAAAATTTCTTCCCAAGAAAAAGTTTTCCTAAATATGGTTTCCAAATAGTCATTTACTTTCTAGATGCACACACATCCCATTTTGCTTTGTTTTTTTGCTAGATTACAAAAGAAAACAAAAAGAATGGAACAAAATTTCAATTTTAATCAACCAAATTTACTCGTCCATGAGTTATCAGATAAGACTATGCTAGTTGTTTAGTCTTACACTAACATCTGCTTGGATACATACACCAACCAATGCACTCATCCATAAAATGTAAAATTTTCTATTGTTTACAAAACAATACGACTGATATGCAAAGCAGTAAATAATTATGTTATACTTTGAGGAGGAGGAGGAAACATGCCAAATTCTTCCAGTTTCCAAATGCTACCAGATTACTTGACATTTTAGAAGCTGCAGAGATTTTCTTCAGTTAGAGAAGCTCATTCTTCTCTTCTTACAGAACAATTCAAAAGATGTCAACCAGATTACACTCTCCAAGGCAACTCAATTTCCAAATCTATTTTGCAACTATTGCCATTTCCTCATTGAATCTATAGCAATAGGGGACCAAGAATGTAGGACCAAGAAGCCCTAGAGATTCTGGAAAGAATGAACAGCAGCAGCAGCAGCTTTGTGCCAAAAGCTTTGTTGTTGCTGCTATTATACTTATCTCTTTTGTTTGAAGAAATTCACTGTAGATCACAAGAGTGCCAGGAATTGGTGAAGAAGAGAAGATCAGAGAGACATAGTTACTGATATTACTTAATGCGAACAAAGGAGAAAGGTGTGGAGGATTAGAAAATGAAAGACATTGAGAAAGTGCCAAATAACTTAAGAAGTGAAAGAAAGAATTCTTGTGACAAGATACATTTACAGAAGGGAAACCTAAAAAGGAGAAGGAAATAAGGATTCAACATCTGCCAAGTAAAGAGTAAACAAGTTGTTGTTGGTAAGATGATCAGAAATCTAGAAATGTAATTTCCCAAATGACAGAAATACTGAACAGGGGTCAGTTGGAATGAAGAACACTAAAAGAATTTGAAAAATGACTTACATAGAAGATAAAAAGGATTTAGAGGTACAATAGATATTAACTGCTGAGGAAGGAGACAGATTCTCTGAGTAGTGAAATAGATTGAACTATACAAGCATCTATTATATGTACAAGTTGAAAAGATCTTAGCCTGACCAAGAAGCCCTTAAAGAAGAAACAAAATTTTGATGTTTAGTGATTTGGTCAGATTTGGGGAATAGGGACAGGCTAAGAACTTTTCATCATTCCCCCATCCATATAGCAGATTTTTTCAAAATAAAAATACTGACAAAAATATCCTTACAGATATTATTCTGCTCTCAAAGAACCTATCCTATAAATGGTGAGTAAACACAAGATACACTTTATACCATTTTTTTGATTCCGAGACAGACATGTACCTTGATTGGTAAATGGACAATATTTAAAGAAACAAAGTTAAATGTTAAAGAATAATATTTGCAGATACTAAAATATTTATACTTACTTACTATGAAAGGCACTTTAGTTTTAACATCTGTATATTATTTGAACATCTCAGTAATTACAACATATAGATGAAGTGTTAAAAGGATATGCAAAGGTTACTATAGAGTTCACTTACAATCATTCCTGGCATTTCAAGGACCAAGAATTCCTTTCTTTTTAAACTTATTTTGAGAAGGGGTGTGTGTGTGTGTGTGTGGGGGGGGGGGTGATTAACTGAACCAATAAAATCTGAAACCCCATTTAAGATTTTTTAAACATTCAGTGATTGCAGCAATGGCAAGAATGATATTTGTGTCTCGAAATTTATCTTCAAATCTTTTACAATATTTTTTATGCATTTTGTAAAAGTTTAGCTTCTTTTAGCATGGGTGTGTACAGAATTACTGAGAAACTGACAACAGGGAACTGGTTTACTACAATTTAAATTTTTCCTCTCCTTGACATGACACTCAAAGGCTTAACTATTGAAATATAAGAGTAGGAAAGAAAAGCCCTACACTCTCTGTGCAGGGTTGCAAAAAGGCCTTGCAACAAGGGCCCCTAATAGATCTGTTTCTCCATTTTCTTTTTCTTTTTAACTATCTCTACTCCACTGCAAATAACAAATAAGTTAGTGTTGTCATCATTATAGGTAAATACCAATGACATGTGGGTTTATTAACATCTGCTTAATGACAAATTCAAGAGAAACCAAATGCTTACAGCAGAAATTCTACGAGGCTTTTCTGTTTTGTTTTTTGACAGATGACACAGTTTGTGATTGTTCCCCCACACCCCTTCAAATGCATGTATGTTGCTATTGTTGACTTCCCACAGTGTCATGCCTCCACTTTCTGATTCAGGCTTTCCTTAACCATATTTAGCAAAAGGACTTTTCTGAAGCATAGAAGAAGAAAGAGAAGTAGAGATGGGATGACAAAAGACAACAAGCAGGAGGAAAAAAATACAAAGGTGTTTGGTTAGCTGAAAGTCCCACCCATACACAAAAAGAGAGGAGCAAAGTGAGTAAATAAAAAGAAAGAAAAAGAAAAAAAAAGAGGGGCACATAGCATGAGGCTTAGTAAGAATGAGGGAAAAGTGTTTGGGGATGGGTAAATAGGAGAGAAATGAGAAGAAACTTGCCCAAATACAGAGATGAGAGAGAGAGAGAGAGACAATCATTTATCAAGAGTGGAGGTACGGATGGCTCAGAAAAGATGGAGTGAAATAGACGACTGACAGGTGAATGAAAAGCAACAGAAAGAGAGAGAGAGAGAGAAGGAGAAAGGGAGATTAAAAAAAGTAGTTGAGCCAACAGTTGACACTTGGAAGACAGATAGCAACCATAAGAATTATGACATTTTGTGGAAATGCAAAAAGGTAAAAATTTACTTTGGACTAAATTTTGTTAGCTTCCCTCACAATACAATTTGAATAAAAAGTACCTAAAATACTAAAATCTCTGAAAACCTTTGCTTTTAGGTAATCAATATTTAATAACTTTTATGAATCTGTTCATTTCAATGGTTATTTACATCCTTCTCAGGTCCATTAAAAAAAGAAAAAAAAAGAAATAAAGTCATGCTCGAGTTTGGGGTCTTACCTACCATTACAGCAGTGATTTTAAATGTGGATATCTAATATCAAGGCCAATTATCACTATTGATATCAATGCCAAGATTTTAAATGCTTACCTTTGTTACTCAACTCTTCTTCACTCACTGAATGCAAATGAAAAAAGTGACTCGATATCATTTGCTTTCATATTTAACATTTAAATTTCTCAAATGATTAACCTTTCTGGTTAAGTTGCTTATGCTATAGCAGTGAATTTGGGAAATTTTTAAAGCCATCTTGTAACACGCAATCTAAGTAAAATTTGTTAGAGAATTTTTTTAAAGAATCCATTATAAACTGAATGTAGAAATATGCTACTGTTGTAAAACTATGTAAAATGCTATTGACTGAGACAAATGGACAGTAATGCTGAACAAGAATAGTGAAATAGGACTGTGAAATCTAACATTTAGACTCCTTTACCATGGAAAAGGTAGGGAAAAAGGGACCAGTTTGCTAAAGTATATCAAAAGGTTGGGATTAGTGAAGGAAAAAGACACAGGGCAAATGCTGAGAGAAGGAGAGATATTGAAATAAGAGAAAGTGGTAGAGAAGCCAATTGAAGTAGATAAATGCTCTTTTGTAGAAAATGAAAAGCAAAGAACAGAAACCAAAAATGAATATTGATTATTGTCCAAATGAAAATTTCTCATTCTGCTAATTAGAACACATTAAGCGTGTGCTAACCAAAGGGAGAAAAAGGAAAAAAACAAAACAAAAGAAAAATGCTATATGAAACGTTCTATGATCAATCCTCAATGTATTCAAAATATTGTCATATTGTGTCTTTGTAGAATTAAATAAAGAAAAAAAAAAGATTATTTTTATTGAGTGGGGGCCAATCATTAATGAAGTGACATTCAAAACTTTTCTTAACTTTTTTCTAATCTAACTCCTTTTGGAACAAATAGACAAGTGAAAATTTCATTTGATAGCTGTGGAAAAACATATTGCGGTGAATTCAGGAACATAACATAATGGATAAAAACAAGTCCAGTTCTACCAAAGCAAAAGCTGATCCCTATTATTCCATCTTGTACACAAATATAAGTAGTACAAATCTGACTTTATATTTCTTTCTGGAACTGGTTTCAGTTAACCTATTCCAGTGCAAGAATTCTCAATCTTTGGTTACTCTTCTTTAATTACCAAACAAGACCCTCTGAATAAACATGGCCATGGGGGTCTATATCAAAAGATAGTTTCCTATGTGGCCTTTTCAATTCATATACTTTCATGTGGCTCTTTTCATAATATGTCTTTCATCTTTACTAGCATCTTCAGAATGATGGCACTGTGTTGTTTTACTAAATAAATGAGAATGATGTTAGCCTGTCTAATTATTAATATTTCTCACAGCTCTCATATATATATATGTGGTGATTTCAACTGTAAGGAATGTGACTAGCTCTCACTTAAACAAAACTGATACTTCTATGATGCCTCCATTGTATACCAGCTGACCCAGATTGCAGATATGAAACTACTTGTGTTTGCAATAAAGTAGGTCACCATGCAAATATGCTAGACCTCACCACCTGTCCTGACCAATGTTTCTCTGTTGTTTCACCTCACTTGGGATCATTAGGCCATTCACTGGTCTGTGTCAAGATTGAGGTCAAAGCAAAAGAATCCTCTGATATCATATTTCATTGGACAGTTTTTAACACTAGAAATCTGACAGGGATAGTTTTAGATTATTTTATTGCTGAAACTACTCTGAATTTAAAAAGAAAATAAAGCATCAAGGATCCTTTCTGATACTGAGAGTTTTATTCCTTTCAAGAAGTACCAGCAAATGACAGTCAGCCCCAAATGTACTGTAACCAGAGCTTACTATAATCATTACTCACATTTTCATCATCATAAATGACATAGCAAGACTTGTGCCATATTCAGAGCTACCCACAATGATTGCAAAAAGTTCTGGAGAATGTTAAAGTCAGCTATCAACCCAACTTAGAATTGACAGCAAAAGACTTAGTTCCCCCAAGTTCTGGAGAATCATTAACAAAGTTCTTGAGGCACTGTGTCTACTCTTATTAATAGCCGTTATTTTAACTTCACTGGACAAGGCTAAACTCTTTGCAATGAGCTTTGCTTTGAACGCCACACTAGATGACAAGGGCCATCTTCTACCTGATTTGCCTCCTCTATCTTGGCTCAGGAAGCTTCCAAACACATCAAAACCTTGATGCTATAAAGATTACTGATCTGGATAAAATCCCTATTGTACTTAAGAATCATAGCCTTGAATCCTTTCCAATCTTGGCAAAGTCGTTCATAGAGTTGTTTAAAGAGAAATGCTTCCCAAATCTGTGGAAGTTTTCAGCTGTTTGCCAGTATTCAACAATGCTGGGGTTTTTTTTTTTGATAAGGCAAGTTGCCGCACAAACTCCATAGCTATGGCATTTCTGGGAGGGTTTACACAATCATCATGTCCTTTTTCTCAAATAGGTCCATGGGTTCATATAACACACGCTTTCATTTAACCATTTTAAACAGTAACTCTCCACCTTGTGGCTCTCAAAATTTGTATTGGATAAACTTTGGTATAAAAAAGTCGTATAACTGGACTTTAAAATTTTATAAAAATTGTGCAATAAAAACTCTTTCAAAATGATCTTATCATTGCTAATAATTTGAATAATCATATCTGCTGAGAAGTCTGAAGTCCACTGGTTATATATTGAAGATGTTTTAAGTTCTATAGATCCTATCAGTAAAACAGCTATATCTCCATGATCTTTAGTTTTCATGAAAGGAAATGTATAAAGTGTCATAATTTCAAAATAATTGTTAAAACATAAGAGTTTCAAGTAGTAGGAAAGAAAAAAACATTTTTTAATAATAAAAATAAAATAAAAAGATGTTAATATTTACTGAAGAAGTTCAGAACAACTATTTTTCTAAAACAGATTCTAATAGTTCCATGTCATCATATAAATCAAAATCAGTCTTATATAATTGTGCTTCTGTTACTATATTTAATACTAAAAACTGATTATTATTTACATTGGCCAATAAAAGGTTTATGTGAAGAATATCTAGTTAAAATGTGGTTCATGTCTGTCTGTGTTCATATTTAGGAAAACCAAATATATAAGCAGGTGCTTCTTACTAATAGAGGAATGGAATGGATAAATGATGCAAGTGGTTGAATTGCTTGCTGTATCTGTTATGCATAGCAAATCTATGCTAAAGTGCCTCAGACAAATTATTGGCTATCATTTGAAATCAGCTGATGATCACCTGACCTAAATTAAAAAAGAAAAGAAAGAAAAATATAGGTTGCAAAGAATAGTTTATAAAAAAGAAAAAACATGTTACAAGTTAAAAAGAAAAGCACAGTGCAAATATATTTATATCATAATTTTGGAATATAATGCATCATTGTGAATCTGGATGAGGAAAACAGTTGTGAATAATAAATGTATGAAAACTAACATAATCCAGTATGTCCATGTTCAATACTCATATGGCATGATGTCTGGAGTCTGATTCAATCATTTCTTTCTTCTGACATTGGTATTTTGGATGACTGAACTGCCATGATATGCATGTGATAAATTTATATAAACTTGTATCTTTAATTTTCTTCAATTAAAAGGAAAAATAATGAGATTTATTTATTATTAAATTAAAATTAAGCCAAATTTATTGGATATAATTAAAAGAAGAAATATTGAAATTATGTTTTCCAGGCCAAGAGTTGGTAACCCTTAACATGTTTTTGTGTTGAGAGTGAAGATCAAAAAGAATTGAGCTACTAAACAATAGTTATTAACCTTCAGTGAAATTAATAAATTTGGTAGAAACCCAGGTTTTTGAAGGTGATGAATAAAAAGAAGTTTCTCAGGAGTTTCTTCAATGAATTAAAATATTCAAACAATTTAACATGGAAGAAAAATCAACCAATGTTGTGAGCACAGACAACACAGATGTCATGGTCTTAAATTCTTTGAGAAATTATGGATTTTGAAGCAAAGTTCTGATTTTGATAATGTCATTTGGATAGATGAAAGGAAAATTAGATTCAACCTGCAGACATGCTACATATTGTGTGAAATAGAACACAATACATTTATATAATTTAAAGAATCTCAGATGGAAAAATGAAAAAAAACAATTTATTCTTATGTAATTAATAATAAATCTGCAGTGTAAAGTAGCCAAGTCATTTTAATCAATTTTATATCATAGAAATATAAAGAAACAGTTTTTCAGAGTAAGTATAGATAATAAATTAAAATCTACTTCCCCTCAACCATAAGATTTAACAAAGTTAGATTTGTTGAAAAAAAATAAAAAATAAAAATGAAGATTTGGATTTGTTATTCTGTTTGAAATTTCCTGTTTCTGGCTGTAAATGAGAAACCTGAAAATACTATCATGTGATTGAAGCCAACAATGAAAGACAAGAGAGACACAGATAACAAAATGAATGCCTGCCATGAGGACAATGGCAGAGATCTCACAACCTACCAGTCGGTTTCTTCACCAGGTAAGGTTCATCTAACCAAATGAAAAAGGTCTCATTCTTTTCATATTCCTCATCATCCACAACACGGACACGAACAAATTTTCTGAAAGAGAAAAGAAAACAAATGATTGATAGAGAAATCACTTGGTTACATGAGACTGCAATTTTAATATTAAAGGTGTGGTGGTGGTGTTGTCCTCACTCTCATCCCCATTATGATCAGTCTATTTTGCATACTTGAATATCAAAAAACAGAAACTCTCCAGTCATACAGTGCTGTGAAAATGTAGATCACCAGACTTTCAATCTAAACTAGCTATTTTGTAAATTTCTCATGATACAAAGAATGGGAAACATTGTGATCAGACAAAAGCTCTCATTTCTTCACAGGTGGGCATGTTTGACTGACTGAGGAGGATAAAGACACTTGTGAGATTTTTTTTTCTTCTGGGATTCTTTTTCAAAATTTTATTTTATTTTTCAGTTGATTAGATTCTAATTCAGACATATTTTAGTCAATTTATTTCATATGGTATTTCTATTTAAATGCAGAGTTGGAAAATTCTCATGTACGCGTGTGCATACATATTGAAAAAGTTGCAGAATTTTAAGAATATCTTATTAAATTATATTTGAAACAAGGAAATACATTCTATTATAATTGATGGTTTAAATAATTTAAAAGTGTATGGGGAGAGAGAGAGAGAGAGAGAAGGAATAGGATAGACTTAAATGTTCAGTCTTTATAAAAACAAACAATATCAGAGTTCAGAGCAGTCAATAAACCCAATTGGTTGTTTAAGCCACAGGTTTTGGACTGCAATATCAACATTAGAAAGGTTCAGCATGAGATTAATTTTCTCTTTTGTTTCAGTAAGAAAAATATTTTAAAGAAATATTCTTTATTCTGTAAAATAATGGATTTTGATGTTTTGTGGCAAATAGTGAAAGCCTTTTCAATCCATGGTTTTTGTGTTTTCTACTTTTATATATAGAAAACAATTTGGGTCATAATTCTGCATTTGGAAACATTCCTGTTAAAGAATGAACAGAAAGATCTTGCATTAAGACATTTACAAGAGATTTCAGTTTGGAAAAGCAGGAGAGAGGGCAGTACAAACCATAAATCAGTGGTGGGGCTTGGAGGCCGTGGTAGACTAGCATTCCAAAACCAAAAGAACAATTTTAAGTAAAGAGTGAATGATTAAAAACAAAAAAAAAATTAGAAAATTGATCCCATTAGAATCGAATAATCAAGATCACTACATTAATCATGATCCATGCTACGAAGTTGACGCATTATATGACTAAAGATCTTTGCAGTTGCTGAATGTGGATAAGGATCCAAAACCTTAAAACTATGCCATCATTCTTGAAATGATGTTTAATGAAACAGAAGTGATTTGAGATATTATATTTTCCTTCAATGTAGTCAAGCCGGAAACACTGCGTTGAAAATTCAAACATTGCTCAACTTGATGACTAGAAATGGTGCTATCATGTTGTATGATCATATCTAAACTTATATTGCAACAATGAACATAAAAGTCCAACTAAAGATGGAGTGCTGACTGCACCATGTCTATTTACCCAACCTCCCTTTTATGGCTTACTGTATTGCCAAGCATATACCATTTCTTATAGACAAGGATTTCTTTAATGAGGAATGAAAATACCTTTAAAAGACCGGTTCTTTGAAGAGACCAAAAATGTTCAGTTTAAATTGGCAATTTCTTTTTGAACAGCTCCATGTTTTATTACTTGTGCTTGTCACTATTGTTTAAATATGAGTGATTATCATTTAAAGAGTGAAATTATAAAAAAGATAATTTTCTTTCAAGGTTTGAAGATAAACAAAAGATTTTTAGCAAATGGGTTGAATAAAATAAAAACAAAACTGATAGAAATAATTGAGTAGAAGTCTGAAAGAAAGATAAGTGGGTGGCAAATTTAGAATGCTTCAAGTGTAGGAGTTTTTGTATTATTTCAATTGAAGTCATTGAACAGATTGTAAAGCTGCAGAAAAAAAGAGAGACACTGGTGAAAGTCACTGAAGGTGTGCAGGGAGTAAAAAATAGAGCAATCATCATGATATGCTTAATGATCAATATGAAGTGATGGATATATATTTAGTTCTTAGTGATTCCCAAAATGTGAATGCACTAGAAAAAGCAATGACATATGATGTAATGGATTTTGCCCCAAACGCCAAGATAAACAAAGTAGAAGTGCTGAGGAGAGAGAGAGAGAGTGATTTTTTTTTTTTTTTTTTTAGTGATTTGCTTTTGTAAAAGTGAGCAGAACTTTTGATTGGACATAATTACTACTTATAAAAATGGAAAGTGTCAAACTGCATCAAGTAACTTGTCAGCTTCCACAGATAGAGAGATTGAGATTATGTCTTATTATAGAAGAGTGCATGTCATTTGCATTCCCAATTCAGCAATGGTGACTGGACTTTTTTTCTGTACCCATTTATCAAGTGGTGGTGGAGACAGGGAAGAGAGGAATATGTAAACCAAACAGTTCTCCTTAATATACTAAGTGAAAGAAGGTAGAATATGCCACTTTAATTCCATAAAAATTGATTCATACTCTAGTTTTACAGATTTTCAAATGATACTTGAACATGCATGCCAGCTATATATATATATATATATATATATATATATATATATATATATTGACATGGTTTGCCCAATAGAAAGTCATGTGCTGATTGGTCGGACTGGAGGAGGCTATTTGCCTGGGTAACTGAGAATGAAAGCGAAGAACGCTGATTGGTTGGTTGGTTGCGGTATTGGCCTGATAAAAGAGGGCTGAAGCAGTGAGAAAAAATAGAAAATGGAAAAATAGTTTTACGTTGGTGAAGTGTGTGGAATGCAAGAACGGTGGATTGAACAAGTGGTGTTTTGTATTGTATGAACAACGTCCAAGGAATGGAGACTCATTTAACCACAAGTTATTTCGGCTTTCCTCCCAATCATGGTGGACAGAAGTTTCAATATTAGGCTAGTAACTGAATTCAGTGGGGCTGCTACTGATCTACCAATTGTAGAATGGATTGAAAATGTGGAGTTAGTTTGTGAACTCTGTGAGATGAAAAACATTGAGCAGATACTGCCACTACACTCGCGAGCTGAGGCTCTCTCTGTGTATCAGCAGCTGACAAAAAAGCAGAGGTCAGATGCAGAGCAGATTAAGCAAGTGGATTCATTCACTGTGTATGATCAATTTGTGTCACAATGATTTCAGCCAGGGGAAACCGTAGACAAATTTTTAGCAGATTTTAAGCAGTTAGCTTTGCTGGTTAGCAGCCAATTGCTTGAGTGATGGATGACATGTGCAAATGTGTATGCTGCAACTGGCAACCAATGAAAACAAAAGTCCTAACTGTCGACAGTAAGGCCCTTAAATACCATGGACATGGCAGTATTACGTTGAAAATTGGTCATGATCAACCTGAGTGCATTGATGCCCTAATTGTGGATGGACCACTAGTTGGGTTTGTTCTTGGGATTGACATGATAAGAGTACTAGGAGGGGTGCAAATAAATCGCTTAGGCGAAGTTCACTTTTTTGAAGAAAGTATGCTCCAATGTGCTGCTATTTCCATCAATGAGCCTGACTTTAGTAAAAAGTATGGACAGCCTCATAGAAGTGGATGAATGAACAACCACCCATAACCCTAAAGAATAGAGTGGCAGAATATTCAGTACCCAACTATGCATGGAATGAATATGAGATGGAGCTTCAGTTGTGGCTGGATAATGGATGGCTGTAGCTATACTGCGAAGATGAACTTGGCCCATTAATCCCATTAATGACAGTGTATAATAGAGCAAGCAGAAGGTCCGTTCAGTAGTGGATTACTGGGAGTTGAGTGATTTTGTAGAACCATATACCACTAACTCGGAGGTGTGCACACACAAGTTGTGGGAATGGCGACGATTGCAGGCTAACATATCCTTATTGGACTTACAAAGGGCATATCTGCACATACATGTTGAGAAGGTGCTGTTGCCCTGTCAAACTATCATATTGAAGGGTCAGAGATACTGCCTCACCCGACTAAGCTTTGGTTTAAATGTGACACCTCTCATCACGAAACTGTAATTGATGCAGTACTGTCTCAAGATGACGCCATTGTGAATGCCACATTGGCATATATTGATGCCATTTATATCAACAAAAGTTTGATTCTTGTCACCTGTGTGAGAGAGCACCTGTCCAAGTATGGACTAGTATGCAAGGAGTCAACAAGATTAGGAGACAGAACTAAGGCTTGCAGGTCTGGAGTGATAATGACACACTCCGATGGAGATGTCCCCGATATACTTATGAGGATAACTCGCCAACTTATGTCCTTATGTGAGAGACTTGTGGGCCACTTTCTGTTTGCGGTTGGCTGTGAGTGGCCAATGTGTTTGTGAAGCGTCAAGCAAGCACCCTAACCACAGGATGGGATGATGAAGTTGAGGATGCTTCTCTTAATTGCATGCTAGCTGATATAATAGCCAGAGTATGTGAAGCTGGTCCAGTAGGAGGAGACTGAGTGACTGTGTAATGAATGTGTGGGTAGAGGTGAGTTCTGTAGCGCCACAGGAGTGATACTAGAAGTAAATAGAAACGTCAATGAGGAGGATGCGTCTTGGCTGCGCCCAGCTGCAGGTGCTAAGCACATCAATTTGGCTGAGCTAGGCGCAATGATAAAGGGTGTCAATTTGGTTCTTCAATGGCAGGTGTCAACATTACATCTTTTTATCGATTCAGCATGTGTCCATCAGTGGATTTCGAACACCCTAACTGGCAAGGCATGAATAAATACGAAGGCGTCTGGGTAAATGCTAGTGCTAAGATGGTTGAACACACTTTGCAAACTTGTGGCTGAATATGGCTTGATGGTGGACATAACACTGGTCAAATCCAATCTGAATCTGGCAAACTGGTTTATCAGGGTGCCACAGAGATGGTTAAAACTACACAAGGAGGTAATGGAGACAGTGCAGTCAGTATGCACCACTACAAAGACCAAATTGGACGCACATCAAGTGGCTAATATCCACCGACAAACCAGATACCCAGGTGTAAAAAGGACCCTGTACTTTGTTAGGTTGATAGACCCTTCAGTATTGTCTGAAGTTGTAAAAGCAGTTGTCAAGGAATGTGAGGCTTGCCAATTCATTGACCTGGCTCCAGTGCATTGACGAAAAGGAAAGCTGGATGTGAGGGACAACTGGAGTAGGTTAGCAATGGACATCACCCACCATGGTAGTAAGCACCTTCTGACAATCATTAATTGTGGACCCTCTTGGTTCGCAATATGGCGAGCATTACGTTGATAAGATTCGACCAGTGTAGTTTGTCAGTTGGAGTCAAGTTTTTATGAATGGGGTCTGGCACTCGAGATATTGACCGACAATGACACAGCATTAACATGTAACCATTTCAAGAATTTTTTGAGTATTTGGGGTGTACGTTTCTGCTGGGACTGGCATAGTAAAAAGAAGTCACTGAAGCATCAAAATCATTGCGGCTAGAAATCAGTGCTCTATGCCTAAAGATAATCACTCGCCTACTATGGCACCAGCTGATGCACTTCATAGGGTACCATGGCCCTCCCTTCCCCAAACCTCAGAATACTCAAGGAGCATATGAAGTGGGAGATGTCATTTGGGTGAAAACTCATCACAGGAGATACAAGACTAAGTTTAGAATGGGTCACATGAGTCAGGTTAATAGTCCACAGCCAGTGCATGTTGATGGAGTTCCGGGTCGCATGGAGGAAGGACTTGTGTCCCTTCACGGGATCAGTCCCGACTGCTACACAGGACAACAATTCTGAAGAGAGTGAACTGTTAGTAAATTTGAGATTAACCCCACAAGGAGAAACTGATCACTCTCCTGATACTGAATCCTTTGAAGATGAAACAAACTTAGAGTACGACTCCCCAACTGTCAGTGGCCAAAATACTAATGTGGTACATCCTGCTAGCTCCCCTGGTGACAGTTCATCTGAGGATAAAGCTTGTGTTGCTCCACTTTGGCAAAGTACCTGGTAAAAGTGACTGGCTGTATTTTTTGTCATTATAAGATCAGGGGGGAGTGTAGTGAACAGTCATGTAGAAGCCAGCGAGCCAGAGTGGACTGCGTCTGGTGCAAAGGAAAATAAGTGTCTTACCTCAATGTGTGGCATGTGGTATCAGTATTTTGTTCCTTGAAAATGGCATTACTCTCCTGTCTATTTCAGCAGTATGTGCTGTAACAGGGTTTTTTTTGTACAGTTTGGAATGGTTTGACCAATAGCAAGTTGTGCACTGATTGGTTGGATTAGAGGAGGCTATTTACCTGGTTAACTGAGAATAAAAGCACAGAACGCCGATTGGTCGGTTGGCTGTGGTGTTGGCCTGATAAAAGAGGGCTGAAGCAGTGAGAAGGCAGAACGGTTTTATGTTGGTGAAGTGTGTGGAATGTAAGAATGGCGGATTGAACAAGTGGTATCTTGTATTGTATGAATGACATCTGAGGAATAGAGACTCATTTAACTACAATATGAAATAACTGCACTAATTTTTCCACTGCAAAGGTAGGAGAGGAATCATTATTTAAATAAGATAGAACAAGAAGAAATCAGCTATGGTTAGCAAGACAGGACAAGAATTGATTTATCCAGATGATTGACCAGTGAGCAATGTGTAGCTTCCTTTACTTTCTCTTTTCAGCAATTCAAATAGGTTAAATCTTCAGTGTTGTTTGTGGTTTAGCAGCCTTAGGACTCTAGTATCAGATAATCCACTGTGTGTCTTGGTAAATGCATTCTTAATTTTTAAATCTTAAAGGATTTTACTAAAAATAGTACAAGGATAATCCTCATGGATTATATCAAATAATTTTATCTTGGAATTGCAGACATACAGCAGTCTGCAACATTCATCAACAAATCCACATGAGTTAAAATACACCATCCAAACTCAAAATCTCAAAATATGAACAATGTTATAAAAATGTTAAAGGAAGAGTAAGTAACAAACCAAAGACCATTTTTATTGAGGATTTTGGTTCAGAGAGAAGATTGGCCTGTGGTTAATTTCTCAGTGCATATCAAGTGTTTTTCTTTTCGATAGTCAGTATGGTTGAAGATGTTATAAATACCGTCCAAGAATTTGGTAGAATCTAGAATCATTTTATATATTTCAACAATTGGAATATGCGTGGAAGGGATAGAACAAGAGTTATAAGCAAAAACTTTACTAAAATTTGTATTTTTTTAAACAGATTCTGCAAAACTTTTTTTTTACTTCTTTTATTTACATTTAACTTGTCACTCTGTGAGAGAGGGAGAGAAAGAAGAAGTGAGAGAACAAAAAAGCATTCATTAAAATAATAACATTATTTAAACTAAAGTTGTTAACAGTGAAAAGTAAAATATTTGGCCCGGTTCTTTTTTACTTGTAGCTTGAAATAAGTGCTAGAACAAGTTTTTCCTCAATGAAAAAAAAAGTATAAACTTTTAATCTTTCAAAGAGGCCTAAAAAAAACGAAGAAAGCGTTTATTACTTTAGACAAAAAAAAAAAAATCAATTTTCATAGAAGAATGATATAAATAACGTTGGAAAACAAATATTCCGCCATTTTAGATACTTATTACTAAATCCAAATTCGGTGATATTTTCACTTGCGGTAAAAAAAGTGCAAAGGGCGATAACTCCATACAGAGAAAGACGAGTTATTCCCACAGCAAGGATAGTTTCTGCAAGCAGATTAAAAATGTGTTTAATGTCTATTTTAACAGATGAGAGAAAGGAGTAGTAGAAAGAGGGAGGGTAGAAGGAAGGAAGAAAAGAGAGGGTAGAAGAAGGAAATGATTAGTGGATCAAGTGTTGATGTTAAATGACAAAATTATGCAGTGTTTTGTGGCCCAAAATAAGCATTCATTGCCCTTGTTAATTACATACATTGAATTAAAATTGTTTTACTTTGGGAGTTTAAAAAAATTGATTACATTTCACAGTCCCCTGCCATTTTTGCTATAGTGACAAATTCAAATAATTCAATTTATTTATCAATTTTCGACATTCATTTTCTATTTCCATTTGATGAGAATTGTAATTCTTTAAAATTTCCATAAAAAGAAAACAAAATCTGTAAAATTCTGTTCATTGTTGTGTAAAATTTGAAGAAAAATTCCAGAATCAAAGTCTTATGTTATAGATAAAAAATTACATTCTCAGAAGGTAAATGACAAGAGCAAAGAGCAGTTAATACTTACACAATGTGGTTACTATGGATTCCTTGTAGGTCCTTACTATGGAGTACTTGTAAAAGTACTTGGTTAAAGAAATAAATCCAATGATCTGTTTTAAAATCAAACCTTTTCTGTCAATTTGGAGGCATGAAGCCAGGGATTAAATAAAAGATTTATTTAAAAATATCAACATTGCATTTAAAAGTTGAATCTTTCCAAAGAAAATATTGCTGTCTCTTCATAATTTGTTTCCTATAATTATTTTTTTTTTGAGAGTAATCAAATTCTTTATTCATTTCACATTTTGATAAAGTCCAGAAATATAATTCTTTATTCAGCCTAAAAATAAAAGTACAAAGAGCAAGAGGAATCAGATAGAATCTTACAAGAATGGCATTTTAGAAATCTGTGATGTAATTATAATGGGAAAATGAATTGACTACTGAATTGCCAAAATTGATGATTTATTTGCTGCCATTCAGGCACAAACTACATATTGCTGATGACAGCAATGTGTCTGCCAATGACTAAACTCTTGAGTTAAGAAAGGATTTCAGAAATACTCCTGAAGATGGTGCAACGGTAGTTAGTCTTGTCATAGAATATGATCAGAGAAAAAACAAATAGCTTTGAAGTGATAAAACAGTAAACAACTATAAACAACTATAGATGTTAATTTAGGCTGCCGTCCATGTATGTGAGTGTCCATAAAGTGGGAACAATAACCTTCACTGACATGATTTTGGGAAAATGTCAGGTGATGAGAAAAGAGACTCAAAGAGGAAGAAGAGAGTGAATATAAAAATTGATAGCGAGAAACAGTGGATGGATGGATGGAACAACATACATGACATTAAAAGAAAGAACTGCTTAGAGATGAATAACATCAGAGTTAGGTGGGGGGGGGAGAGAGAGAGAGAGAGAGAGAGAGAGAGAGAGAGAGAGAGAGAGAGAGAGAGAGAGAGAGAGAGAGAGAGAGAGAGAGAGAAGAAAAGAAAAGAAATAGATGCTGTCCAGCAAGTGATTAACATAATCATATCAGTTACTCTAAGCTGGCTAGATTTTGTCTTACTGTTGAACATGTTTATTCAAATCTTAAGGGCCAATGAACAATTCCTTAAACAACAGACCCAGCTAAACCACACACTGCACAATTGACCCTGAACACACATTGGATGGATGAAGTATTTATAGCAAGATCTTGTCTTGGACAATAAAAAGACAAACAAACAAAAAACAATAAGCATAAAAGTTTTGGCCAATAGAGAATCCTACAAAAAATAAAGTCAGGCAATGTGGAATTTCTTGTTGACAAAGAAAAATAATGGAAGTCAAATAAGATGCTAACCTGAAGCCAACTATTTCAAGGATTAGAAAATCTAATGTCTTTTCAAAGACCACTTATTTATTAATTTGTCATTATAGTCATTTTTGTAGAGCAGATTGAAAAACAAGATTAAAAAAAAGCAAACATTAAATAGTGCTGTCACATCTGGCCTGGTGCTTCTATGTATTTAGAAATTCTTGATAAAAACAAAGAAGAATGTCCAATATTATCAGTCCTGACTTAGCATCTCTGCTTCAGTCACTTTCCTAAAATTATTTTCATGGCAATTGTTTTGATGAACTTTCCTCTTTGGTATCTCTACATTACAAATTTAAGTGCAGTACTAGTTACAGTTGTAATTGCTTGTGAAACTCTTCTGCTTCTTGTTTTTCAGAAATTGTCAATCATCAACTTGTCTTAATTTTTAATAATAATGTTTTTCTTTTTCTCATATTTTTCACAGTAACACATTGCATCTTAATGGCTTTATTGTTGTACAGGGTGAACATCATTGTTGTAAAAAAATAAAATAAATAAAAAATTGCCTTGCTTGATGTGAAATGATAAGAAAAAAAGAAGAGGGAAAAGAAGCATATGTTATTTCATTATAGACAAATACTGACAATGAGAGAGATGTGAAACATTAAAACTACAGTTTAACAAGATTAACCTTTGTGTAATTGCTTATTTGAATGTTATTTAGAAAATCAAAATTCTACTTTATACTTTGGTAAAAACATTTGGCCACATAGCAACAGGTATATATAATTACAATAATATATTATTGGCATTTTTGTATAGTACATGAATTATCATTTTCCTATTTATTCAAAATTGAAAAGAGTTGAATATAAATTGTTAATTGAAAAAGTATTAATGAAATATATGCATAAAAAGAAAAACAAATTTACAATAGGTAGGATAAAAAAAATGTTAAAAATAATTTCCTTGCTCCATAATTAGTAAGCAATCATCTGATGATAGGTATTGTTTATTTTGTTATTACTTTAACCAGTCATGAGAACTGCTTAATTAAGAGAAGAGAAGAATCCGGTGTCATATGTTGATAACCAACAGAAGTTGTCATTCTGCTCAAAGTTGTTTTGCTAAATGATTTTCTATTTCTTTATTAAGGCCTCTGCTTGCCTAATTTGTCTATATAAGAGAAGGGCAATAATGGACATCAACAAGAGTGGCCAATGCTGATGAGACAGATGACTAAGCTTGCTAGATAATGTATAATGTCAGTTATAAAACTAATATGGATAATATAAATAATTGAGAAGCACAATAAAAATGAGTAGACATTTGCATTGTAATATCTGAACCATAAAAGAGTTTTCTGATGGTTTACATGCTAAAGAGTAACTTTTATTTGCTTACAAAAAGAAATTAGCAAAACAAACAATCCATACATGTGGGTCATGGATCAACTAATGTACGCATTTTAAGACACTTTTAACAAGTGGATAATATTTGATAACAAGCAACAGACAAAAAGGGTTCAATGGAAGTGGACTTACATTATTAAAATTATAATAGGCAAAAAAAAATAAAAGCTAAATGGTTAGAAAATTTGTTCTGCACAGAGGTTCTGATTAAGATTTATGTTTTAAACTTAACTGCAAAGTCATCTGGTTGTAAAACAGAGTTCACAGCAATCAACATTAATGCTTTTCACTCAACAAATGTAACTGACAGAGGTAAACTTAAATTTAAGAATAGAATGAGTCAGTGGCTTGAAGGTATGTCTCAAAATTGAATCCTATAATCTCAAAACCATTCTATCAAAGTGTTAAGTCATAGAAGTTTAGTTTTGAAACAAAGACAATAATGCATTAATAATCTTAGATTGCAGCAAAAAAGGCAGGTTTATAAAAACTGGCAAGAGATTCTTGAAATCTTTTGACTTTTGTTTATCCATAAATTAGCAGAACATACAAGTGGTATAACAGAACTGGTGAGCAGAGTTCTAACAGAGTCTTTTGCATTCACTTTTACACTAATGTCTGCAGGAAAGGCATCCTCCTCTAGCTTTAGGTGGTACCTTAGAACTCTGAATTGAAAACTGGAGAGAAGGCAATAGAAAACTATTCAACTATTTTTTTCAAGAAGTCATAGGAATTTACAGATAAAAAAAGGAATCTGTGCAGAGCCATGATCACTTTCATCCTGAAGGGACATGGCATTAAAGAAAAAAAAGGAAGAATATAGCAAAGTATAGAAAGTAAACAGGGTATCTAGTTTTGAATAAAATAGAATGGTAACATAAGATTTTATCTTGATAGCTGTCCCTTGATATCCAAATCAATAGGTAAAGTTGGAAAAAATGTTTTTATTCTTCAATGATCCAATTCAAATTTAAGTAAGCTAGATAAATTGAAATAATGAATAAAAAGAAAATCCAATCTGAACTTTAAATAAAATTTGGTTTTCATAAAAGGTGAGCTGGAGTAGAGAATAATGAAATAAGAAAATCAAGAAAAGCAAATGAATAACAAACACTGCAACTCCTTTATCAATTAAGAAAACACAAAGGAAAACAAAAAACTGAAAAGATTTCTTTAAAAGTAAAAATTAGCCAGAGTGTGATTTGTGCTCATGGCAAAAATCATGTTTCCTAATGGAAAGTGTAATTCTGTAAGTGTTAACTGGATGCATCAAGGGAGTTGGAGTGAAACTTATGTTGTATCAAGGGAAGCAGGTAACCAGTTTTTGAATCAATTATTTATGGGTAGACAAAGGAATATTTTCATCAATTCAATAGAAAGTCAATTTAGGTGAAAAAAGAGCAATGTCACACACAAGGTTTATCATTCAGCAACAAATTACAGATTGCCATCATAAATACATTATTTAGTGGCTGCAGGCCTTTATGCAACAGTCTCTCTCATAGCAATCTTGAACAAATAACATAAAAATTAATGAGATTTTGGAAAACTTGTAGGATTTAATGGATCCTATAAAATGCCATGAGGAAATCTGTAATATTTCTCATAAAACAAATTCCATAGTTGTGTTCTTTTAGAAGACAAGTTTTATAAGTACACAGGCTTTAAAACTGCCAACAGGAAGTGCTTCAAAAAACAGAACACTCCATATGGCTGAAATGACAGTTTCCTTTTCTTAGATAAGTTGCATATACACAGTGTTGATTGTTGTTATATATATATATTCCCAAACTGAAGAAGAGAGACAGGAATTTACAAGCCCTAATAGTTTTGTATACAAATTGGTCCTCAGAAAGTTATAAGGATAATGTCCTGTGTCTCCTTATGGTTGTGGAATGTTTTCCTGGTCTTTTCTGTGATTATATATATATATATATATATATATATATATATATATATATATATATATATATATATAAGAAAGACTGCAACAAGAGTTTCTATTTGGTCTTCTGCCCAGACTTATATGATGGAATTTAGACACGCATGCTGTTTGTGTTCTTTATTAAGTGACCAAATGCAAAGATATATATATACATTTCTGTTTATATGTTATTTTAATAGATAAAATTTATTTTCGTAAATTCTGTTTTAAATAAACAGTATTAATTGCATTTACTGGCCTGAATTTACATTTATGTTCTCTGTAGCTGAGTGGTATAGCATGTCAGATCAATTGACAGTTCCATATAGGACATAGATTCAATTCTTGTTGGAGAATGCATATCTTCTATGAAATTTCTAAAACATTCAGGGTGGTAAATGTAATTAATACTGTTTATTTAAAAAACAGAGACTTTACTTAAATTGTATCTATTAAAATAACGTATAAACAGAAAATATTAGAGATGCACATTATTGATGCTGCAAAAAAATGTGGTGCACCAACCACCATACAATGGATTCCATATGTATTTCGGTGTAACAGCAAAGGAATATTGGATACTAAATCTAAGCATCTACTGTTTTTCGTAGATGAAAGTTACTCCTTACCATTTTGGAAGAGGTGAGTTTTCTAAAGACTCTTTATTAGTAGATAGCCTGTGACAGACCATAGCCATAAACCATGAATATTTGGTACTGCATCAGATTGTAAATCACTAAATGAATCATTGTGTTTGATACTCTGCATCTTCAAGTATCTGTTCAGAATCATCCACTGATAGATGAATGAAGAGTAAAATCAATAATACAAGTGTTCATGGTCCATTGTAGAGCTGGGTAGATTGACTAGAGAGCCTCATGAAGTGGGTAGTAGGATTTGGGGTTAGGAGTGGTCATATACATATGTTCCCTCACATCTACAGACACACATCAGATAAGTACAAACTGATAGGTGTCAAACGACACAAAGGCAGAAGAATAACGCAATCTCAAGAGACTCGTTTGCTCCGGCCATTGTTATTTGCAGCCAACTTGGAGCCAGTAGTGCAAAATGGTTTGTTGGCAAAGAAATGTTATTCTTCAAGTTTTGGATAAAAAGAAAATCAGAGAGAAGAAAAATTCCTTCATTAGCAGAATTGTAACTTGACTTGCTAAATGATACAAAGAAAATAGTGTTCTTTTCTCATAGTGCAATTAAAATCTAAAAAAGAAGAAATCATCTTTATCTTATGGTGGCTGTATTTCAATTTGATATGGATGGTAAACAGGATAAAAATAGCACTGAATAAACACATGGAATACAATGCCAAATTTTTCTTTATCTGATCTTTACAAAAAGCAAGCCATAGGATTTATGAAAAAAGTATGAAATTGCAGATAACAAAAAAAAAAAACATGAATTAAAAAAATCAAGAAAGACATTAACAGGATCTAAACATTGAATGAACTTGAGATCAATGGTAGAAAGCTGGAATGTATAACATCAGGACAGTAGTTAAATTCAAAGTTTTTTTTATTACTTTTTGGAGAATTCAAGAGTTGTAATATTACTATTGAAGTGGAATACCATTTCTCATTTCTGGCTAGTTTCGCTTGTTGGTCATAACAAAAATTAACAGTAATCCATTTTTTTACTTTCATAATTGACTCCTACTCTGGCTAGAAAGATGATTTTCTCTGCTGTCAATGCAAAATTTAAGGTTAAAGAAAAAAAATTGTAAGTTAAAACCACACACACACATACATATATATATATACAATACACACACCAGTCAGTTATGTGTCATACATGATACACATATAGCTGATCATCAATACATGACTGATGAGGCAGATTTTTTTCCTGCAGTAGAACAGTTGCCATCCAAGGTGATAGAACCCAATCTGTCCTGCTATTTACCCATAGCTGGGGTGGGGGAGGGAGAGAAGAAGAGGATTCATACCTTTCCCAAGGATATTAGTACGTAAATGAAAGTAATGGATTCAACTAGAATTTGAACTTGGCTCTCTGATTCTTCAATCAGAGATGCTATCCATTACTCCACCGTGCCACACACACAGAGTAATTAATGGGTTTTAATTCAACATCATTTTTATTGGTATTTATCAAAACATATGTGATATGTGTTTGAAGATTCTTGTTTTTTGCTAATCATGAAATTAATGTCTACCGGCCTAGACACAGAAGTTTTATTATAGAAAATGTACCTCTCAGCAGGAATCAAACCAGAATTTGTTATGTTGAGAAAACACCTTTTAGTTAAGCATGCCTTTTACACATAAAATTAATTAACTTTAAGAGAGCAAACCAAGTGAATCATTACTGTACATAAATCTTAATGTTATAATTATTGTTTAAACCTGTGATACAAAACTTAACTTATAACCCCATATACCTTTCTTGACTGGTTCTTATAATACGAGATATTTAAGAAACATTATTTAAAAAAAGAAACATGGGCTCTAAATAATATTCTATTGAAGATCCTATTAAGTCATTAAAAATAATTGTTCCAAAGTCAGATTGAAAGGGTTAAGAGTGAGAAGAAAAAAAAGAAAAAAAAAAAAAGAATTTAAAAGGATTCTTTAAATAATGATAATATCTACTTAATAGATAGGTCAAGGCAAACTGATATATACAGATTGCTTGTATCCAAGCAAAAACCTATTGCTACAATATGACCAATGGTGTAAAAAAAAAAAAAAAACTGTTTAAAAGAAGGTGTTGGGAAGAGCCTGGGTGCTATATTAAAAGAAAAGTTTCCATTATTTATATGATTAACTATCAATAGAGTTAGGTTACAAGTAAAGATCAAATCATTGTGCATATGTGAGAGAAATACTGCAAAAAGAGGGTAAGTAGAATGTTGTTTCCTTTTCTAAGAAATGTATGTGAAAGTCAAAGCAGAAAATGTTATTAATAATAATTGAGTCACCATAGAAACAAAGTTATTTGACTGGATGGCTGCCAGCAATATTTGAGAGAAGAGTCTTAGCATGTAGAGAGTCTAATCCACTAAAATAGATAATCTTGTAAAAAGAATAGATCAGAGCACTGTGAGCAAAAAGAAAAAGCTGAATTGTGATATTTTAACAAATAACACTATATTTTAGAGTTTTATTTCTATTTTATGATAGAATGAGGAGTCATAAATAGAAGCAACCTGTAAGCAGAGTGGTTGGAAAACAGAAAAGGTCTGAACAATTAGTTGACCAATGTATCTGATGGTTGTATTGGTGCATAATACAATGGAGACAAAATAAATGTCATCATTACAAATCAGAGTCCAGTTTATATCGTCTTGAGTTCCAGAATAATTTTTCTGCTTTTTTATTTCTTTCTCCCCTTCAGTTTCTGGAAAATGGACAAAACTTTCACAGTTTTGTAGTTAGTATGGTGCTTATAAATGTGATGATTACCAAAGAATTGATTTATGCCACTTTGAGAAAACCAATGTCCAAGTCAAGGCTTCATATTATTGATCACCAGAACAAAGAAACATGAATAGAAAAACTGGCTTAGGGTTGGAAACAACAATATGGTTGCACTGGAGAGCTTCCTTAATAGAGAAATAAGCAACTTGCAGAAGATTCCTCCCATCCCAAACAGAGAAGGCAAACTGATTAAACTATTTTGATTCATGCATACCACACATGAAATATTAAAGTTCTGCTGTAAATAAAATGCAGGGCATTTAGAGAAACAATCAATTGAAAACTGCTGCTCTTTCACAGACTTAATATTCAATTAATTGGGTTCATTTTCTTTAAATCATAACTGATGGCAAGATAGACGTACATGTATTGTCTTTGTTAGTCTTGCTGGCCCCTAATGAACATACCACCAGAATACTTTATAGAGACAAAGTAGGAAAAAAAAATCAAAATTGTTTTTATGAGTCTGGAAAAAAAAATCACATGAATAAACGAGGACCTTAATTTGAAATAATAATCCTGGCTGTTTTTAAGTTTCATTCTTGCGCATGTACACATGTAAGTTGTGTGGATAATAATAACTTGAATCTTTTGAACCTATATTAAATAACTTTTGAAAAGGTCATTAATATCATGAATTGTGATTACGTAAATTATTTAAAGCCTCAATTGATTTGGGAAAAATATATTAACTTACTGCAAGCAAAAACACATAAATAGACAGATGTCTGTGCAGCTCAATACCTGCATAGGCAAACATGGGTGAAAAAGAAAAGACTCAGATTTATACAACATTATTACCAATCAACTGGTGACTATTTCTAATGATGAGCATGATAATTATAGTTTATATGTAATTATTTAGTCAAAAATCATATGAACAATGCTTTAAATGAGAAAAGAAAATGGCCTACAAGTCTTATTTCACGGTAAGAATCCATTTTTATAATGATTATGAGCAATGAAATAAGTTTACACATTAACTCAAAATTGCAAAAGTTAATCAAGAAATAAATCAAGAAAAAATTCTTGAAGAATCTAATTGCAAATAGAAACTTTGATGACTGACATTTTATGAATGCCACAGGTAGCAAAAATACTGGATGCAGAAATACTTCCTACATAATGGTAGGAAATTAGCTAAATGATGATCTCATTACCACTAATGTCTTGGTATTTCTGGGAGGTATTTCTGCCACACTCTGTACAATAAGTTTTACAATCCAGGAAAAATCCTGTTTAACAAACATATCTGCAATATATTTAAGTTTTGGGATAGGATGGAGAAAGAAAGATGCCTGGAGGAAAGTCTGTATCAATTTTTTTTCAGGGTAAAAAGCTTTCCTTTTCAAACTTTCTAAAATATTTAAATATTTTCTTATATTGCTTTTTATAAAAAAAAAAAGAAAAAAAAAGAAAATAAATAGGAAAATTTTAAAAATGCAATAAAGTGATAAAAAAATTCTACTTAAATATTTAAATGCAAGAGATTTATCATCTTCCTGGCTTTTATGAAAAAAAATATCCAATTGTAGAGAGTTTATTTTGTAATCAGAAAAGAAAGAGGCTGTCTTTTGTCATTTATTAAGATTTAACATTATTTTCAGTTAAAAATCATTAATACTGCTTGCCTGAAAATTAAAAAAATATAATAGCTGAATGTAATTGGAAGAAGATATCAAATTTCTCAGAGTTTATGATAAAATTTATTGTCAAGTAGCTTGGTAATTTGATGATTTCAAATACTGACATTTTCAGATAGCTTATCAAAAAAAGAAATAAATGGTATTCTAGATTTATGATTAGCCAATTTGTGTTCAATTACAGTAAAGCTTTGTGGAGATGGTGGGGGGACAGTACCAGCTAATCAGAGCTGATTGTAGACATTATATTAAGAGGAAGAGACAGGAGGGCAGGCTGTTGTTTAATATGGGATGGATGCACAAATGAAAAGCAGAAATAAACTTCATATATCAAGCCATTGTCAGCACTCTCCATTTCCCTGTAACTTTGCTGCATTCTTCAACCTACATAAAGTAATTTATTTTGTTCTTCAATTCTGTAGAAATAAAAGACTAACTTGATCTTGGCTTCTGTAAATCCCTCCTTACCAAACCTGACCACAGGTTAAGCATCCATTTACGAGGAGAGATGTTACATTGGTTGTGATGATAAAAGGTACTTATTAGATTTAGTTACCCAGTGCACAACAAAAGTTGAAGGCATTTCTTTTAGGTTTTGACAACAGAATTTATTTCTGGATTATCCCTGATCATACCAGCCAGGAAAATGCTTTACACCACATCTAAAAGGAGAGTATTGGACTGGCAAGTAGGAGGGTGAAAAATGGATGATCTGGAGTGCCAATAAATTTGGTGGTTTTTCATAAGAGATAGAGAAAACAAACTTCTGACGACAAGTGCATAAATTCTTCAATGTCACTGCATTCCATTACATATATATGAATGAGAATGGGTTACTTTATTTCAGCATATAAGCAGTCATCTCTACAACATCCACTTGAAGGAAAGAATTCAAATTGTTAGTATAAAAATAATGGAGACCAAAAATAATGACAATTACTTCCTTTTTTAGTCTTCCCCAAAATAGGTTTTATACTTAAAAAAATTCCAAGGCACTAAATAATGTTCATTATAATTTTCAAAACCACTGTTATGATTTGAATAACAGGAAAAATCCTACCTAGAATTTTTCCTAGAAAATAATAAAAATTACAAAAATTGTATTCATTTATGACTTTTTAACTTGTACTCCATCATTTTGGTAAATGACTGATTTTCATGAGAATCAAGAGAGCTTTCAGAATTGATTTCAACTTGTCAAGTGTCATCTTCTGTGGCTCTCCACTTGTTTCAAGATGAATAAATACAAGTGGTTCAGCATTAAAAGACCACTTGCTTAATTGAAAAACACACATATATTATGATAAAGTGGAAGGCTGAGTTGAGTTGTCTTTTTAGAATGCAGCACTGCAGTATTACACAGCCTTGTTGTACAAAATAATAAATATCAATATCCTGAGGAGCTGTTCATTATGCAGAACAACAATGATGACGAGTGGAAATTAAATGCACACTGCCTGGGAATTGCATGTGGTAATTCTGGCAATTTAGCACTTGGCATAAACTTGATTGGCTGAAATTCCTGATTGGAAGAGAAGCAAAAATTGATACAGGGAGTGGAAGCCAAATCCAACTGAAACAAAATGGTCATGTGCAGGAAGAGGAAACTGCAGATATTCTTTTGGATGAGGTATGGGTGAGTGGTGGGTTCTAGCAGTTGCACAAATATCAAATATCATGCATATATCAAATTGAGTTGGTTTTGCATGAAGAAAAAGATTAGTACACAATTAGGAAGGCATTTAATTTAAAATAGAGTTTTCTATTTTCTGCTACAAGATTTTTTTGGTGTTAAGTCATAATTTTCAGAGAGGTCACATAATACAAACTATTGTTTCCATTTGCTTTAAAAAAGTTCCATTATGTACTTCTAGATGTTTTTTTCCTTTTTATAAATCTATGGAATAGTAAGATGACAATTTCTTTTTAGAATACAGATGTTCCAATCAAAATTGCAAACTTAACCTCAAGCAGTCTCAAATACCAATTTTGAAATTCTATAACATCAAACTGTAGTGCAATGCATTAAGATTTCTTGACTGTTTAATACTTGCCTAAAAGAAAACTGAGTTGATATGATTTGACAGTGAACATCTCTCTGAGAATAAGAGGTTTCATGATCTTTAATAAGAGAAAGCAAAGTTGCATCAATTCTTGTATTTTGAGGTATTCATAGTTAATTAAACTGCTTTTTATTTCAATGGTCCTCAAGATCACTTTGCAACTTTGCAGGCTGTACTTGCAATTTGGTATTTACTGAGAGGGATTTGGAAAGATGAACTTGTATTGACATTGATTTGCAGTTTGAACTGCATTCCACATTTGCCATAAATCTGAAGTAAAAAAAAAAGGTAAAAGGTAGCTAAACCTAATTTGGTGAGCCTATATCCATATATATCTATTGACTGTTATGTAGAGAGCCAATATCTTTGCTGTTATTATGCATCTTATTATGCCAAGTAAACATTTGAACAAATAAAAGTTTATAAATCAAAGGAGATAGTTAAACTTTAACTACAGCAACAAAATTATCCATTCAATTAAATTCAAAATAATTTAGGGAGTGGTGATGTGGTTTTGTGAAGAAATTGCACAAATCCTCATTTAGCCAACTCGAAAAAAATAAATAAAAAAGGAAAGAAAAAAACTTTAGCTAAATAGTTTTACATGTGGGTGCCAACCAAATCATTTTTGTTTTTGCAGATTCTATTCTTATTCATTAAGCAATCAATAATCAACTGAAAAAAAAAAAATGATGTGAAGGAGCCCCAGTCTGCTTTGATAAGTCTCAAACCACCAATGTCTTCTACAAAGAAATGTTGGCAAAGTTAGTTGAAACCTTGTCAAATTGAGCTGGTCTGGTCTCAAAAAGCAATGTCAGCAACAATGTTGGCAGCTTCAAGTACACTTTGCTAAGATTTTAACAATAGTAAAAAAAATTTCTTACATTAGCTGCATTACAACTTTTGGTTTAATCCTTCTCATGTTACTAGTTTTTTTTGGATAAGATTGATCATCAAATGAAGTCAAACTATGGGTGCAACTAGAATAATTGAGGATGATCTTGACAAGCAACAGCATAAGGTCAATCTTTCAGTTGAGGGTGGACAGTCTTTTTTCCTTTAGCACCAGGCTAAACAATTCCATGAAATAGTATTTGGGCTGGATCCTTACTGATTCTTAGGTAAGGTATCTAGGCAGCAATCTCTTCAGTTTTTGTGATTCCAAAATTGGATTATATGGTCGGAAGAGGAGAGAAACTTTACTCTCTCGTTCTTTCCCTTTCTGCAGTCATTTAATCCCATTGACATGTCAAGCACTAAAATGATCCTTACTTTAGCTGACACTTACTTTATCTTCAAATGGCCAGATTAATGACTCGACAGAAGCAAGATCATCAATTACAGTTTACAATAATTATTGACTGATTCCAACCAAATTAAAGCTAGAAGAAACACCCATAACAGCAAGTCAAGGGTAAGTGAATATTTTTCTCTCTCAGTCCCATGTACAGAAAGTATAAAAAATATGACATTCTAGATGGCAGAAATCTTCAAATCCAACTATCTAATCAAATCAGTTCCATTCATAGACTAGTATTGAGTGGATCAAAGACTGCAATATTCACAGGGACAGCTTCAAATTTAAGATATTGGGTTACAGCTCTGAGGAAAAAAAGAATGGATCTATAAATTATATCTGGAGGTGATCAATTTAGCCTATGATGTCTTTGAAAGGATTCTATTCAATTGGATTGGCAAATGTTTGAATGATCACCCCCCCCTCCACCCAGTAATGAACTATTTGATCAACCATCCAATATGGACAATTCACAAGTTCAGCCACTGCTACTCATGTTTTAGTTGAAATAAATCAAAATGAAAAGGGAAATTCTAGCAGAATTCACTAACAAAATGATGAAATTGAATAAGATATATCAGGACGCAGAACAAAGATGCTGCAATTCATGTACAGTATTTTATAGGTACATAAAATAATGCATTCATTAGAGAAGATGTAGCAAGAGCAATTGCTGTGTTGTCTGGATCTTTTTGATTGGCACAAAAAAATAAAACCCAAAGAAAAGGTTGGGATTAGCTGAGGGGTAAGGTTGAAGAACAAGGCAGTCAAATGAAGGAGAGAAGCAGAAAAAAACTAGGGCCATGGCCAGGCAAGCTATCACAAGAGTTTATGAATACTCAAGGTTGTAGATCAGAGAGAGTAGAACATCAAAGAAGGCTAGAATGTGCAGCTGGGATGGTCATACCTAAAGGAGCTATCCTTATTATGAAAAAGATCAGCAGGGAAAAAAACAATGAAAAAGTTAAATTGGGATTTTGTTTTATAGAGTACAAACTGTAGTGACTATCAGTTGAAATGCTGAGAATGTTAGAAAAAATGGGACATAAAAAGAAGCTGTTCCAGGGAAATAAAAAGTCTACAATGTAGAAGAAGGAATTCATAATGTCCTTTCCCAGGAGGAGAGAAGATAAGTGACCAATCAAATATAGGCAAAAACTTAACCTTAAATCAACGCAGTAAATAAGGGATGACCTAGGTTCATGAGATAAGTAATAAAAGAACCTATAAAAAGCAGTAAGAGTTCAAATTAGGGGAAACATTTAAGAAAAAAGTAAAAGGAAGAAGAATAAATATTTCTAATGTTAGAAAACTTGGCGACAAGGAGGCCATTAGAAAACCTACCTAGAACCAGCATGTTGGAAATATAAGCCAGTACGTCTTGGAAAGAGAAGCTATTCCTTTGAGTTGGAATAAACAGAGAAAAGAGACAGTGGCAGACACTGAGAAAATACAAGGGAAGAGAAGAAATCAAAAGGGGAAAACAAAGAGTGAATAAAATGTTGTTTCTTATAGAAATGACCATTCAAATAAGGCTTACAATTCCTGATAAATATTCCTATTTTCTGAATGACTATAATTTTATATCTGTATAAGTTTATATACAGAAAAAGAAAATCTTTCTCAATCATTTTTCTTTAAAAAAAACTTTCCATCTGGTTAGCTTCTACAAAGCTAAACACCTTTATATATGGTGAAATAGGTTTGATGTTCATAGTCCATTTGGCTTAAGTCACTTCAAAGATTTCAGTAAGAGCTCACTCCATCCCCACAATATCCTCTTGTATCCTCCCAACAATTTTTTCTGATGAATGCTGTTTTCCTATGGAAAAAAAAGAAAAGAAAAAAAAAAAAAAAAAAGAAAAAATTAAAAAAAAATTGCCAATGAACTATTTTCTGCCAATCAATTCCAATTTGTTATTTCCAGCTAGTTTCTGATTCAAATCTCTTCTTGCTTGTCTTCTTCAAGATGAAAGCTGGACAGCAATGACGCAGCCTAAAACATTCAATTAACATCTGACCACACTCTGTAAAAAGAGTATGTATGGGAACAAAGAAGTATTCTCTGGTAAAAGGAATCCAACATAAAAAAATAACTGGTAATTTTAGTTTTGATCATTTCAACATTCACTCCTATACACAAAAGTGTAACTGAAGATGTCATTTTGCATTTTCATAACCTGAATGCTAAAAATTGATATTTTATTTTGGATGTCACTGTTGCAGTTCTTGCTAGCAAGCAAAAGGGATAGGCTTGATATTGAGGCAAAGATCACAAAGGTTAGCAGGGGAAAAGAATTCACAGTCCTGTAATTGGGTAGTCAGGCTGATGCAGCAAAGTAGAGTCTTCAAAAAGAAATAAGCCTCTTCTTTTGACTGCCTCTCTGCTTTTGACTTTACTTGTATGCTTGAAAGAATTAATAAGACTAATAGGAGAATGGCTGTATGATGTTTTGTTTACAAAGGATTGGAGAATGTCCAATGTAACTGAGAAGTCTGTTAGGAGGCCACATCATAAAACACACAACTCAAAGCATGAGGAGTCATGAAACAAATTGGGGAGAGAGAGTGAGTAGAGCATCAGCTTGGAAACCCAAAAACAGATTCTATCACAAGTGCCAAATTGGAGAGGCTTATCATCAGTAATTTGTATTTAGTAAAGGAAATTCTGATTTTATCACAGAAATGAGTATATTTAGTTTTCCACATCCATAGGCATTATCACAGGTGACTGTATAGGGCCATGGAATATGATGGTTCAGAACAGAATAGTCACTATGCTATGGACATTTTGCTTGCAGATGGCAAATTTCAATCTCGATCCATAAAATATTCCTAGATACAAAAGCAAACAAAACTCAAGGGTGTTAGAAAATTGTAGCGGATACTACCCCAGTTCTTTTGGCAATTGTGCAAGAAAATATATTTTTGGCAGTACCTTTGAAATATGATTATCCCAACTACCTCTTCCCACAGGAATCAAAGCTGGTATACTTTTTATTTTGCAACTGTCTTGAATGGAGAAAATATAGGAAGCTCAATGGTACAAAAAAAAAAATCTGCAAACACTTAACATCATGGAACAATGTTGTGCCTTTTTAAAAAGGGGTTACAATAGTCACAGGGAATCAGAAAAAAATCTGTCTGGTCAATGCTTATCCATTTCTTATTAAAGATATGCCCACAATCTAGACATACCTGCTTCAAGTGTTGAACCAATAGAAACTAGTTTAAGAATGCAAAACAGATACATAAATCATTTTATAATATACTCAAATTTTAACCTCACTCCCATCACACCTAATACTAAACATAGTGTTTTATTGAAATGTGCTATGAAGCAAAGTTAGTTAAGCAATCCCAAAGTAGATATGGGTGAATGCAACAATAACTGATTGTCAAAACAACACATTTGGTGGCAATAAGACAGGAGGAGAGAGGCGATATCTTTTGATCTCTCATTTTAACATGCAAATATTTCCTTTGCTTTTCATCATCATATGCCGCAGAACCCAATACTGCTATTCTTTTTTTGCTGTTGTGCACCCACACTGGATATTTACTCATCCATGTTTGGGGGTGGGGTGATTAGGAGGAGGGGGAAATGCCTAGGTTAGAGGAGACTCCCTTATAAGGCCAGAGTGAAGAGTCCCTGCTGGAGAGTAAAGTTGAAGCATTTTGATCAGCCTCTTTCTCCATGTAGGAAAAGACTGCAATCAACTTTAGAAGTTGATAATCAGAAAAATGACTTCATATACTAGCAATGTTATTTAGCATTGTCTTAGAGAAACATTCTGACATAACCACAAATCATTGACTAGAATTCTAGTCTAGAAAAGAAAGAAAAAAATGGATGAAGGAGAAAGTTCAAGCAAAGAAATATCTTCAGAAAGAAGAGTACCATTATATCAGATTTTATAACACAAATCATTATTTTTCTAATAGGTATTAACCAACCAATGTCAGTACATTTTCCAGGATATTTATACAATATCGATAATAGATAATAATAATTTATATAATAGATATACCTTGTGAATTTCAGTTTATAATATCTGAATTTTATTAAATATTTTGCTCACCTGAAATTTTATTATGCAGTTTGAGGGTTGTTCCCATTATATATATATATATATATATATATATATATATATATATATTATAAAAATACAGATGTGATCAATTAACATTTGAAGAAAACAAAGTTACCAAAGTTTTTCTATTTAGTCTCTACACAGTTGGAGATGAGGCCTTTCTTTATTTAAAGAGATCCCATTTTCCCAGATGTTAATGTTTAATGTTCTAAAATACCTAAGCCTAATTTTTATCTATATTGAAATAATTAGCCTAATTATTATCAGGTTAATCTGCTTCCTATAGTCATAGTAATGGAAATCTACAAAATAATTTTAAAGAATATAGATTTTCTGAGTTTTGGTAAGATTTCAAATTTTTTAATGTTTAGCTCAAGCCTTTTAGGACTGAATCTATGTTTCAGAGCAGATTGGACAGTTGCAATTTCATATTTAAAGATCTTGAGAGAGAGAATAGAGAAAGTTATAGCTTACCATTTATTAACACTTCCTATCATCTTCCCTCATCTTCCTTTTATATGTGTGTGTGTGTGTGTGTGTTGATACTTACAGAAAATAATTTGTTTTCATGTTTTGCTCATATTTTATTACATTAAATAGTTTCATTCAATAAACTGTAAATATGATGCAATGTCATTTATTAAATTCATTTTGGAACCTTCCCTGAAAATATTGTGCATTTATCTTTATTATTTATAAACTTAGAGCAATTTTTATATGGGCATGTTAAATAACTATCAATTTTCACTATTGGGCTTAAGTAAATGCTGCTTAGGAGAGTAATCAAACTATCAGTATGCCAGGGAAGAAAGAGTTAACATTGTGTCTATCGAATACTATGAACCCTAAATAAGAGAACAACTAAGGACTATGGACACAATTCTGCAGCATTCACATGCAAGAGTGTTGGCACTGTAATTGGGGAGTCAAATTAGAAAACAGCATCAGCAACTGTTTATCACTGACTTTAAATGAAAGCAGTATGAGGCATTTTAAATAAATGTTAATTCAGAAACCAATGCAAGATACAAGTTGAATAAATTGATTGTCACAAAACAAATGTAAAAGTAAATTTGATACAGTTGCTGTGGCATTCTACCTGATTCAATTTTTAATGAGTGAATTCCTTTGCAAAATAATTCAATTAATCTTATGGATTTTTGACATTAAAGTTGTGACAGAAATTCAACCATTCTCAAAGTTGTTGATATTAATTATTCTAATTAAACATTATCATGCAAAACTCAGAAATATGACAATAATTAGGAAGAGCTTTAAACTATTGGCACATCTCAAAATATGCCAAAATTTAAAATAAAGTTTGAGCCAAGTGAAATTCACCCAGGCAAAATAAGATGAAGCCATTTTTAAGATAAGGATAACTTGTTTAAAACTAAAATTAGAATGCTGTAAAGATTTGATGGAATTAACCTTTGAACTTGGCTTTTTCTGTGAAAAGTTTCAATTTCCCTTTATGCTGTCCATAAAATTTGGTTACTAACAAAGGCTATATTTTAATTTTAGGAAATAAAAACCAGACTGAGTGAACCTGTTTAGGCTGCTTACTGTGTAACTGGAGGTTGATTGGGTAACATAAGAAAACTACATCAAAAATACTTGCAACTAAAGGGTTGTTAATTTTACATATTGCATTTATTTGAGTTTTTTTTAAAATTTCAGGTATGTAAAGATTGCTGTGGGTTGTAAGAAATATGTAACCTAAAGAGAGAAACCAGATATTGTAAAATTATTGAATGATGAGAACACAATATTGAAAATTATATAAAAAAAAAAGAAAAAGAAAAAACAAAATTGAACAGAGATCATAGAACTAACAAAAAAGAAATTGAAAACATTGGCAAAATAAAAAAGCAAACAAAAAGCATGGGTATTAAGGATGTCAAATATTTGAAAACAAGTAAGAGTAAATAAGTAACAAAAGTAGATTGGCCAAGCATGAGAAAATACTTTAAAAAGGTGTTTTTCTGAATGTGAACAGAAAAAAGATACAGAATATTAAGAACATTAACTAAAGATATGAAAACAACCACCTTACCACCTCATCCCAAAGAGAAATGTGGAAGTTGGGTGACAAAGTAGATGAAAATTGATTTCTCAACAACAATTTTTAAATAATGAGATGTACCTGATGGCTTGGTTAGGAGTTGGGTTCTTCAAGGAAAAACTCAACCAACATTACTTAGAAAACAATGGGAGTGAGAGGTGGAACAAGGTTTTGAACAGTAAAATTATAAGTAACTTCATAATCAATGACGATGTTAACATAAATACAGAGAATTATTGTAACTTCTGGGAAAGACATTTTTTTTTTTTGCATTGTACAAATTACAATCAAGAAGCTTAAAATTAAAGAGTATATTCATGCAAAGCAATGTCTCTTCATATTCTGCAAAGTTGAATATTGCCCACCATGCCAAAACAGATTTTGAAGATATGAAATTAATGCCACCTCCCAGCCCGCTATCTCCTCCAGGTAATACTCCAATAGAAATCTTTTTGTCCATTTTTAAAAGAGATGTATAGGAGAATGGAAAACAATATTTGAGCAAAGAAAATCTCTCTGAAACAATAAAAATTTCTGAAAGTAATAATGTTGTAATTGAAACAGTAGACAAATTACCAAAATTAATGGGTGAAAGACTGATGAAGGTTATAAAATATCAAGGAGCTCATATTAATATGTAAAATAATAAGATGAAAATTTAACAATTAAAGTATATTGCATTAATCAAATATACATTTCTATGGTCCATATCTGTTGCATTTATTTATAAATAAATATGTTGCACTTAGTTCCCATAATAATACCTGGTGCCCCACTTCAAAAGAAAAGTTATATATTTCTAATGAAAACAGATATTAGAAGCTGAAACTAATATATTGCCTGTATTAATAAGTCCTAAAAATATTACTAACATTACTTGGTTAATAGTAATTTTATTCTGACTTATAAAATCTGATGGTGTATATACACACACACACACACACACACACACACTTTGTTCTTCATAATATGAGCAGAGATGAATTTTCTAAGCATTTGGCATCTAGCTAAGTAGGACAGGTGTTCAGTAGAAGTAAAAATAGTGACAACCAAGTGAAATGATACCTTGTCAGAACCATTTCCATCACAAGAACTGAATGTTGGCAAAAGGAAGGAAGGAAGGAAAGGGAGTTAGTGGAGATATACATCATCTAATATTAGTGTAACCAGATAGTTATGTAATAAGTGGAGCAGAATCCTGTTTGTATGTTAGACAAGGGTCAATTGCTAACTGATGCTAGAAAAAAAAAAGATCCAAGAAAACTATATAGATAAACTTATTAAGGTATTTTTGTGAACCAACAGCCAGCCAGGGAGTTTACATTTCTAAGTTAGATATCAAATCCATCAACCAGAAAACTCTGAACAAGTCATTATTCTCAGACCACAACACAAGATATTTGTGTTAGTATAAAAGTCAAAAGAATTCAATAAGCATCTATTTAATTGGGGGTGGAGGTTTCATGCTTCAAAAACAACAATCCACTCAACTACCTTGGTGAAGTTAATTTGTACCTATGAGTGGGCATAGAGAACACAAATCTGCAACAATATTCATTCAAAAATTTAAAAAAACAAATCTGCTTTATTTCATTTTCCTTTTTATTGTTCCTTTTTGCTTGATAGAAAAAGATCCAAACTTGTTCACCAAAAACTTTAAATTCGTTGTTGTTTTTTATTGAACCGTTCAATATGTATCTGTGAGTGTGTGTGTGTGTGTGTGGGGGGGGAGTGAAGTAAAACTTGATGAAAAATTAGCTGTTTAGAACACACACACACGGCCTGAGAGCAACAAAAGTATTACAAATGAATATTGCAAAATTGAAATAACTCCAAATTAGCAACATGTAACAGTTATATTTGGCACTTCTAAAAATAATGGGAAAAATAGATATTTTTAAAAATCTGAATCACCTCAAGCAAGGCAGTAATGTCACTAGAACATTAGGGGTTGCAGGGTGTGGAAGAATTATGATCAGAAACATTAATGATGAGCAGAAAGAGAAGAGAGTAATCAGGTTGACAGTAGATAGCAATTGATATAGCATTTAAACTTTTGCAGTTTAAAGTTGGCTGGAAAGTGAGGAGCCAGAAGCAAGAAGTACAAGAAACTGTTAACATAGAAGTTATGACTACATCTAGTTAGCTCAACTGTAAATCGATGAGATCTTGACACTAGTCTATTGTGCTGTGATTAAATTCTAAAACTTTAGGTACTATAGCAAAGAGCTCATTCAAACATATGCAGTAATCTTCATTTCAATGAAAAAATGGTTTCTGCCATTAATCTTAACTAGTTATTATTTTTAGGCAGGTTGAATAACTCTTGTTAATCTGTAAAATTTCTTTGGATCACTATCCAAAGAAATTAAGTCACTTTAAATTTAAAATTTTTTCACTTTTAATTTTATATACAGAATGCTGAAAAAATGCGTTCTTTTTTGCCAAGCACATTAAGAGTATTTTAACTTAATTCAAAACATCATTCTTAATTGTATTGTGACAGAAATTATGTCAGTATGCATTACAATTATCAAAAGTTTGTGTTTACTGATTTAAAAATCAAATAAGCAACATTATCAGATGTTTTTTTTTTATTTTAAGGAAGAATATTACTAAAATGCATAAAAGAATTTGTGAAGTTTATGGAGAAGGTAGTGTGAACAAATTAAAAGTGGACTGTAAAAACTCAACCAATTGAGGTCAGGTTATGACCAAATCAAGATGACTCAACAATAAGCAAGGTTATACAATGTGGGAGAAAGGCCAACAGATTGACAATGGTACAAAACAGTAATAACACAAAAACTACTGGGCCTCTCTGTGATTTTGTGACTTGCACAAAAATGTTCATTTTTTTTTTTGTTAACAAAATGCAATAGGTGATGAAAAATGGATACTTTATGTGAACATGAAGTGCAGGATGTCATAGTTTTAGGGAAATGAACCTCCACTCAAGCCAAAAGTCAGTTTTCATCTGTATAAAACGTAATTCTGTATAAATGTTAAGAGTGGCAAGATGTATCCAGAGAGCCAAACAACTGATTGAAACAATTACTGCTCCCAATCAAACTAACTCAAAGCAACTATTGGTGAGAAGCATTTAGAATTCATTAAGCAAAAGGGCATTTTATTTCAACAAGTGAAAACTGTGTATTTCTTTCATGACCAGACAAAAAGTATCAGTTTGGCTAGGCAGTTTTCACTTATTTACTGTATTTTCCAGACAGTGAAATTTGGGATAATAATTTGTTTCAATTTTTGTACAATAATCTTAGTGAAAATATTTAAATTTCCCCAGAAGGCTTCAAAAGGAACCTACAATAGATAAAATATTCTGGGAGGATGGAATTATCAAGTTGTACAAGGGAAGGCAGAAGAAAGAGCTAAATATGTTGTTCAGTGAAATGGATGTTGAAAATAAATTTGTTTTTACTTACTGAACAAAAACTATTTTGACCACTTCACAAATGAGTTTAAAATCCAATTTTTTTCTGAAACTTTAAAATGCATAAACTATGTCAGCATTTCTTTCCAATCACATGAGAACAGCTTAACAGATTTATGATAAAAAAAAAAAATTGTGATTTTAATTTAGTTGTATCAAATATATTATTTTTTCATTTGTGATGGCCAAAGTAGTTTTAAAGAGTTAGTAATTTTGTGTGCTACAAAAAGAGAGAGTAGGATGACAAGACAAAGAAAATCAATAATGAAAGTCAAAGAGGACCCAAAAAAGAATACATAGTAGAACACTTCAATCAAGACAAAATACTTTTAATGTACAGTCTCGCTCTTCTCTTATAATGTTCTATTAACAATAGATGAGAATGAAATGTTCGTCTGAAATCATTTGACTCTGGGATTTATTAAAAAGAAGACCAACATTAATAATTCTGATTCAATTTAAAGGACAAGTAAAGAACAGTATTGTTGAGTTGAAAAAAAAAAAGAAATTTCTTAGCACCCCTGCCTTTTATTCTAACATCTTATGTTGGGTAGAGAAAGGAACTAATGAAAAGGTTTAGGATTATATTATATATATATATATATATATATATATATATATATGTGTGTGTGTGTGTGTGTATACACACACACACATAAAGACAGCATAAATAAAAGAGGGAAAGAAAACTGGCAAATCTTCTATGATTTAATGTTTGAAGCCAAGTCAATGTATTGAATAGATTAGGGAAAGTAACACGTGGAATGCAAACATTTAAGACTAAATGTTTTGTCTCATTGTCTATCAGAAATTCTAACAAACTTGTTATCATCAGAAGAGAATTCAGGCAGTATGAGGATCTCAAATAGGAACAAAAAGAACATGTAGCAGCAGCAGTAATAATAAAAATGGTGCTTGTAATAATAGCCAGTTGTGGGTGAAGGTGGCAATGGGACTAAGTGAAATGCCAATAGGACATTATCTTGAGATTTGCAATTCCATTAAAAAACTGACATGTCCCCATTTTGCTGTGTTCATCCAGCAGAGCACAGCTGCAACATTGAGAAAAGGAAATCACAATAGAATAAAAGGGTGACATTTTGTCAAACTGTGATATTTGGATAAGAAAGAAAGAAATTGGAAAAAATGGCCACAGCAGAACAACTGCTCCAGTAACAACAATGAGAAACTTTTCTTGATAATGGAAAACAGTAAAAAAAAAAAAAAAAAAAAAAAAAGAAGTAAGTAAATCACTTTTGTGTTGTCAACAGATGTGGCAAGGGTAGAAACCTTTGCAAAAGTTAAAGGTGGTTCTTTTTTTAGATGAACAAGACAATGATGGAGTGTTTAAACTTTCAAGTGGGACATGTATTCAACACCATTGGCTGTGTAACTGAGAGCACCTAAAATGGCTGCTGTGTAAAAAGACATAGGACATCAGATTAAGGCAGAATTATTTACCATACACAGTGGCAAGAGTAAACAAATATTTGAAAAGAGTTACTTTTCTGTTGTAATTCTTTTAGATATCCTATTAAATTTTACTATCACAGTAAACAGAAAAGATTAAGCAATATTTATGTAATACTTATCACAGAATACACAGATACTATCATCTTAAAAACAATTGTTGATCCACCAGAATCCTACCATATTTTGCAAGTATATATATATATATATATATATATATATATATATATATACACACACACACACACTTGAAAAAAAATCAACAAAGATTTATCCCCAGATTCAATCCCAATATAAAACACAAAAATTGGAAAATAAAATGAAAGATTAAACAGATATACCTTGTTGGTGCTATTTAATTAAAAGTAATTGAATGAATACTTACTCCCTATATATATATATATATATATATATATATATATATATATATATATATATGTGTGTGTGTGTGTGTGTGTGTGTGTGTGTATTTAGGCACCAATCCTTCTTTCATGCACATTTCATTGAATATGACAGACAAGGTGCTTTGATTTAGTTTTTTATACAGTTTCTCATGTGATCTAATAATTTTCTTGAGGGGGATGATAAATTATATAAAAACTGTCCAATTGTTCTTTATATCTGATCGCTTTTGGCTATGCATTTAGCCATTTCCAAGGTTGAAATATATTAAAATGTTAACAAGAAATAGATTGTTATAAGTATGTATTTATATAATGTTTTCATTTTCAAAACGCAGTCAAGATAATGTGTCCATGTTTATAGGTGATATTATTGAGTGTTGGTTTTTTGTTTTTACTAATAAGGCTTCCATTATTTTTAGCCTTTTTTTTTACATGTAGATGATGCTATTAGTGTTGAACATATTTGTGTATGAACATGGACAGAATATCTTGACTGTGTTTGAAAATGAAAACATATAAATACATACAACAATCTATTTCTGGTTAACAGTTAATATCAACCTTGAAAATGGCTAAATGAATAGCCAAAAGCGATCAGATAAAAAGAACAATTGGACAGTTTTTATATAATTTATCACCCAAAAAGAAAAAAAATTATTAGATCAGGAGAAATTGTATAAAAAACTAAATCAAAGCACCTTGTCTTTTGTATCCAATTAAATGCGCGCATATATATATATATATATATATATATATATATATATTATGAAACAGGCAAGTTGCAACAAAGTAATTTACTGCAATTTAACAATTCCTCAATTACTATGTAAAAGGCACAAAATTTATCGGGCCAATACATTTGCTAATCTAGAACATCTTTCAAGATCAATTTTGAGATTCTTAACTCTTGTTCCACTCTTGCTTCAAGCCTCAATTGATATCTCTCCTAATGTCTATAAATCAAGAGTATGAAAGACAGTACATTGAAATTATTTAGCCAATTAAAATTTTGTTTGCAGTTGATTTTCAGAAACAGTAGAGATAAAGCTCAGGATTACCTTATTAAAAAAAATGAAGTGTTCTTTAAAGAGTTATATTTACATAAATAAAATCATATTTTGGATTATGATTTTTAACAACCATCTCAACCTTGCATAAGTCTTCTATGCTCAATTGCTAATAAGTATTTCTTTACTTGTAAAATCTGCTCCTTAAAGTTTAAGTATCTGCATGCCTACTGAATTGGAAGCTAGTTGGGAGAAACTTGCAAATTTCATTAGCAGTAACAGGGTTATTCTCTTGTCTTTTTAGTGAGTACTTTATGCAACAGTCATTTGATCAGATGCAAAAATATTCATAACACCCATAGAGACCGTTTGTGGATGATATGAGATGTAAGAAGCTGCTGTTATGGTTGATGAAATGTGGTAGGTGGAAAGTACCAGCCAATTCCTATGAGGGCTTGTCCGTGAGACAAAAGCGGATATATTTGCATTGTGGTTTTCTCTTCTTCATCCCCAGCAGTGACAAATTCGCTCAATCTAGGAAAATAACCAGCACACAATGTGCTAACAATTCAAGACCTCAACTTCTAGGCTATCTGAAGGTTAGCTTTTTAATGTTGACTTTGTGATATCACACAATTTGCTGATTTTAAATACTATCCATTTCAGTAAGTAATCTAGAAAGTTTAAAATTCTTGATAACAAGCAATATGTGCATTGTCCAAAAAACAATGTGCAAGTGTTTACTAAACCAACATTTTTAATACTATAAAAATGAAAAAAATTATTCATATATTACTAGCACTAATAGGCTAATTTTTTTTTTTTTTACATTTTTATCAGTGCACAAGCATATAAATACCTTCCTCAACTGAATCCATCCCTGTATCACTGCAACAGCATCTATGTGGAACTGTTACTCAGACCCTCTTAAGTAACATTAAGCCAGAGTCAGGACTGTGTGATGAATACAGTAAAACATTCTAACCATTTTCCTAAAAACACTCTTTTCAGCAGTTTGTGAGGTAGCATTGTTGTAGGATCCAACAAACACACTGTTGTTTTGTAGATGATGTTGTACACCACCAACTTTAGAAAACCAAGTACCACTGTTATATCCAAGAAGCCTATGCTTTTATTATCTTGCCTGAAATCTTCAATGTGTACAATGTTGTTTTCTGCTGTTGATGAGTGTAAATGTCCTAACACCAGACTTATTCTAAAATTGTATACACTCTTCTGTTAATGTACAACACTAGACTCACCCTGGCTTCCTAATTATTATATGTTTACCATACACAGCAATAAACTAAACTCAAAATGTTGTTGGAGTTTTTGCTCTTGGCATGTAAACGCCTTATTATATTTTGCCCCTTTCTCTTTATCCATTGTTTTATAGTGGCAGTTATCTTTGTTGTGAGGAAACATATCAATACATTTAATATTAAAGCTATTCTATAACACATTGTTGATTTGTGCTTACAGCTTTTATCAAATATTAATTCCAGTTGATATATGATTATTAATTTTTGGACATATAGGATTTAATGTTGGTAAGCAAGTAAGTAGGCGATCTAGGCTTAGAGCACTTTACCGAGTAGGTAAGTTTGTTTTCAAGTTCTTTTTTCTTTCTTCTTTCAGTTTTGTCATTTTTAAGACTGTATCTGGATAAGAGTTTAGGTTTTGGCAATCTGCCCATTGGTTTCACCAACACCTTTTGTTTTTCTTTCATCCTATAAAAAAGTAAATACTAACAATAATAATTTGGTAGAAAGTATAAATATATCTAGTAAAATGATCATAGATAAACTAAAAATTAGTGAGAGAATTGGTAAACTTACCACAAAGGAATGTTACATAATCATCAAGGACCATAAACCTGACTTTGAGACAAATCCTACCACCAGGATCATAAATCCTAATAGGCCTGAGATTGGTAGAATAAGCAAAATAATTAACTCTTCCAATGGAGATATGTTTTATAAACATTGCAATTTTTATAATAAAGCTTTAAAAAATAGTGTCTATAAATTCCCTGATATTAAATATAGAAAGGATAATAACTATAACCAGAGAAAAAAATAGAAAAAAAAAATCATTTGGTACACCTCCCCCATTTAACCAAATGGTTAGTAATTGGGGCAAAAGTTTCTTGCTTTGATTGAAAAACATTTTCCCAGAAATAATCTTAGCAAAATTTTCAATAAAAATATGCTAAAATTAAGTTATAGTTGTATTGATAATCTAGAAAGAAATTATAAAAGAACCTAATAATAAAATTTTAAATAAACACTTAAACCTAAATAATTTATAGTGATTCCAGAACAAAAATCAATAATATTGATAATAAACTATGTAACTGTAGAAATCCCATAAATTGCCCACTGCAAAATAAATGTCTTACTGAATCTACAGTTTATCAATGTACTAGTTCCTCTATTGAAAACCCAGATATTAAGAAATTTTATATTGGAAGCACAAAAAACCCTTTTAAATTAAGATGGGACCAACATATTTAACATATAACAATGGGTATTGTAACCGAACATCCCACTCTAAATGTTTTTGATATTTAAAAGAAATCAATAAAACCATCACAGTAAAATGGAAATTATTATATATAAAAAAAAAAAACAAAAACAAAAAAAAAAACAGAATTTGTAGGTCATGAAGTGACCCATATCCTCTATGTCTACATGAAAAGTTACATATTAAGTTTCGTAAAAAAAGTGAATTATTAAATCAACGAAATAACTATTTTGTAGGCAATGCAAAATGTTTGCATTAAAATAAAGTTAATAGGATTTTTCACAAAAATCTATATATTATAATTATATATCATTATTTGCTTACATATAATGGTACATATATTTACTTAATTCTTTGACTTTTAATTTTAACATTGCAATGTCTAATGAACCATTGAATATAAGCATTGTATTTTAGATCAAAATAACTAAATATATAAAAATGATTTAATCACTGCCCCCTTTAAGACAGTCCTAAAGGATATATAGAAGTAATTTAAAAATAAAAATCCCCAAATTAACCCATTGTTGGATACATATACCTCTCTGATTTATTTCATTGTATCTTTATGAATATACTCTTAACTGGAAGCAATAGTGACATGATGCCTCATCTAATCAAGTATAAATAATATACATGCACCTAACCTCTAACCTATGTTTTTTTCATTTTTCTGTTTTAGCCCTGATCTGTTTTTTCATTTATCAAATATGTACAGCCCCATAAAATTTAGAAATCTTGTTCCTTCCTCTTAAACTCTTCAATATAACACCACTCTGCTTTAAAAAGCAAATCATTTTCTTCAAACGTTACTGAATATGACTTGATAATGGAACAAATTTAAGGTTCTGAAACATAGAAATTCCCATATCACAATGAAAAAATATTTTTAAATATTATGCTCTATTGAGCACTTTAAAAAAAAAATAAATGCTAAAAAACTGTGGATTATTAATCTAACCGTTTTTTCTCTTTATTTGTGTGTGTGTGTGTGTGTGTATATATATATATATATATATATATATATATATATATATATATATATATCAGTATCACCACAAGCAAGGCTGAATGCTTTGCTCGGAAATTTTCATCCAACTCAACACTTGACTGATTTTCCACCAAGAACTGAGGCTCTATTGCATGAGATGAGCATAACCCTGTCGATGGTATTGGACATCATCTCTAAATTAGACTCTCATAAAGCAAGTGGTGGTGATGGGATACCAACCATAGTCCTAAAGAAATAGGCTCCTGAGTTGGCTCCAGTTCTCTCCAAACTATGTAACTATTGCCTCACTGACTCTTGCTTTCCAGCCTGTTGGAAGTCCTCATCTGTTGTCCCTGTTTTTAAGAACTCTGAAAACCCTTCTGACCCATCTACCATCCTATCAGTCTCCTACCACTCTTCATCAAATTCTTCGAGGCTTTAAACAATGCCAAAGTGGTTAAGCACCTTACCTCCTATGATCTACTCTCTGACAAACAATAGGGTTCCCACTTTGCCTGGTCTACTGCTGACGTGCTTACGGCCATAACTGAATTTGTATACCAAGCTCTTGATAATAACGGTGAAGCTGAAACTGTGGCTCAAGGTATCTCTAAGAGGTGTGATAGGGTTTGGCATGCTGGCCTTCTTCATAAGCTTTAAGGATACAGTATCACAGGACAATTATTTGATTTAATCCAATCATTTTTGTCAAACTGTGAAATGAAAGTCATCCTAAATGGTTCTTCTCCAGTTCCTTTCATCCAAATGCTGGTGTCCCTCAAGTCTCTATCCTGGGTCCTACACTGTTTCTGAACTTCAACGATCTTCCTGATTTCATCAATTCTCAAGTAGGCATCTACACAGATAACATTACCATTTACTCCTGTCTCAATAGTTAACCTGGATTTTGATCTTGAAAAGGACTTTCAATTTGTGGTTGACTGGGGCAGGAAATGGCTTGTAAACTTTAATGCCTCCAAAACGAAACTGCTGTCATTTACCCACCATAGAGAGACCTCCCTGCCTCCTATCAGCATGGCTGATGTTCAACTTCACAAGAGCATCTCTCTGCACCTTCTTGGTCTCACATTTTCCACTGACCTGAGGTGGAACAACTACATTGAATCAATAGATGCATCTACCACAAGTTGGTTCTCTGTGTCGCACCAGAAGGTTTTTCTCATTTGAGTTCAAATCTACAAATCTGCCATTCGTCCTTGCATTGAATATTGTTGCCATACATGGTCTGGTGCCCTTGCTGTTCATCTCAAGGTTCTTGACAAAATCCAAAGATGGATATGCAATGTGATACGTTCTGACCTGCCATCTTGACCCCAGTAGTTTTCTCACAGATGTGACTCTTTTCTACAAATATTTTCATGGCAACTGCTCTGATGAGCTATTTTTGCTGGTGCCCCAATTACATGAATTTAAGCGTGCTACTAGGTTGGCATCTCAATCCCACCCTCTCACTGTCAAAACAGTTAAATCTTCTACTCCAACAGCTTCTTCTCTTGCACTTCCCGACAGTGGAACTCCCTTCCTCCTTGCTTCACTGATAGCTATAATCTTCAAATATTCAAATGTAATGTCACTCGACACAAGGGATTACAGGGTGTGAAGAAATTAGAAACAGAAACATTAGTAATGAGGAGAAAGAAAAGAGCAATCAGGAGGACAATAGATAGTGATTGACATTGCATTCAAATTTTTGCAGATTAAAGTTGGTTGGAAAGCATGAAGCCAGGAGGGAGTTCCACAAGTGAGAAGTGTGGGATAAGAAACTGTTAGCAGAGAAGTTATGGCTACATCTAGCTAGTTTGACTGTAAATTGATGAGATCTCGCTGCCAGTTTAGCATTGAGCTTAAATTCATATAGTCCAGGTACCATAGTGAAGAGCTCATCCAAACAATTACCATGAAACTATTTATGAACAAAGGCAGAGAGGCAACCTTACAGTGGTGGGTAAGTGACTGAAGCTGAGCTGCAAGATAATATTACTGATTCGTCTTTGAACCAGCAATATTCTAAGCATGAACGAATGGTAGACTTATAGATATGCAAGATAGATACTGGAGAGAAAAACTGTCTCACTTGACAGTGAACAGACTTTCTTAGTAGCTGACCTAGCAATGGATTCAATTAAGTCTTTCCACCTCATGTTAGCTGAGAACATTAGCCTGAGAAGACGCAATGAGTCACTTTCTTGGAGGACAACATCAGCCATGCTGATTGAAGGCAGAGAATAGTCTCTCACAGATGATTAATAGAGAGAATTTTGAAGGTGTTAAGACATCTTTTGCTCCAGTTAACGATGGTCTTGAGGTTGTTTTGTACATCGGCTGCCATTTTAACCTTGTCAGGACTGATCAGGCTTATTACTGAGGCAAGATTAGATGTTAGTGTTGTCAGCATAGATGCCAAGTTGAGTGGGGATGTCATCGGGAAGGTCATTAATGAAGATTAAAAATAGTGTAGGGTCAAGGATGGAGCCTTGGGGGACACCAGTATTAGTACAAAAGGATGTAGACAAGCTGCTGTTCAGGACAACTTTCATTTCATGATTTGATAGGAACAACAGAAATCAGTTGAAAAATGTGCCCGGAGATACCATAGATTTTCAGATTGTGGAGAAGACATGAATGCCAGACCCTGTCAAAGGTTTTTGAGATGTGCAATGTAGTATACATACATATAAATATATGTATATACATACATATAAATATATGTATATACATACATATAAATATATGTATATACATACATATAAATATATGTATATACATACATATAAATATATGTATATACATACATATATATGTATATACATACATATAAATATATGTATATACATACATTTGTGTATTTAGGCAGCAATCCTTCTTTCAAGCACATTTCATTAAAAACGACTGACAAGGTGCTTTTATTTAGTTTTTTATATAATTTCTCGTGCGATCTAATAAAGTTTTTCTTTTCAGAGGATAAATCATATAAAAATTGTCCGAATGTTCTTTTCCGAGCGCTTTTGGCTATACATTTAGCCATTATCAAGGATTATATTTCAACTGTTAGAATTAGAAATATAATTATAAAAAAAAGCGTATCACCCCAAGCAAGGCTGGAGGCCACTATCACGCAAGGGGTTATAGAAGGGTTGGAGGAAGAGCAGATAGGAGTGGTAAAGGTGAGGATGTGAAGAAAGAGAAAGACAGTGGATCGATCAAGGCAAGGCGGTTACAGAAGATTTGGAGCGATTGACATTATACTTAAATAGTTAGAGATTGTATTTGTCAGGGAAACAGTAATAGGGAAGGGAGTTCCACAGGTGAGATGTGCGAGACATGAAGCTATTAGAGTAGAAGTGACGTCTACATCTAATAGTTTCAACGGTGAAGGGGTGGGAACGGGATGCCAGCGTCATAGGACGTTTAAATTCATGAGGCCTAGAGACAAGCAAAAGCAGCTCCTCGGAGCAATTACCGTGAAAGTATTTATAAAAAAGACAGAGCGAGGCGACGGCGCATCTGTGAGAGAGCGACTGCAGACGAGATGACAGATCAGGGCCAATCACATGGCATATCCATCTGGATCTTATCAAGAACCCTGAGGCAAACAGAAGGGGCTCCAGACCATATATGGCAGCAATACTCCATGCAAGAGCGAATGGTCGATTTATAGATTTGGAGGATCGATTCCAGGGAGAAAAATTTCCTGGCTCGGCAC
>OZ038502.1:3847643-4190143 GCA_964036315.1 Acanthosepion esculentum | reverse complement strand
CTAGACTTTATGAATTTAAGCATAGTACAAGACTGCAACAATTATACAGTTGAGTTGGCTAAATGTAACTAAGTTCTATGTTAGCAGTTTCTTTTCTAGGACTTCTTGCTTGTGGAACTAGCTTCTAGCTCCAGGCTTTCAAGTCAAGTTTAATCTTCAAAAATTTAAATGCCATGTCAATTGCTATCTACTGTCTTTCTAATTACACTTCTATTGTTCTCACTCCTTGTACAGAAAAAAAGGGGTGGTTAAAAAGTGCAGTGCGGTGCTCGCTGGCAGGTCAGCTTTTTTCTTCTTCGGTCGCCTCAAGGAAATGGATTGCGTGACTCCCTTTCTCAGACACCAACTCAGACGTGCCTACTTCGACTTCCTTTTTGTCTGTCTGTCAATCCGTACATCCAGCTCTATTGCATGCAGTCCGACAAATGAGTTCCATTCCTGCTTACCGCAAGGTTTCCTTTTTTCCCAGTGAGTTGGTACGGGGTCTATAGACTGGCATTCTTCACACGTCTGTATAGCTGATCTAACAGCTGCTTTTGTCGTTTAATGGGCAGACTCTCCTGGCAAAGTAGGTAGTGTGCTGCACTCCTGGGTGACCACTGTTCCTGTGGATGGACAGGATTTGGTCTGCATCCAGTTCGTCCACATGGATGAACAGTCTCGAGCCTAGTGTCCAACCTCCCTGCATCAATAGCAGCGAGTTCTGCGCTTCTGGCAGTCTTTTGTTATGTGGCCTTTGCTACGGCACCTGAAGCATGTCACGCCGGTGATTGGGCCACTCTTGTTGGGAGACTCATCACTGTGGGGTAAGCGCACAGCCGCAACTACGTCCTGGCTTTCATCCCCGGTTGTTGTCAGCACTCTTGCTCTTGCTAATAACTCCCTCACAGTCAGAGCTTCAACATTCGGTGCCTGTTGGAGTTCAATAGAGATCGTATCAGGGAGCCCCTTGACGAAGGCTAATTTGGTGAGCCTTTCAATCTTGGCTCCCTCGAATCCAACAAGCTGCCTGATTTTGTTTGTGTAGACGCCCACACATTCGCCGGTCCACCTGATCATAGTCAGTTTTCTGTATGCTGAAAATGTGTCGTCTGTAAATGCCTCCTTCAGCCTGACTTCGATCTGATCAACATCTCTCTGATCTTTCTCCTCCATTTCCATGTAGAGGGCTAGTGCGTCCCCTTCCAGGTACAATGGTAGCATGATAGCCACATCGTCCACCTGCTGAAGTCTTGCCGCCAGCCTGATCTTTTTTAGCCATGGCACCAGATCACCCTGGCCAGAAAATGGTTTTATAACGTCGCTGCTTATGCGAACCTTCGCCATAACTGCCGAAATAGCTTGTAGAGAAAAAAAATGGTGATGGGGGCGCGGGGGGGGGGTTGCAGTGCGGTGCTCGCCGGCAGGCTAGCTGTTTTTTCTTCTTCTTTGGTTGTCTCAAGGAAATGGATTGCGTGACTTCCTTTCTCAGCCATTACACTGGGCAATTGTGAAATGGCCACCAACTCAGCTGCGCCTACTTCGACTTCCTCTTTGTCAGTCTGTCAATCCGTATGTCCAGCTCTATTGCATGCAGTACGCAGAATGACTTCCTTTCCCGCTTACCTCAAGCTTTCCTTTTTCCCAGTGAGTTGATCTGCGTCCAGTTCACCCACACTCCTTAGTAATGTTTCTGTTTTCTAATTCTTCTACACCCAGCTTTACTGCCTTGCTTGGGGTGAATTTGATTTAAAAAAATAATCATTATCATTTGAGAAACTTATCCCCTCATAAACATGGTAAAGCTGCAACTACCTTAACACATTTACAGATTCAGCTCAATTACCAAGAAAAGGAAACAAAAGGATGAGGTTTGACTAAAATACGAATTGTTTAGCCTTTGAAATCTCAAGGTAGTTCAAAATGACCACCGATGGAATTAGTTTTATATCCTGCAAAATCCAAGAAAGCTTCATGATATAGAGAATTAAAATTACTACTGCTAATGTTTCATTTATTATGTGAACCATAATTGTTTTTTCATGCTAGAAATAAAGACATGAAAGAATGACAGCTCGTCTATCAAGGGTCATAAATATTTTTAATGTAGAAAAAAATATATCCAGAATAAATGAAAGTGTCAAGTAATCCTGCACCATTTGCTGCATACATTAACCTAATTGTGTTTTTATTGTATGCAAGTGCTACCGTAAATAGTCATATTGATTTTGTGTGTGTGTAAGTTGTCTATGAAAGAGAACCTATTCTTCATAGTCACACAAGCAGATCACTTGTAAGTGTAACTTCAGGGATACAAGAGGTTACTGATGGTCAAGAGATGTAAAGCTCTTTTTCAAAGTGTGAACTAGCTGAGTACTTGCTATCACATTCATTGAAGGATAACCGATATTGAGCTGCAGATAAAGATGTCCACATCTTCTTTAATAAATCTGCAGCCAGTGCTAAGTGCTTCACATAATAGGTCCTTCAAAAAGTAGCTGCCATGAATTTGAGACATGATAGAAAGTAAATAATTTAAAGCACTGTCTACAGTAATATGAAGAACAGAGCTTAATTTATCGTGGGTCTCCACATCATTCTAGACTTCTAGCAGGAAATCAGGTAACATTGCACAAAGCAATTCAAATTTTAAAAGTCATGTTGAGTTTTTTGTAAATAAGAAAGCAAAAGATTTTTTTTTAATGTTTTGAACAATGGCACCTGCAACTCAAAAATTCCCTTTTACTGGAAACCCACTGAACTTGGTTTTAATTTGATAAACATTATTTCATTACTTTGTTTTGGAAGGTTAAGTAAAGAAGATTTAAACATTTTGTAGTTAAAGTTATGGCCTCTCATTCATATTGACAATATATTTTAAATTGGAGATAGAAGGATTGAAATATTCCGAAAGTGCCATAAAAAATGATTAGAGTTGATTTTGTTAAAAATAACATTTTTGTATTTCTGTCATTAAGAGTGGCAGGTCAAACAACAGACTGTTGCTATCAGGAAAGATTTTGGTAAGTTATTCATAAAATTTTGAATGAAAATTCTTATTTTACTCAAGTTCTAAAAGCTTTGGAATCATTTACTAAATGCAAGCAGACTCTTCTGATATCAGCAACAATACTACATTCAATACTGATAATAGTTCTGAGTAAAGGAGATCTCTTTTGACAAGTGGATAGTTTATGTAATTCCATCAGCCATGATATACTTAACTGGAGAAGTGATTAATACCAAAAAGTAATTTCAAGTGAAGTTATGTATCAGTTGAAAACCAAGATAGGTGATTCATTACTAAGCTTGTAGATAACTGTAAGTGTTAATATATCCTAAATTAATTAGAGGGTCACTTATTGCAGCTTCTGTCTTTAGGAGAGCTTGCTCTGGTCAAGGAATATTGACTGTTAAAGGAAGCAGTAGTTTTAATAAAGTTTTCAAGTTTGTACAAGCAAGGCTATGATAAATGGATTTAAAGCAAGATAAATATTTAAAGATACTTTATATAAATTTATAATTTGTATAGCTATTTCAATAAAGACAAAATGATTTGCTATATAAACTAAAAGTGCTTAAAACTGGGAATATGTATTTATGTGTGAGTGAATAGTATTGAGATCTTTGATCAAGAAAATGTGACTCATTTGTTTGACTTGCAAATAAGTAGTTAGAATGTCAAAGTGGTTGAATAGATCTTGGCTTAGTCATTTCAGATGAGGTCAATTGTTTCAGTGATGTTAACATTTACAAGAGAAATACAGGATTGTTCTGTTTCACTTTGTTCTCTACTAAAAACTGAGCAGGGTTCACAAGAAAATCAGATAATGGCCTTTAACAAGCCAAAGTAGATTAGTTATATTTTGTGAGGAATTTAAGATCTCTATGAATGCTGAAAGGTGTAGGAAAAGATCTGGTTTTGCTTTGCCAAAGGTAAGATAGAAAAACCTTTGTATGGAAAATGAAATTGGTTCAAATTGCAATGTGGCAAGCAGCAGCAGGCAGGTAGGAAAGCTGATCTGAACTGTGATAATAATCAGCTTTCGGGGAAAACCAATCTCTTAAAGACAAATTGAAAAAGCAAACAGTTAAAGTAATTTTTGTAGTTTGAAACTAGAGAGCTTTAGCAATGTTACAATAAACAGCTTTCAAAAGGTGACTGAAGGAAGTCATAACAGGGTATAAAATTATTTACCCCCCCCCCCCAAGCGTTCTTTAAGGAAATCAACAGAAATGTTTTATGATGGGATGCTAAGCTTGATGTACTTCCCAATATCTTACTTTTGGGAAAGACTTCTTGACTGAACCAAGAACTTTTCAGCACCTACCTCATAAAAAAGGAAAATTTGTCCAAATTCTCAAAATCAGAAGAGAAAGACAATTGGTTTTAAATTTGCCTCTGATGGAACCAGTAGACATGGTCTTTTAGCATAACAAACAGTGGTTGTTTGTGTTGGGGGTCAGTAAAGACGTATAAAAATGTTGGCAAACAATAACATTTTATAGAAGAAGCTGCCAATAGCTTTTAAAGTATCAATTTGGAGAAATTAGCCTTTCCTAATTTCTATCTGTGATGGTTGACCTATGACATATTGTCAATTACTAGGAAGAAATCATTCATTTGGTTTAATGGTACTGTGTGTAATTTTTTTTTATTATAGTATGGTTCACCCTTTACAAGGCCCAGGGAGCTAATTGAAGTAGAGGGTTACGTTAGGAAGCAATTTGTATGTATAGTAGTGGAAGATAACCGCTAACCCTAGCCTTGAACAGGTTAAGATTGTAGTGATCAGGGAAATATCCTGTTGTGAGTCGGTTCCACAGAGCATGACTATCGCCTTTTGTAACTCAACACTCTTGGTCTGTTGAGTTACAAAAGGTGATAGTCTCCCTTTTGTTGAGATAGTCATGAGGATCCCATGATGGCCGTTGAATGACATCAAAAGATAAATTGATGAAGGTAGTTGTGATGTAGAGCCCAGAGAAGAAGGACGTCCCTTGCCCACAGCGTTAGGTCTTACAGGAAAAACAAGATGACCTAACCTGGTTTGTAGAGAAACCACTTTAACTCCAGTTTTCCCTTTGAAAAATATTACAAGTAAGGTTCCTCTTTTTTACATACCATTTATTGTTGCATATGTTGTAATTTCTCTGTGTGAGACGTGTATATATCTAATTTTGTTTATGACACAACATTATAAACACTACTTTGAGAAGCAAGCATGTTTATTATTCTTTTTTCATTCAGTTATTCTGTCTTGTCCGTGAACAACAGTGTTGTCATATTACAGATATAACAATGTCCATACTGAGAGAAATGTAATTGGGAAAATAAATATTTTTTATTTGCTTAAGTCTTCAAAGCATATCTTGGTCACCAATGTAATGAGAATGAATGAAAAAAATATTTATTTCCCCAAATACCTCTCTCTCTTGTTATGGTCATTGTCATATCTGTAATATAACAACACTGTAGTTCACAGACAGAACAGAATAGCTGAAGGGAAAAAGAATAATAAACATGCTTCGTTCTCAAAGTAGTGTTTATAATGCTATGTTATACACAAAATTATATATATATATATACACATATGTGTCCCACACAGAGAAATTACAACATATGCAACAACAAATAGTGTGTAAGAAAGAGTAACCTTACTTGTAATATTTTCCAAAGAGAAAACTGGTGTTATGGTGGTTTCTCTATGAACCAGGTTAGGCCATGTGTTTTTTCCTGCAAGACCTACTGTTGTGGGCTCTATATCACAATTGCCTTCGTCAATTTATCTCCTGACGTTATTCAATGGCCTCATGACTATCTCAACAAAAGAGAGAGAATCATCATTTGTAACCCAACAAGAGGCTTTATGTTTAGAGATTTGATTTTAAGAGGAAAAATTTCAAAGGAAAAAAAACACTTACAACCAAAATTTTACTTTGAAGTAGAGCATATCTTTGTTAAAGAGAAAATAGTATTAAAAGTGTGCACCAGTAATAATTTAGCATCAATGTGCTAAATTTTGAACTGAAATATTCACTGAATAATGATTGATTAATGGGATTAATATTCTTCCAGATTCAAGTGCATTGACAAAGAAAGAGATAATGCTGAAAAGTATTTGTTGCATAAAATAAATGTTTTTTTATATCATTTGGTTTCCAAAGCTCTTGAGTTTTGGGTCATAACAATCATCTTTACTTTTTCAATTTGACAGATTGGTTTTCCTGAAAACTGATTTCATTATTGCAGTTCAGATTGGCTTTCCTAACTGCCTGCTGCTACTGCTCTCTACATTGCAACTAATGATATCAAAAACATTTATTTTGCATGACAATTTTCAACATAATCTCATTCTTTGTCAAGGCATTTGAATCAAAATTGCAAAACTGATGTACAATATACATTTTTCCCAATGATGCAAATGTTTTCTGCAAATGTTTTTCATTTCATGTACATAATGTTCACTGTTCTGTACATTTTAAGAAACATATAAAAACAAGATTTAATCTGTTTCAGAATGTAGATTCCACTTAAAATAAGAAAAAGCCACAAGTGACTTAAAATATTCATAGAACTATCAAACTATTGAGTGAGGTTAAAGATACATGCATATATAGAAAACTGAGTATTTTTACCATATTAATTGAAAGTAAGCTATTATTGAATATGCAGCACAATAAAAGTTTTTGAGCAATTAAAAGTCAAGGTTTCTGTTTAGGATGGACAAATAGTTACCTTTTTATTGATGTAATAAAACAACAGGAGAGATATTGATTGAAATGAGGTATTTCTTGACATCCATCACTCAAGAAAGGCCTACCAAAGCAGCTGTTTTGTAAATGACAGAAGCACCAATATTTCTGCAGTGTTTTTTTCATGTAATCTTATAACTATAAACACAAATGTGTCTGTATCAAACTTCAAATATGGTTGAACTGGTTTCATTTATTCATGAATCAACACTTTAATCCACTAGGCTATTGTTGCGTAGGACAATTCTCTGTGTTAAAGTGCTGATTAGTGCTACTGAAGACCTGTTATCATTTACATTTATTTCTTTTCTGAGCCTACTAATGAGGTCCTTATATCCTAGTGTATACACTGATTCTTTCAGATGTCCAGTATTTTACCACAGAGAATTGTCCTATGGGACAATAGGACAGTCAATATAAAAGTGACTTTAGTCGGATTTGGGCTGTTGCATCCACCAGCCTTCTTCAAGATTGAGGTGTGGCTAAATACTAAATATCATTCTTGAAATTTAAAAATCAAGCCCTTTATTGCATGGGAGAAAATAAATGTAGAGGAGCAGAGATCAGAAAAAAAGAATTAGAATATGCTGATAAGAAAAACAGACTTTATGGTTAACCATTATGATCAAGAGTTCAAGACAGACAGGACCAACATTCATAGATAGAAATTTCTAGTAACCTGAAGGTATTCTCAATCACATTCTCAATCCATGTAGTCAGCTGCTTTTAAGAAGTCCCAAAGCACTAGGGTTTTTACCCATGGAACCGATTACTTATAACAAAATTTCCAAGTAGAACATGGAGCTGATGAATTTAAATGGGAAATTTATACAGATAAATTCATTTTAGATCTTTACTTAATGTAGTTAGGAGAATAATTTGGAGTTTTGAATGAAAGTAACTCAGCTTACATTTACGTTAGTAATTTGACATTTGCAAATGTTAAACCTTTCATTTGCCTTCTTCGGTATGCCTGATGTCTTTTTTGAAGGGAAGCAGATTTGAATTCCCAAACTATTAAATCCTCGAAGGAAACTTATGCTTGAGATTAGGCATTACTATTCTCCTTGAGTATCACACATTTAACAAGACATATTGAAGGGTAAAATAAAACTTATAATATATCCAATTCTTTTGTTAGAATATAAAAAAAGATCTTCTGTGGCATCAAAGTAGATTTCCCATAATAGTTATCTTATATGTAATTTTAAAAATTGGCTATATTCAAAATGTCTGTATAAGAAGACAAAATTAGAATTTTCTTAAAAGCTTTGGAATATGTTCATATCCATATTTGATTCATGTGGAGTGCAGAATGTTTTGTTGGAAAGGCTTGTTACCGGATTGTCAACTTGGACTAAAACTATGCCCTTTGTAGCCAAATTGAAAACTATTATGATTGCTGCCAAAGAGGAAAACATTTACAGAACAAGCAGTTCTACGTAGAAAGTCTTAAGTGAGAACATGGTTTATCTTCAAATCTCAAAGTGACAAATGTAATCATAATTGACTAACAGCCTTTTGTGTATTCCTGCCCATCTATAGGACAGCCCCAGGGTGATTCAGGTAAACTATTCAATAAGAATTTGGAAATAATTAATGCTGAGCTTGATGTGTCTGGTGCACCCTTCTACCCAAAATCAATATTTTGAAGAATTAAATACTGTGTTTGTATCTGCTAAAAGATTCCTGTAATTTAATTTTTTTAAAATAATAAATTTAAGTGATGAACTCAGAAAGAAAAAAAAATCAACTTCTGAAAAGAACAGATGTATTTAAAGAGTTCAGTGTTTGAAAAGAATAAATATCTTGGCTAAAATGCTAAACCTTTTTGTACTGAGGATGAAAGTGAAGAGTTCTGACCAGATCAAAGATAGACTTGCATCAGTCAGTTTCAATGCTTCGCACTTGCATGTCTCCTATGATGAATGATGCTGGGACACAAAAATTAAAAGGTGGAATCAAGAGGATGGAATACATCAATATCAAGTCCTTCAGTAAGAGAATGATTTGGGGTGGGGGTGACAAGAGGAGAGAAAGAAGAGTAAGAGATGGAGAAGAGGTGGGAGAGACAGACAAGAGAGAGATGACAGAAAAACAGAGGGAATGAGAGAAAAGATAAGTGTGAGTGAGTAATATGAAGGATAGAGTGAGATTGAAGAACTCAGATTAAAGTCATATCATCCTAGGTATTCCATCAGACAAACAGATTTTACTTCTAAGTATAGTTTTGTTAAACTTTGGACCAAGTCCCTATAGAGAAGAATGACTATTTTGCAGTTATTTTAGGCTGCCAACAACAAATTGGGTGGAAAGAATTCAGATTTTTTTCAGTGTGAAAATTGATTTGTTATAAATATTTCCTGTGTAAAAAAAACAAAAAAACAACAAAAAAAAACAGTGATTTTAAGTTGTAAACCTACAATACCAACTGATTTTTTTTGCAATTTGCAAGCAAGAACTTTATGAACATTTAAAAGAGGAAACAATGATTTCCAATCTAATAATTTCAGCCATCTTGCAAAGAGTATAAAGAATTTGATCTTCATTTGGAACACAACCTTCTTTATTCCTTTATTTAGCAGGGCAGAAATATACTGATATCATAAATTACATTTCCTTTCTTCCCATTTTTGGGAAATGAGGTCAGTTCCAGTGCATAACCCCCACCCCATGCACAATATATATATATACATGTGTTCAAACAAAGCTAGCACATTAAAAATTTGTTGAGATTTTAATCATTTATTCAATTTGTAGCAGATGTATGCAAAGCCCTTTTCACATTTCTGTACTTGAAAACTAGTAAGAAATCAAATGTTTGCCTGAGTAAGATTTAATTTTTTGAATTCAAATCACTCATGAAAACTGAAAATCAAAAATAATAAAATTTTGTTTATATCAATAATGATATAGCATCAAAGAACAGTTGAAAGATTCTGCCAGAAAAAGAGAAAAAAGAGAGATGTGAATGGCCAAGTAGAGATGTTAACAGGTATGAAAGTCTATTGATTGCATGCATTGATGCAAAATCAGTGACAGAATTGATAGAATCCCATATACTGAGATGTTATTTTCTTTTTAATGATGATGGTCTGCATTAATCAAAGCCTCAAACTTAGAATGAGAAGGAGTCATGAAGCAGGTGGAGAATAAAAGCCCAAACTGAGCATTTTGTTAGAATCCTCTACTGGGAAACCAAGATAATAAATGGCAAGATTAATTGATAAAGTTTGAATGAATCAAAGCCATTGCAAATTTAATATTCATTCTGATTCCTTCAGTCTTTTGGTAAATTATCATGAATGCAAACTGACATTTTTCTTCATGTCTTTGTATGTCCAAATATAAGATCTTGCGATGGTAATTCTTATAGAGATCATTAATACCAAACAGAGGAGAAAGTTAATATAGAGGAAAATTAGTAAGACATTTCTTAAAAGGAGCATTTACTAGTTTCAGATATTTTTTGTGTATGAAAATATATATTTTCTGAAATAAAAATGTAAACAAAACCAGAATCTTACTTTTCTGGTGACATTTATTCTAGGTAATACCAAATGGCCATTTATAGAAACACATTTGATCCATCAAGGCTTTCTATTGAGGTAAAATCCCATTTTGTCTTTGTTGTGCCACTTGTTTTTGCAGACAAGGAGAGTAAAAGAAGAATTAATTCAGCAGTAGAGTTGTACACATAAATTGTGGTCTTCTCAAAAAAAAAAAAAAAAAAAACTTATTCTGGGACACACAAAGATCCCTTTGTCTTCACGAAACAAAGATAAAAAAAAGCCTTTGACAATGAAATGACCAAAATGTCTCCATCAGGCCAAAGAAAAAAAAAAAGAAATCTAGAAGTGGTTTGAGGTTTAAGTTATGAAATAACACAGCCAATAGAAGCTGAAGCCCAATATCTTTCTTTTGTGGGTAAAAACAATAGTCCTTTCCCTGCAGCATCTAAGCATGAAATCAGTTGACTTTAGAGACAATACTGAAATAATGAGAGAATAAAACAAGATAAAGGGCTACTGCTATTTCCTCCTGGTGTTAACCTGGGAGCAGAGTGCACTTCTCTCATTTTTAATCAGTCCTGTTGATATGAGAGAAAGAGAGGGAAAGTTGCTGTCACAGTTCAGCCCATCCTTACATCTGTGAAGCAGGCTTGACAGCTTCCGGCTCTACTTGCCGCAGCAGTCCACATGCATTAACCACAAAAGGAAAGAAGCAGAATCTCCTCCAATACACAATTAAATAGAATTAAACTTTTTCCTCTTGCACACAATGCTTCAGAGAAACTGATAGAAAGGCCTGAGTGCTTGCAGGAAGAGACAGCAGTATCCAAATGTGTGAATGAACAACATACAACTGATGAGATTGGGAGAAGTTAAAGCAAATTGAAATTGTTTTTTTTGTTCTTGCTATTAGATCCATATATTTCTATAAAATGGCATATCTGAATATTTCCAAATATACATTGGTATCTACTGAGAATCATTAGATATTTAATACTGACACGAGTTGCCCAGTCAAAAATCGGTGATATGATTTGTAAGTTGGATGTTCTATCATATCATTCTTGAATGTCAACCTGATATGTGACGGGATTATAGAGAAAATATTTCTCAGATTCAATTCAGTCGATGCACCTTTTTATGTTTTTTTAACATAGAACAATTGGTGGCATCTCACAGAATTAGGCAATGAAAGTAGATATCTCTTTGATTACCTCTGAAAATATTTTATATATAACAATAATTCATAATGTGTAAAGAAGTTTCACCATTTTTTTATTCATTTGAGAAATTAAATTTGTTTTGATATTAATTCTGTGTATTGTATTCAGAGATATTGTAACTATTTACTCTATTTACATTGTTCAGACTGCTGGACTTATCTTGCTACATTCACATTTCAGTAATCAATTTTTTTGTTGGAATTTTGAACTGGTCCCTTTATAACACCATTTTCTTGAATGCATATATGTCTCTCTCTCTCTCTATATATATATATATATATAGATATATAATTACACATAATTAGACATTACTGGTACATGTTGCCATGACATTTTGCATCTTAATGTATTGTAATTTAAGTTTCAAACAAAATATAATGGCAGTTAAAATTGCCATTGGCTTCAAGCACATCTAAATTATGCAAAAATGAAAATAACACCGACATCTCATTTTAACAGATATTTTAACCAAAATTACACAAAAATATCTTGAAATACTAAAGACTAAATTTATTCAATAAAATCGCCATTGGTTTCAACCATGGCCTCCAGACAATTTTGGAATCTCCTACAACTCTTCTGGACGGTCTCCTTGTTTAAGTTGGTGAATGCTGCCATAATCCTTGCCTTCAGCTCATCTTTGGTGTTACAAGGAGTTTTGTTGGTCTCTTGCTCAACTGTGCCCCACACATAATAATCGAAAGTGTTGCAGTCTGGGGAGTTAGGTGGCCAGATGTAAGGGGTGATGTGTGGTTGCAAAAAATTGTCTGACAGTCATAACTGGGTTCTCCTACTTGTGTAGCATGGGGAAGACTCCTGCTGACAGAGAGTCTTCTGGCAGACACCCTCTTTATCCAGGGCAGTGTTACTTCCTCAAGACACTTGATGTAGGTTTCTGTGTTGAGTCTGAGGCCCTGTGGGAAGATGAATGGATGCATAACGTTGCAATCACTCCAAACACCTTCGTAATTGCAAGTAGACTCATCCAACTCTTTCTGAATCCTCTGCACTGTCCCTAGATCGACACCCAAACACTCTGAAATGTTTGTATTGGAGCTTCTGGCATGAATGCCAAACAATACCGCATAACATTTCCAAATTTCTGGTGGAGTGAAATGCATCATGGCACTCTTTTTCTCAAAGATGATGAGCCCAACCCGACCCTACTACACTGTACAGTTGACAAAATCAAAATGTACATACACAAAATTAAAAATATAAAATGGCGACAATTTACCCATTGTGTGTATGTGTGTGTGTATAAGCAATTTCTAAAGATATAGTGGATTTAATTTTTTAATCAGACATTTCTTTGAGTTTCTTGAATGCGCAAGCCAGTGTTTAAAAAAAATAAAATAAGTTGTATCCACTAAAATGACTTTTAGTGTGTGTGTGTATATACGACCAAGGGTTTGAGTGTGCTGGCCTTGTTCAAATTGTTGATCATGCTAGATAACACACTCTCTCCCAGAAACTGTAACTAAGGTCTGCTTAGCATAGTTGCAGTATAAACCACTGGTGGGCTCTGTGGGTGTTGAACAAACAGAAATGTGCCTGGGCAAGTATCTGAAATAGGGATTCGCTAGCTGCCTTAATAGATGGGTATCCTCGAATATGAGTGACCAGCTATTATTATATATAGATAGAGAGTGATAGAGGGTGGTGCTTAAAAACTGACCCACTTCCAAATGATCAAACACCAGAATTATTTAATTTGAAGGATTTCTTCATCTGGCCAGGAATTTGTTACCACCATTGTGTGTGTTTTGTATATGTATTAAAACACACAATCTTGATTCAACTGTCCTTAAGTAAACATATTCACAGAAAGAAATCCCTGCAGAGATAGTCTAATCTATTAAATGCATTAATGTATAATATGCTAATATGTATTAGATAAGAACAATGTAAAGCATTTACAAACTTTTTATTTTGAGAATCCAATGCCTGATCCCAAGAGAAATTAATAAAAGGTGCTGCACTCACTGAAGACATTTAGAAATTGCATATGGTTGTAGAGGGGAAGTGTAAAATAACTTTTTTCCTTTCAAGCATCAATCCAAAAGGGAACAACACTTCTAATTAATGCCAACTCTCACTCTTAGAGTGAATAAAATGTAGTCTGCATAAATTACAAATTTCAAGATCAATGAAAGTTAGTTAAGAACCAGCATTAATCCAAATTTACTGACCAAGTTTCAACAAATTTCATATTGAAAAGAAAAAAAAGAAAAGGGTTATCAATCCTATGTAAAGTCATTCAGTCTTAATTCTTGAATGGACAAAACGAAATAAGAGATAGATGCCTCTTTTTTGTTTTTATTTCAGTGGCAAATTGTCTTTAAACTATGGGTCATTTTGAATTTAGTTGGTGTTGAAGATTGGGATGAGTATATGTTTGACACTCTGTTTAGAGGTATACCCCCCTTATTAAATTAAGCTAGTGTTAAATAGGTAAACTAACCAGAGTTACTGCCCTTAAACTTGGTTTGGTTTGGTTTATTTTATGTCATATCAACTTCAATGGGTTAAAAAAAAAACATTTATTGCTGGTAATATTTTATTTTTCAAAAAATGTATTGCTGGTAATAATTTTTTTTTTTTTTTTTTTTTTTAACAAAGTATTTCTGATATTAAAACCTATTTTTACACTTTCATAGTGTTTTGACCCCAGTTTGGGGGTCAACTATTTACCCATAGCTGGGACCCTAACAGATGCTACCACCCCGGGTCAGGGTGGACCTGGGAACATCAGCAATTAAGAGGTGGTTCCATGCTCCTCAAAACCTCCTGATCAGAGGCCTTGCTGTTGGATGTAGTTTTCCATCATACCCAGGACGCCCTTAAACTTGTGTATTAATTAAGAGTATAAGCAACTGTGTATATTTTTTATTCTTTTTGATATCAGGGGTGTGTTTAGCCTGCTGTGTTGCTTTTATAGTGGGACTGACCCCTGCATGTGAAATAAAATGAGCACTGTTAGTCTCCATTATCCTGAGTTATTCTTACTTTTTCAGTTAGAATGCAAACACTGACTCAAACCATAACATAGTGGTTTGTTAAAAACTTTTTGTATTAAAGTTGGTCAGTAAGATAGAAAGTCAAAAGCACTTCAGCAAATGTAGAAGAGTATGTCTGCTTCAAGGAAATAAAGGGCCAGACTCAGCCACAGTCTCCTCATTTGTTCATTAAAGGTGGAGGAAATAAGCCATATTCATTGATTTAATGTCACATTGCTAATGACAGGGGATATTAACCAAAATTAAAAGATTATTACTGCTATTCAACCACCGGTACATTAAGCTTAAAAGTACTGGATACAAATTAAGAGTCATATACTCAAAATGTTTAAATCAAACAAAAAATTTCTTACCAGCCAAGAGATTTCATCAAGCCAAGATACTTACCTAAAAGGAGAAAAAAAAAATATTAAAATCTTATTTCAAATAATATTTAATGGAATATATTGAAAAAGTTATAGAAAAATTGTATCAGAAATTTTTTTCCAATGAAAGAAATAAAAAGATAGCAAATATATACAACAAATATTTTTAAAGTCTGTTTAGGGCTGCTTGCATAAAAAGATATAAATGGTTGTTTGATTTTTGTATATTTTTTTTTGCAAAGCATTCCCAACAACCTAACATTTCCTTAAATAAAAGTTTTTTTTATAAAAAACAAAACAAAAAACAACAACAAACAAACAAAAAACAGCAAGTATGTTTTCTTTATAATTTCATAGGATTTACAGACTACATAATTCATACAGCCTTAGCTTTTAGGTCAATGAAAATTAGAGATTTAATTCTTGTAACGAGTGTTCCAAACTTCTAATAGATGGAACAAAGCAAAAGTCAAGAGTCATCTATTTTAGTCAGGATGAGTACAAAAATATCATAAAATCTGGTGGGTGGGAGATATCCACTGATTGATAAGCAGATTGAATTTGCAGCTGTGGTTGTTCGTGGGAAAAGAAGATAAATGGATGATAACTACCTTTTCAAACATTAAAAAGAAATTTAGTAGTTCCTTAAGAGGACAAAATTCAGCAAACCTGCCTTCGAGCTTTCAATTCAGACACTTGAAAATTTTTACGTTTAAGATATTTTGCATTTTGTTTAATCAAATGAAATCTGAATCAGATTGTGAAAAAAACCTTTCAACATTTTGAGGTGTAAAGCTATGTGAAGAGAATTTGGCATATTGAAATGTAAATGGATGGCAGACCTGATAGCTAATGATTATTTGAAAATAGGAAGAGTGAAACTTCTAGAATTTCCATGGTCTGTCCCTTCAGGAGAATCCTAATTTGCATGGAATTCTTCACTCCTTTTTAGGTATTACAAAATATCATAAGAATAAATGAAGCATCTATTTTTTATTTTTTTAAATTTATAACAAGAAAAACATTTCATGTTCCAGTAATTCTTTTGATAAGAATTGATGTTTTGAAATGAATGTGAAAACATGAAAAGTATTAACTGCATTTCCAATTGACAAACTGTTTCAAAGTCTGACAGAAGAAAAAAAACCTGTCCTAAATTATTTTTATTTTTATTTTATTCATTTAAAAAAGGTTTTAATGAAAATTTACCAAACATTTTTATTCTGGAACATTCTCTTTTACAAGGATAGACAACAATTGGATCATCTTTCTAATTTCAAGTCAAACTTTGCAATTAAATCAGAGTTTATTGCAAGTCATATTCCCTTGGTGAGGCGGTGAAAGATGTATACTGGATGTGGTTAAGAGTGTGTATAGATTAGGGTGCTGGCAGGAAGTAGGTTTTCATTGAATATTTTTCTAATTGTCTAGTTAGGTTTTAAATACTGGAAAACTTTAAGATATGGAAAAGCTTGTGAGTGTTGTAATTAAAATAAAAAAAGAATTCCCATAGTTTTTATTTTAATTATAACATTCACAAGCTTTTCCATATCTTAACAAAAGTACATCAGATGCATGCTTTTGGTGTCTTCATTCAACAGCTGAGAGACAGGGCATAGATGGGAGTTGAAATTTATTTTCATTTCAAACATTGAGGGATTAAACAGGAATTTGGGTTTACTCAGAGAATATAACTTCCACAGGGTGACCTCCAACCAACAACATTCCTTAAAAGAGAAAATACCACTTCCTTGTTTATTCCTCGCATCATTGAAAAAAAAAAAATCACAGCCATGTTTGAAAATTTTTACTTTAAAATTTATCTTTTCGGTCTTCATTTCAGTCAAAATGTTAATATGTAATAAATATCAATTTTATTGACAATATTAGTATCTATTTGTTGGGTTTTTATCCTTCAAATTTCATTAACTGGCCTATTTAATCTACATATTATAAAGAGCACATATGAACCACTTTTCATTTTAATCATGTGTGTGTGTGTGCGTGTGTGTGTGTGTGTGTGTGTGTGTGCGTGTTAATTATGCACACAATATGTCACACCAAAGAAAAAGAGTATGTTTAAATTTGAAGGTGATGTTTTTAAAAACTAAAATTCAACCAATACAATGTTCAATACAATGAGTTGTATAAGAGAAAGTATGAAAAGATTATGAGAATAGATAATGATAGATTCTCGACTTGAAAAGGTTAAGATTCTCATTTTCAGGGATGCATCCATATGGGCATTTGTTCCACAATGTAGCAGCTCTTGAATGAAACTTCCTCCTTATAATTGAAATATAGAGGAAATGAAGGTCATTTAACTCAGTGGATATAGCATGGCATGTCTAATCTGTAAAGGTTTGAACTGGTGGAATTATAGAATGGGATTCATCTGAACATTTGCCATGGAAATAGGGACCGAGTAGTGATAGATATGTAATGTTACATCTGCAGAGTGGAGAATAAATCTGTCAAAAGACTGCAAAATGATTTTTAACTCTTTCAAAATTGGAAAGTGAAGACTGAGTAGCTTCAACCCAAACATGCTGGCAATACTACAATTTTGGTCTAATCTGAATCTTTTAAAAAAGCATAGTAGATGGAGTTAGCTACTTTATGGAGTTATAGAATGAGCCAACTGTTTTTCTTGTATATTAAGTGATGGAGTTCCACTTGAGGTCTGGAGTGAACTTGATGCCCAGTAGATAAACCTTGTTGAGATTACAACCATTCATCATGATTGGAGAAAACTAAGGGTCTGCTTGTTGCTGATGAAATGTTACTAGCTTGGGTTTTCAGTTCCTCAAAATCCAAGCTAGTAACAAGTCAGTCTTTTCATCATTGAGCTGTTACAACTAGGTCATACAGATCTTTGAAAGGCTCTGTAAGTGCATCCATAGACTGTAGTCTTTTTTGCATAAATGTTTACTAATGATCTGAGAATGTCCCTAGGCAGCTTGCTAATCAAAAACAGAAAGAAGGTTGGACTGAGTAGTGAGCCTTGGAGAATGCCTGCATTAATCATGGGCCTCAAAAGAAGTAAAAGAAATTGTGTAGCAATCCTATATGCCACACCTTGTCACAAGTCTTTGAGATATCTAAGGCAATTGCTCTAGTGATGAAGCTAATGACAGTTAAAACATCAACTACTCTAAAATACTTTCATTGTTAAAAGAAGAATATGTATTTATTTGCAACTTTTCATACTTTGTATTTCTGCTCCTTATTTGGATTGTATCCCAAAGGTTGGTGTCATCCACTTCTCAAATGAAGGATGAACTTCAATAAGGTTGTTAAGAGTGGTAATGTTATTATGATCTATACTTATATATTGTCCACAAAACATTTGGATTCATTTACCCAATGCTCTTATATGTTGTTGTCACTTAGATTCTTTATTCTATGTAAGAGACACTTGTTCATTTGGAGGGTACTGTGCATATGCTTTCATTCTGCATTTAGATTCCCAAGATATGAATGGAGAAGGCAATGTACTAGTGACAACAAAGAAGGAGTAATTTGAAGTAAAAGTATAGCCTCATTTGTGTTGGTTTTCTAGTCACAAATGATCTAAAAGATTGTCTTTGAAAAGGAATATCTTAAAAGTAAAAACGAGAAAACAATCTGTTAGTCTATCTTTTCTCTATCATGAATTGTATAGACAGTCTCATTAAGATTGGATGGTCCAACAGAAGTAGTATATTTTCCTGAAGGAAATAGAGAATAAACATATCATTCATATACTTAAACAAGCTAGAAAACTTAAGTTTTGGTTTATTTTGGGGCAAGTTCTTAAAAAAAAAAAATTTCTATGTAAATGTTAGAAATCGTGAAAATGACTGATAAGAACTTCACAGCTAAGTCTTCCTACTGTCTCTTGAACAAAAACTGGAAATGTGTTACCTACACCCAAAACATCAACACATTTACTGAAATGTTGGTAGGATTCTTAACAAAAGAATTATTTAACTACCTATTTTGGAAGATAGCAAAACTTTCCTAGTAGGTAATTTATAGAATAAGCCCTCCCAGCAAACCAAACTCAGCATATTCTGATGGCTGTCTCTTCCATCAGTATTATGAATTGGCTCTGTTCTTGACATGTGTTTGGCAATTGCCTGAAAGTGGTTTTAATAAATTAGCCAAGAAGTGGTTCAAAGAATGACATGCCAAATCATGGCAATTCATTCTGGGTTTTAACTGAATATTTATTTTGGGAAGGTCATAAAGTCATGGTAGCTTACTGTGGTATTGAATCAACTCGCTCTATTCTTTAGTTGAGAAGACATCCTTGGTGTTCGTGAAAATAAAAATGCATTTCCTTTCCAAGGATAAAAAAGCAGGATCTTTGTTTTACAAGAGTATTATAATCACTAGTTTTTCTTCAAATATTTTCTTTATTTATCCAAAAAATCCAAGTGACATCACCTTTTTTTAATGGAACAGGATTTTATTTCTTTGTAGAAGTCTAATCTTTCTTTCCGGTTGATATTCTTTTACTGAATTTTCTTCTTTCTGCTGTTTTTATTGCCTTTAAACCTCACACCTAATCAAATCAAATTATTCACAAAAATCTTAAATGTATTTTTGGTATTGTTAACACTACCTAAAAAAAGGGAACACTTCTCCCTCTAAAAGCAACCCTTACCACAAAAAAAAATACCCCTTTCTATATGGACTGTAAACCTAAAGATGGCTGCAGAAGGGAAACGTTATAGAAGTTAAAACAAGAAAGCACAAAATAGTCTGAGCAATTCTTGAAAATATTACAACTTCATGTGTTAGAGAACAACTTTATAATATTGAATTAAAACCCACCAAGTTATAATACTAGTCGTCCAAGCAACCTTCATTTAACATTCAGTAGTTTTTAACATAGAGATGCAAACATATCTTAACAATGAAATGACAGAGGTATAATCTGAAGTGGCAGGTTTTTGGTAGTAAGAATCTTAATTCAGGCAGACCAAAAATGAAGGACTGGTAACACAGTTTCTCAGCAAAGGGAAACAAAGAATGTATCAATGAGAGGAGAGCAAAAACCCTCATCAATATGAGATGCACAATCAGGCTAGTGATACCAAAGTTCATTAAAAAAAAAAAAAATGGAATGGAAAGAGTGAAATAAAAGTAGTTGATGGAAGCAAAAACAAAAAAAAAGTACAAAAGCATCACTTGTGTAGCACTGGAAATTTAACTGTATGCAGCTGATATTCTATGTAATTTTAATAGGATACATTTTTGAATGAATTGATATGAAAATCAAAATGACCATGGTCCAATTCCAGATTACAGGCATCAAACAAACTAATCTTTTCCTTCACCCTCTTCCAAACTAAACTACATTGTTGACAATGAAGAAAAGAGTCTTTCAGTCTTAAATAGGGAAAATCTGAAAAGAGAGGGGTGATCATATTCCTGTTGAGAGTGATAGAAAAACCGTCAAGTCATATATAAGAAAATATGAGAATGTGAAGAAATTGCTGAGGTTGCCACCAGGAGCCTGTGTATTGTGTATGGAAAGGTTCACTTTTTGAGAAATTCAAAAGAGTTTTAAAGGCATCATTGAAAAGAAGAAAAAAACCTTTGATAATAATAATGTCTGTCTTATGGCCCACAATATCTCAAGCTCACCAATTGCATAATAAAGCTGACAGTTTGCATAATTTCACATCACAACTGACAAAACCCATCACAAGCTATAATTTTGAATCACAAAAGGTGATTGATAAATAAAAACTTACAATAAGTTCTGTCTTAACAGGGGAAAAAAAATTAGAATATGAAAAAAAAGTTTCAGCCAATATCATGTTACCATACACAATTGTAACACTGATGATCGAAGAGACAACAATATATTTGAATATATATATATATATTTGGTAGTATATAAAGTCGTTAATCAAACATGTTTAACTGTGTGATAACATTAAGTAATAGTGTTCATTTGTAATGAGTACTGCATCAAAGTCATGTAAAAAGCTGTGATGAAGCCATCATTCACATGGAATTTCTGCCAAATGAATGACAATAATTCATTAAGATATTGGAAAAACTTGCAAGCACTTAACACATCTATAGAATAATTTTCAATTTTGCAACAAAACAATATTACGATGCAGCCACCAGTGTAAATGATGAGAAGCCGGAAATTCACTCCCTATTTACAGCTCTGATCACACACTACCAGACATTTGGATGAAATTGAAATTGTTGTGCCTAATTGGATCAAAAATAAGCCAGAAAATTTCTTCATAGATTGGAAACCTTATCAATCAACTCTTATAAATGATCATTAATTATTAGGTTTGGACAAAAACAACAGCTGAAGACAATTTTTATGAATCAGATATCAACACTAAATGATAAAACTGTTGACTAATAAAACTGAATGAAAATCTTTAAAGATTTTTTTAATAGAAATTTTACTTTTATTAAAACAAACTTATTTCTTATTTATTCATACAACTATTTATAATAAGTTTTTTTTATTTTATTATTTGTCATCATTTATTGGATTTATTTTTTCTTTATAGTTTTAAAAACAGTTTAAGATATAAACAACAGGATAAATAGAACCCCCACCACCACAAAAAAAAAAAAAAAAAAGATTGATTTTAAAAACTTTGCAGAAATGCAAACAATTAAATTCAAATTCTGCTCTTTTCAGGGAAAGGAAATATTCCCAGCAATATTCCCACCAAATTTTGAATCTTTATTTTTGTTAGTCTCACAAGTTTGAAGTACCTCAGTGCAGCCACTTCGTTTCAAATGCTAAAAAATATTTTGTCTTAAGAAGAAGAAAAAAAATCCCAGAAACAAAACATTATTATTTTCCACTAGTTCATTGATATCTAAGGAAAGTTGTAATTATAAGTCGATCTTTTCACCAAAGTGTTCATTATCTTTATAAAGTATTTTACAATAAATAAAAGATTTTTTTTTCAGTGAATTACAAAAAAAATTAAAAAATGAGCAGATTTGTCTTTCCCAGTGAGATAGAGATTTGGCTATCAAATATTTAAAGAAAAACTATGAGTAAAACATTTCAATATGGAGTTGCAGAGTCTAGATGATGAGACTAACATCCAGTCTTATTTGATCAGCAAGATTTAAAATAATTTCTAAGATTATCATCAATAATTATTTTAAAAAGTATAAAAAGAAATCATTTGTTCTTTGAGAAATTGATAGATCCTGCCCTATCATAACAATACAATTAAATCAGTTTTTTGCAAAGTTCATTTACATCAAGTGTAATAACTATTTTCTGAATGTAGTAAAAGAGTAGTTCATTCAAAGTTTATACAGAAGAAAATGTTGAATTCAATGTGAGTCTAACAAATGTGAAAATCTCAAGCATAAAAATCGTAAAAAGAAATTATAAAATTGTAGAAAAGAAGCAGACCGGAAATAACTGCCTAAATTATGGTGTTCAATCATGAAAGAACAAAATAAGAATGACAGTAGCAGAATTTACCTGTTCAACTTAGAATTTCCCCCCCCCCCCCACAAAAAAAAGAATGAGGATCTGTGCATGAAATAGATAAAGAGAATTTATTCTGAATACCTCCAAGAAAAGAAAATTGTCAAAAAAAAAAAAAAAAGAAGAAAAAGTGTCCATCTGTAGCTTAAAAACAATGTGTGTTTGTGGGGGGGGGGGTCAAGGAAAATATTGGTACAGAGAAACCAGAGAGAGAGAAAAGTTTGGAAAAAAAAAAAAGAAAAAAAAAAAGAGTAAAAATAGCCCCCCCCCCCCATTTGAAACAATATTTGACCTGCATTGAGAAATGTTTATGAACAGGCTATCAGAGAGTAGCTGACACTAGTTGTTTATAGTCTTGCCAAATATAGAAGAGAATATCAGAAATATAAATTCTGAAAAATGCCCATTATTTAGAAAAGAGAGAAATTGGGAAATTTCTTGCTTTGTCAATATCAAAATCAGAAACTTTTTCGTGCAGCAAATTTGTGTTTATGAAACAAAACCTGTTAATTATATTTTAAGATATATGTATTTCTTTGTAATTTCCATTGTGTACTTATGCATGTATAATAAAAAACAACCACCATCTGCAAATGTAAGAGATGAAGAAATAATTTGTGATATTTAATGTACTTTTGATGTCATTGTTTCTGATATAAAAATCAGACTCCTCCAAAGCTCTTGAACAAGACAACCAGTAATCAAAGACCCACTAGATCTGTTGCAAAAGTTTTACATTAACTTTCATCAGTAACACACTATTGACAATCAAAGTTGTTTTTTTAAAAATTAGTATGTTTCAGTGAATGTTAAGATGACATTTTGGTATATCAGCACCTAATGAGTCATATAAAACAAGAGTCCAAGGTAGCAAAGGAAACGGAGTAATAAAATCTGACAAGTAATAATAATATGGCTTAAGAACTAATTAAACAAAACAAACTATGTAGATAATCTAACCACACTTTCAGGAATAACTGGAATCCTTATAGTCTTCAATGAGCAGATAAGAATGGCTTTTACCATGTGAACAGTTTTATCTTTGATCCTCATGGCAGTCTCATACCTGATTAGGCAAAGTGTTGGTAGGCATCATCTCAAAGAGAGAGGCTACTTGGCTCATATGAACAGGACAGATTATGGAAGTATTCCAATCGAGAGGTGAGATATAAGCTGTCAATCACAGCCAGAGGAAAATTATTAGAAAAACTACATGACACCGGCCAGAAAGAAGAGTGTTAATTGTTGGTGAGAGTCTCTTTGGGAATTCTCTGATGGCAGCAATAGATACAAAGAGCCATGATTGTTCTTGGAAAGAAGTATCATCGCTTGGAGGATGAGGCTTCATTATCACTAGCCCCGGCCAGAGATATTCACGCTTCATAAACACTTCAGTCAGTCAAGCCAAGTTTTTACTGACATCATGTTCTCCTCTTAGCTTATTTTCTGCATTTTACACTTTTACGTTGTCGTCTTTGCCTTCATTTTGTTTCCTTTCAACCTTTTCTAATTTCATTCTTTCTTATTCTGTTATGCCTTGTTTTTTACTAGTTTCTCACCAAATTGCCTTATTTTATGGTTGAAAACTTCTCTTTACAATTCCTCTTCTTTCTCTTTCTCTCAAAGCTAAAAAAGAAAATAATCATTGTTTCATTCTGGATATTTATGGCCATTTTTAAAACATAAAACACAATATGTGAAATACCATCAATAACAGACAGGTTTAAAATAAACACAAAAGGAGATTTTGAGAAACAACTTCAGAAAACATTTCATTTGATTAACACGAAAGAGATTTGGATTTATACAGACATTTTTTTTCCAAATCAACTGAAGTTAATACAAACAGACATTTTATTTTTGTTGTTTGTTAAATTCTGATGAGATCATTTTTATGGCAAAGTCAAAGTTTGTTATTATGAAAAGAATTTTGAGATAAGAAAAATAAAAAAATAGGACAAAAATCTAGATAATCAGAGAAAGAACAGGACATCATGAAAAAATGTCAATGGCTCATTCACATCACCTCAAGTAATATATTTTTAGAAGCATGAGGGTAATTACAAAGAAGAGGTTTACTTTAGTCTTTCGGTCTTTCTTCTATACGGATGTTTTATAATGAACACGACCAAAAATCATTTCTATGTTAAATCCCTAATCTATACTGAACTAACGTGTTAATCATTACTTTTGTTGTAGTTTGCCAACAGGTAGTAAAATTGATACATAACCTCTGGTTAACTGTATAGATAAAATAATTCTGAGTCTATATTTTTGTAGCTTAAGCTTGTTGCATCCAGTTCTTTGTGGCAAGATGTTGGCTTAAAAAGGGTGATTGAATTTTATTTATTTTACTTTAATTTTACACAGCCAGTATTCAGTTTATTGACTTGAAAATGACAAAAAAACACCACAAGAAATGCTAATATTTATTCTCAGTGACAAATTGGTGATATATCAATATGCTTTTTGCTTTTTTTTCAAGAATCTTTTTGTGGTAGTGCCAGATTTAGACTTCTTGAGGCCTTAAGATACATAAAGCTATCTGGTATAATTTATTTTTCATAATGGGGACTCCACCCCATTATGAAAAAAAAATTATACCAGATCATTTCATGTAAGGAAATGTTTTGAGGCACCTATTTATTGTGGTTTTGTAAGCTGTAGCATGTTTAGCTGATGCCTAAATTTGGCAATTGTTCATTGCTATACTGTATAGCTTACTCAATACAAGTAATGATTGGTTTAAAAACAAAGTCCCAGCAGAAAAAAGAGACAACAACAGGTAGGATTTGCAATGAATATACTATCTAGACTGATAGAAACATTGTGGACTATAGTGCAAATCCAATAACTGCTTAATATTAGAAAGGTTGTTTATCATCTACACATATAAGACATTCAAGTCCTCACAGAAGACTGGCATATGTGTGTGTGTGTGTGTGTGTGTGGGGGGGTTATACCTGTTATGTCACATGGAATCCATGCAGTTGAACTTGCAAGCAACTGAGTTTGGGAGTCAACAAAAGATATAAATTAAGACTGTGATGCCATAAACAAGATTGTTTGATGGTTAGGCTTGTTATCACAAAATGACAAAAATATTTCAATAAAGGTCTTTTGAGATGTACTTGCTAGTATGTCTGAAATGGCAGAGTATAATATACTGAAGTGAAAAGAGCAAAGTTTCATGACAAATTTTAAATGAATGACCTACATGTTAAAAAAAAGGAGAGATGGCAAACAGGAAAAAGGGGCTCAGTTGTTTAGATAAAAAAATGTGCACTGGGAGCTAAGTAGTTTAATAAAAAAAAAATTTAAATTGCTTCAAATTTGAATTGCCAAAATGTCTTCCATCTGTCAGTTATTTTGTCAGTTAACATGTAACAAAATGGAAAATGAACAACGACAAGTTTCCCTTTAATCCAATGTGTGTATCAATGTCAGTTTCCTATGAGGACCAGCATTTATGAGATAGATCAAATCTTTAGCATGATATCAAGTGAAATTTTAATCTTAAATTTTCACTATTTGGTTAATGTCAATAATGGAAAGATGTTAGTTTAAATTTATTGATAAGAAGGAGATTGTGCTGAAAAATAAATATTTCTTGTTTAAAATGATATTTTTTTATTAGGCTATAGACTCTGATGTAAATACTTAGTTCAGAAATTGTTAGGGCTTAATTTAGATTTCTACAAAATAGCCAAGTATTTTTTTAAAAAGAAGAAAAAAAAAGAAGAAAATTTTGGAGAGTGGTAGTTTAGAATTTGATTTCAATTTGAATGTCTGCTAGAATGACAACTTTTTTGGATGAAACTTAAATTGAGAAGAGGTAAAAATCATTTTCAAAAAAGTTGAAATATGGTAGGAGGAATTTGGGAAATAAAGCTGTAAAAGCAAAACAGAATAAAAAGATTACCTGCTTTTGTGAGCAGGAAAAAAGTGACAAAAATAGAGAGAAATGATGGTTTTTTGCATTTAAAAAGAAATTTGTCCATATTTAGAAATTGGGAAAATAGCAAAGAGGAAATCAAGAAATGATATTTAATTAAAATTCCAGGCAAAATTGGTGAAGAGTTATTAAAAACCTGATTCACTCATGCAGAAAAGCAGTAAGATAAAGTTAGTTTCATTTATATGTGAAAAGGAAAGTTTTTGAACTCCTTATCAAAACCACCATGGATTTTGTATGCTTTTATTTCATTTAAGCAAACTGCTATTAAATTAAATAAATAAATAAAAAAAAAACCTTTTCAGTTGAGGGTTAACAAAAATTTGAATTTACTACATGTAAAAGTAAACTGAGATAATCTGGTCTACTAATGAATTATAGTAAATTCAGCATTTAGTTGTGCTGGGTTTACAAATGTTATGCAATTCACTACTTTATCCTAATTTGGTAGCCCTGCTTGTAGGACCTTCAATATTAACTAACAAGGGAATATTAAGTGGGGGATAGGTTTTGTTTTCACAACTAAATAGGAGATTCCACACAAATTCCTGTGGAAAAAAACAACAACTTGTAGGCAGGGTCACCAAATTTGAAAGTTTAACACTACTCAGTTTGTAACTACTAAGGAAAAGAAACTTGATTCAATGTTTAATAAAACTGAACTTTCAAATGTTACTTATTACCCAATCTAGTAACACTGTGTTGATCTCAAGTAGCTTTTTTCCCTTGATATTATTTTAAGCAATATATACAAGAAATCCAGGGAAAAAATGCATTTTGGATTTTAGAAAAAACTATGACCACTCATGTCAATAATTGTTAGTCAGAATCAAGAGGAAAACTGTAGAGGTAGAGATTTTCAGAAGGGAAAAGTATTTGTAAGAATTATCTGTTTAAGTAGATATACTGGTAAAAACAGGAGTAGTAATAGTATTAGTAGAAGAAAGAAAAAGACAAAACAGTTGTAAAGAAGTGCATGTATTGAGAGTTGGGTTGAAATACCAGAGAGACAAGTATGAATTTGATGTGTTTAACATTGTTGTAACACAAAACATCCCACCAGGCAGAATTAAAATATCTACAATGTTAAGGATTATCTCTGTGCTTGTTTCTCTATCAACCCCCAATTCTGGAATTATATTGAACATTAATATTAGAAATGCTATTTTTTCATCTTTACCAAGAACACTGTCACCTGGTTCTAAGAGGATTTCTAATATTGCAAAGTCAGAGATGTAGGAAGAAAGAGAGATCAAGGAAGTAGATAAAAAGAGAGAATTGTAAGGAAAAAAAGGTAAAGCAGGCAAATGGGAGGCGATTTAAATGGGAGAGTAAAAAAGTTAGCAAAGAGATGACAGGAAGCTAAAACTTCTAGAGTTGGATTGAAAAACTGGAAATGGAAAAGTGTGATGACATAAGCAAATGAACAAGGAAAGAGTGGTGAAGAGGGATAGATGATGTGTGATGAGCAACAATCATCCTCCTTACATATATAAGAGAGCTGTGCAAAGCTATGAGCAGAAGATTTGGTAGGAGCAAGAATTCTTTTCCCATAATATTCAATGAAACTTGTCTCAAATAAATGACATTATAATATTAATAATGATAATATACAGAAAATGCTGATCGAGGACAGTTTAAGGACACCAAATACATTAAGACAAAGAATTATGAGATTGGTTGATGAAAGTTAAATTGAAACATGAAGCAGAAAGTCTGCTGGTAGCTGTCCAAAACCATGTCCAAAATACCAATTCTGCACAGAAGAACATCTAGCATCAAGGTAATCTGGACAAGTGCAGGCTGTGTGGCAAGGTAGAAAATTTCACCTACATCATTAACACTTGTGGATACTTACACAGAAAGAATACAAGTTCTATCATCTTGAAGTGACTGCATTAGTGCCTATCTAGGAAGTATAAATTTGTTGACTTAACAAGAAATGATATTGTCACAAGTCAGAGATAGTTATTGAAAACAACTTGCAGAATTTTAACATCCAAATAGACCATTTACTTGAGCACACTAAACAGACATCACCATTAGTGAAAACAAGAAAATGATGTAGCTGTTCCTGGTGACTATAATATCAATGTTAAGCTCAAGAAATACAGACTTCAGGATTGAATTTTCCAGAATGTAGGACATTCAGACCACTACTGTGTCAGTTAGCATTGGGGTCTATACGACCAAACATAAATCCTTGCATGTAGAAAATTGAAATAAAACCTAGTATTCTATCACTTCACAAGTATACCTTGCTTGACACTGCAAAAAATTCTATGAAATGTGCTCTCAGCCAAGGGCTTGATGGAGAACACTAATAAATCAAGATCTCCAGTTGAAAATGAAGACTGTGTGTGTGTATAACACTTACAGACACACACCAGCATTAGAAGCACCTGTTTCTAAATATCTAAATTGGAAACAATCATATGTCCATTATACTGTGTATCAATTGTTTTGAAAAGATGCTGACAATATTCATTTTATTTAGAATGGTCAATTCTGTTAGAATTGTTGCTTCCAAGCAATTAAAATAATTCTAGTTTCCTTTTATAAAAATGTACAAAAGCAAATATAGAACCTACAATGAAATTCTGTTTTGATATTATTTTTTTAGTATCTCTTTGGGAAAAAAAAAAATTTATATAATTACTGCATGTTATTTTTTTTTAAAATCATGCATTTTTTTCAGTTTGAATTGCATCATTTATTTTTGTTTCTCCTAATGGCATTAAATTACCTAAAATGTGGTTAGAATCAATTACATTGCCAATCAATTACATTTCTGTGCTGTTGACTACTTGCTTATCCACCTTTTTCTCTATACATATATATTGTTATCTTATGTCTTTTTAATTCTTGTGTTCTTTCATTGTCCTCTCCCTTTAATAGTATTTTTTCCTCATACTCTAATACTCAGCAACCCCTTACAACCTAGTGGCTTTAACAGATGTCCATTTTTGCAGTTTAGATAGAAATAATGATTTGGGGCCTAAACTGACTTGTGTTACCTGTTCCATATTCATCCTTAAGCCAAATTACATTTAAAGAGCAATTTTTAGCCCTCAAAGCCCAGGTATAAAGACACATAATTGCCAGTGCACATTTCATATATATATATATATATATATATATATATATATGTGTGTGTGTGTGTGAGAGAGGCAGAGATACATGTATGCAGAAAAGTTTTCAGTCCAACTAAGAAGGTATATCCCACAAAGATTCTGCTGTTTTGTCAGATGTAAGAAGTGGGCATTGGATATGAACTTTTCAGTAAGCAATAGTGTGTATGCATAAAATGCATGCACACAACTATATGTATGATTCTGTATCTTCAATGACATATACAAAAATTAAAATATCCAGAAATCAAAGGAAAAAAAAAAAAATTCATATCAGACTTTGGGTCTTCTGCAGAATTCTTATGATTGGCATATTTTTCTTAAATGTTCTCAACAAATTAATTTTTGGTATCTGTCTATATTTTTGAGATGAGGTATTATGTACATTATTTAGATTATTGTCCTCATCTTTGTCGCCATATTTATTACAACGTTTCGGCCGTGGTATGCTCCAGCCTTCTTCAGGTGGTTGGAATGTCGAACTGAACCCTTTATTTCACTCGTCCCACATGCCATGTTTAATGGATGTCAGTTATCAGTTATCTCCTGTTAATTTTCCCTCTGAAAGTTCTCCACTGCCTTAACTGGGTATTGAACTCACGCTCTTTGGGTCCTGTCACTGGATCTAACTAACGCCTTTATCCACTGTGCAATCTTTGAGGACATCTGTGTATGAATTTCTGGGTATTATAAACCTAATGTCTTCAGCAAACGTTTTTAACCAGAGCTCATATTGCAATTTTTGTTGTTATTATCGCTTTTCTCTGGCACTCCTTATTACTGGTTCCCATATTGTATTCATTTCTATGCTTGGTCGGCTCAGGAGATTTTTGTGGCCTAGCATATGTGCCTATTCCTTAAGTTTACAAATTTTCCAATGGTGTTCTTTGTCTATGATCTCAACCTGATCCCACAGAGGGCGGTGATCTCCCTTCTCTCTCCATATGTGGTCAGCCACACCTGATTTTTCCACTTCTCGTGTTACAGCTTTCTGGTGTTCTTGAAGCCTTACCTTAAGCGGGCGGCCTGTCTCCCCTTTATATTTCTTTCTGCAGCCGCACGGAATAGCGTACACACAGTGTTTAGTCATGTTCTCCTCTATGGGGGTCTCACTTACTCGGGAGACATATCTGCAAAGTGTCGTCAAGCTTTTAAAGGTTGTCCTGATGTTATATGGACCGCAGATCCTTTGTATTTTCTCTGATAACCCCTTCACATAAGGCAGGCAGACTGTTTTCTGAGTGCTGTTGTTCTCCTCTTGTATCTGCCTATCCCAGTTTATTGGGGCTGCTGCCATGTACCCAGGGTAGTTGTTATGGTGTAGGGTACTGCTTATACTGACCAATTCTTTATCTAATATCTGTGGATCGCCACTTATGACTTTTGCTCGGTGTTGTAAGCAGCAGACGATACCTTTCTTTACGCTGTATGGATGGTGGGAGTGGAAATTGAGGTACTGTCCGGTGAATTTTGCTTTACGGTATACGGATGTCTTGAACCCATGCTCTGTTCAAGATATTAGAACATCCAGGAATGGGAGTGTGTTGTTACTCTTTCTTCATTGTGAACTGTATCGAAGGTTTTATTCAGTTCACATAGTCCAGTAGAACCTGAACATCCTTCTGGTGTGGTCAGAGTATGAAGGTGTCATCTACATACCATAACCTTTAGAGATATAGTTTCTAATGCCATTTCCTCAAAGTATTCCATGTATATATTCGCCATTGCTGGTGATCATGGCAAGCCCATTGCTAAGCCCTCATCCTGTCGATATATGTGTGATCTCATTCCAAAGTATGTTGTTTGTGTACAGAAAGTCAACATCTCCATCAGATTATCTGTTGAATGGACCAGTATCCCAATAGATAATCTGATGGATGGTATATATATATATATATATATATATATATATATATATATATGTGTGTGTGTGTGTGTGTGTGTGTATATATATATATATGTTTTAAAAATATGTTTCCATCACGAAGCAAATGTTTTGAAACAAAACTTAAATCTTAAATTAAAATTAAACTTAAAATTTGGAGTTTTGTTCCATTTTCAAGCAATACTGAGAATAAACTTTGAAAAAGATTGATTTACTCTATAAACTAAATAGTATTATATATTTTAAGTTGGTGGGGTAAATGAGAATTCAGAATTTTTTTATTAATGGAGTGTTGGTTTTTTTAAAGAATGAAAATACAATTATGATTTTTAAGTGGTAAATTGAAAGTCACTTAAGGTTAGAGATTTCTGTCTGTTGATACTGACTTCCTTTTATTTGGACTTGCCATCAATATCTTGTTTTTTTTTTTTGAGTTACAATACATTTGGCATTATATTTATTTTCTTGTATTCTGAAACTACATGGAGATTTTCTTAAAGGGTATTCAAATATGATTAAGTGTGACACTAACCCCTGGATGGTTCAGGTGGTCGCGGTCGATGTCTTGGTCGCAGCACCAATTGTGTGACACCCACAACCACTCGAGTGTTGATCACTGCCCCAATGTGTGACACTGACCTCCCTGTGTCTGGTTAGATTCGTTATCAACTTTGTCGTTCTCAGCTCGCCTCCAACGTCTGGTCACCGAAGTAACTGCTTTGATCTCTTGTCTAACCTACCCACGTTGTGATTTGATCTCAGGTAGACGAAATCAATCAGGCGTCGGGCCATAGCACAAGCTGAATCCGGGGTGAAGGTGATACCGCACAAGGGTATGCAAAAGAAAAAATGATGCAAACTCAAGAGGTTCAAATGTGTTAAGAAATAACAATTATCCTTATGTCTGTCTGTTGAATACAGGGGTGCGTCTCTCTCTCTCTCCCAGCCCGCTTCTATGGATTCGTGACACTTTTTGCTTTTCTTAAGCGAGTTCTGATATCTTAAGTTGTTTTTCAATAAACTGCTTTAAGTTGATATTCAGTAAAACTTGCTTCTAGTTGATATTCGGTAAAACTTGCTTAGAAATAAAAATCCAAGTTGATCTTGGTGGGAAGTCTAAAGTCGAAAATGCGTGGAAATATTCAGTCAGCTTCTGCGAGGCGCGATTTTCTGACTCAACTCCTGAACTGAACTGCAAACTTATTCAAACTTAACTCTTCATTGAACGCCTGGGGACGTTTGTTTATATGGACGTCGACCAAAGCCCGGTGCGGGGCCAGATGTGGTTGGGGTTCTTCGATAATTCCAAATCCCCAATAAGGATTCTCTTTGTCTTCGGACAGGAAAATTTATCACTTCCCATTTTTGAAAGTCAATTACTTTCTGTTTTAGAGGGGTTCTCCCGCTTTTGTGATTAGAGGTCAGAGGAGAATTATCCTCCTAAACTCTTCCTTTCTCACATTGGTATCTCATACCAATCCTCTTAGTGGGTGTCAACAAGCTTCTCTTCTTTCTCATACTATCACCTCCACCTATCACCCATGCTACCACTTAGCCAATGATCTCTTGGCGGTGTGGCTAGTCTGGCATTAGTTTACATTATCATTCAGAAAAAAAAATTATCTTCCCTTCTTCTTTCTTTCTTTTCTATCGGCCAGAATTCTTATGAATCCCACATTGCCATAATTAAAAATTCTTTTTATCATATCTTATCCTGAGCCACCCAAAATCCACTTGAAGACCGAATCATTAATGATCGCTAGTGGTCGTTCCCACCTGTTGACTAAAATCCTTTGTCTTTCTCGTGTCTTGATGTCCAGATGCCCAAGGTCTGCCGTGAACAGTTTGAACAGGTAAAAACAATGATTCCTTTTTTTCATATCAAGATCTGTTTTTATATGGCCGACTTCTTCTTTGGTGTCCAAGATAACCCAATTTTCGATTTATCTCTTGTTTACATGCAGCTGGCCGAATCGAAATTTCTATTATTGCTACATGTGTGGTGAAATTGTTATTCTTTAGAAAATATCTTTCTTTGTCATTGGAATAAATTCTCTTAATCATTTTTTTTTGTTAAAAAAAAATAATGTCGCTCGGTATGTCTTTCGATCTAGCTCTTTCTCGCCGTAAGTATTTCCCGTTTTTAATTTCTATGATTAATTAATTAGCCAATTATCGTAGCTAAATAGTGTCACATTTATTTATATTAATATTTTAATTTATAAAAGATCTAAAATACTATATTTTATTTACTAATAAACTATATATGGTATTGTAAAATTAAAATATTAGAATGTAATTACACATTTATAAATTAAATTATTTATTTATGATCAAATAATAGATATATAATTATGCAAATTATTTTTATAATTAATTATTTAATATATTAAGGAAAATTTGAGAATGTCTACAAAAAACTGATATTTTATTTCTTTGATTTAATAAGTTTTTATTTTTCAGAAACTTAATAATATATAACTTTTCATGTAGGCACAAAGGGCATGGGTCATTGGAAGATCTACATGGTATTTTTTTTTTTATTAGTTACCATTTTCCTGTTGATGTTTTATTTGTTTCTTTTAAATGCCATAATGACATATATATTATATAAAGACTGCATGAAACTGAGTTGTGGAAGCGACATTAGATATTATGTATATTCACTAATATATATAAGTGTGTGTGTGTGTGTGTGTGTGTGTGTGTGTGTGTGTGTGTGTGTGTGTGTGTTAGATCTATGTATCATAACAGAATCTCAAAAAAGAAATGAGATGATCTCAAGTTACTGATGCATGGCAACACAATGTTTATATATTATGAAAAAGTTGAATATATAGAACAATCAGAAAAGAAACAAAAAAATACTGGCCATATAAGAACAAGAAAAATCATGTTAATAATGTTACAAATGAATACTTAATAGCAATTAAATAGTTAATAAGGAAAAATATGGATTGACCAACAAGAAAATATTTGAAGCAGCTCGTTTTGAATGTAAAAAGAAAAAAGTAAGAAAAAAAAGACTAATGAATTATTAAAAACATTGGCTATATGCAAGCCACAAAATTCTCACCTTTAAATAAAAATCATAAAGTATAAAATGAATGAATAGTGATGTTTAATGATGTCTGAAGAAGTAGATTGGATAGATCTGGTGGCTGGAAAAGAGGCTTGGTCCTTCATAAAAATAGTCAACCAACAATGACAACAGGGGTGAGGAGTAATATTTTGGGCTGGTATTACAGGCAATCAAATGATATGTTCATTTAACGTTGATGATGATGATGATGATGATGACGTCATGATAAATGCAAAGAATTATTGTCAGTTTTTGGACAAGATGTTTTTCCAGGGGTACAAGTCACAACCAAGATGTTTTTAGCTAAAGAATATATTCAAGTCAGTGCTGCTTTACTTTATGTAAAACTAACTATTGACCACTTTGCTAAAAAAAACTTTTGAAAAGGCCAAAAAGTTAAAAAATTACCTCCACATTCTCCAGATATCACTCTAATAGAAAACTTGTGATTCATCACTAAACGATTTGTGTATAAGAATAGAAAACAATGTTCAAGCAAAGAAAATCTCTGGGAAACAATAGAAAATATACCAAGTATTATTAACATCAAAACAATAAATGTTGATAAAATTAAAGGTTAAAAGACTGATAAAAGTAATAGAACATCAAGGAGCCCATCTTAACATGTTAAATAATAAATAATTTACTAAAGCATATGGGTTATTGTGTTAAGCAATTTTATGTTTCAAATACCTATATTTGGAAATTAAAGTAAAAAAAAATATATTGCCTTTTGTTTGCATAATAAAACCTGACAAACCCCCAAAAATTAATCAAATATTTTAATAAGGATAGATATTATAAACTGAAACTCACATAATATATTTCTCCATATAGAAATGAACATATCCTGAAGATTTTAGCCTCATTAGTTAAGGTTAATTCTATTAGGAAGACACTAGATTTAGATAATAAAATCTGACCTTCTTCATGTAATAGCTTCTCTGGCACTAGAAACTTCTTTTCAATTGACACAATGCAAGAGTTGTTTAAGGCACTTATAAGGCAACTGGAGAGCAGGAAGCTTTGAGGCAATAGTTATAGAGTTTAGAGATGACTGGAGCCAGCTCAGGGTCACATTTCTTTAAGATGATGGCTGGGATCCTGCTACCTCTACTTGCCTTATGAGAGTCTAATTTAGAATTGATGACTGAGACCAATGACAGGGTCATGCACATATCACTCAGTAGAAACACTGTCCTATTTAGGAAGTCAGGTGTGGGTACTCCAAAAGAGTTGGTAGAGAATTTCCAAGCAAAGTATGGATTGACGATTTGCTATTGTTCAGCACTCTTGCAGAGCTGCTAATAATCTCTAGAACTGAACTTGAAAGATGCTATATGTTGTTTCATTCTATAAGCAAACAATAACTTTGCTTCATTGAGGACATGCTCACACTCGTTATGAGCAGGGACAAAGAGACATCTGTTGCAATCAGACATGTCTCTCTGGTACATCTGGATGAAGTGATTCCTGTGGGCTATAGTATCCGAGCATGTAGGTGAGAACCAAGGAGATCAACACAGTTTAACTTAGTATTGCCTTGCTGGAATAAAAAGCATTGATGCTGGCTTCCATCCAGGAGATCTCAGATGCACATTTTTGAACAGGATGATTAAAAACTTTATTCCAAGAGATGTCATGAAGGAAATCACGGAACGAGTCCCAATCTGCTTGTTGATAACAGAAAGATATTCTGTTGCTAGGAAGTTCTTGGCTGGTAGGGGAGCGGAAAGAGATGTTTACAGACACAACCGCATGATTGGAGTTGCCAAGAGAGCAAAGCTGCAAAGTACAACAAGATTCAAGGACAGAAGTAAAAAAGAGACTGAGAAGAAAAGAGTGTCTATCAGGGTTACTGGGGAAATATGTAGGGAAGTCAACCACTTGTGTGAGAGATTGAGAAGTTAAGGGTTTGGATACCAGTGAGATCAGTAACAGAGTATTTAGGGTGGGCATTAAAGTCACTGAATACAAATATATTTGCAAACGGGTGTAGGGAGATGGCCTTGTCTATATTACCGGAAATATTATCTAGCAGGTAATAGTCTTGAGAGGAAGAGGAATGGTAGAGATAGCTGACTAAGTAGAGAGAGACGGAGACACATGTAACAATGGTCTGGAGATTTAAGAGAGAGTTCCCTAGCCAACGGAAGATATTCACAGGCATAAACTCCCAGATCATGCATCTGGACATCAGAGTCCTTTCTAAGGAGAGGAAGGTAGCCAGGAATCAAGAAACCAAAGGAAGGGATTGAAGAGTTAAGATTAGTTTCACAGAGAAGTAGGATGTCCAGATACTTTTTGAAGAAGAATGATTCCACACTGCAGAATTTGGTATGAATATCACAAATGTTGGAGAAAGAAAGGTTAAAGGGTTTAGGTGTTTTTTGTTGAGCTGGTTTAAATTTATATCTTTGGTTGTTTATAGTCATAATGTGTTATTTTGGTAAGGGAAGGCCTAGGGTAGTAGTAGTAGTCGGCCATCTAATGTAACATATACAGGAAGGGAATTGGCATAGACTGCAACATAGTGTGGCCTTGGGATTGCCCACCAGGTGCTTGCAGGGACACCCTTCTATGCATGACATGGCATTGCAAGAACCTTGATATTAAGCAGCTGTTGATCATAGCAGCCTCTCAAGACGCTATGTAAGAATTTGTACTCCTAACTACCAGTTGGAAACAGCAACCAGAAAACTGCCAACCCAGTAACCTCAGAATAAAGAGACGTTGCCACCATTCACACATATCACAAGAAATTCATAGCACCACAACTATTAAGGCCCGAGTTATTGTCATTGATTTTTGATTGAATATTTGTAAACAAGTATCTCTTGAAAACCTTATTGATAGAAAAAAAATTACCAAATGAGTTTTGATTAATTAAAGAAATGCTTTTCAAAATGCATAAGTTTTTTATATTTTATTAAAGTTCACTTAAATTTAGCTTTCTACAAGTTTTACACTCTTTATGCAACAAACATATGTGAGCTATAAGTGTTCCCCAGCTTAAAGAATAAAAATAAAATAGGAAAAATATGTTAAAAATATCCTTCCACTCTATTTAAAATATGTATTCGAGGACGTTAAGTGACATTAAAATCACAAAGCATTTAAAACCAATGTCACTTTTCAGTTAATGGCTTTTGCAATATTTTCTGCTTTTATCCTGAATTGCCTATAAAGATTGCTTGGAGTGTTTTTAGAAAATGGAATAAAAACAAGATCCCCAAAAGTCATTTTTGTCTTTGCATAGAAGAAGAAGAATCAGGATAAAAATACAATTGAGGAACATCAAGTGACATTTAGAAATTGAAATGTCTAAATGAACAGTGTGCATGTAAAAGAGAGGAGATAGAAAATATGCTAGCCAAATGAATAGAGAACCTTCAAATATTTGGTACCAAAGCATGTCAAATGTTTATATTATTTTAGTTGTTAAATACCAAAGATTTTGGCACTGAAAGCATCAAGAGTAAATAAAAATCTAAAGTCAGTTTGCATGAGGGAGAGAGAGAGAATTGAATAGGCAAGATATAGATTTCTTTCTTAATTCCCATCATTGTCTCTTAAAATAGTTTTCTTTTTAAATTTTGACTCAAACTTAATGAGCTTGTTAAGGAGATAAATGGTGACTGGTAGAGGGAAAATACAATTGTCTGCAAAGTTTTAGAAGTGGTAAAATCTGATAGATATTTCTCAAATCATGTTAAACTGCCAAAAGGGCATTAGGCTGTAAAATGTATTTTCCTCAAAAGTCTTTAAAATTAATGAAAGCTGCAGAAATGATGTAAACAACAATAGAATTGAAATAAAACTGTTACAAAGACAGAAATTTTAACATTTCATATGCAAAAAGACGAATCTAAAACGTGTGACTGCCAGTCAATGAATATTTGGCAGGATTAAGACGAATAGCATACAATTTGACAGGATGAAATTCATTTAAATCAACAGCAAATTTCTCAAGGTGGAAAAAACACAGTCTGCAGAATGTTGAGTGCAAATTTAAAAAAAAGAAAAAAGTGCAAAAATAAAGAAAAAATATCTAAAAAATAAGAAAATCATAAAAAAGCCTAAGTGAAATAGAAAACATTGATTTATTGAAATATCAAACTAATTGCTTTGCTAGCAGGTATTCACAAGAGCAGGTTATAAATAAATTTACTAGTTCATTTGTTCTGGTCAGAAGAAAAAAAAATGAAATAAAATTGAAAATTTCAGCCAGTTTACTGTTTGGTACCTTTAACATATTTTGATGACATCCCAAAATGAAAACATGTTGTCAATGAAGACTGTTTTCTCAAACTTTTTCCATCTTGCAATAAAGTTTGTTCAAACTTGTGCATACAGGATAAAAAAATAAATTGTTTTAGAGAATTAATCTGCATTTGATACATAAATCAACATTTTGTCTTCTGGAAAATATTTAACTGGGATCATTTGTTTTTTGATGATGCTAGTGTCTCATATATCAAAACTGATATCAAACGGCTGAATACTGGGATTCAGGTTATTTATAAAGTCCTGGCATATAATCATAGATTTTCAAGTTGTATGCAGACAGAAGAGCATTTGACTGCAAAAGTACTAAAATTTTGTTTACAACTGTATTTGTGATGTCTTCTGCAACATCCTCATATTTCTCTCAATAAAAAAATACAAGATATTATTTCTTTCATAACAATATTGTGTAAAACTCATATACTCCAATTCAACTGAAACATTAATTTAAGGCTCCAAATTTCAATCATGGAATTACCCTACAGGACTCAATGGATAAAAGCATTGGATAAGTGAATTTGGCAGTCCCAAGTTCAATCCCTTGGTCAGGTCATGTAAAAAGTTAAGTACCTAGTTTACCAAGGAAAAAAGTTAACATGACAGAATAACTAATATGAGGTTATCTTTTAGCATAGAGAGTCGAATAAAACTGAATTTGGATCAAAGGTTCCTGGAGTCTAGAGGACAGAATGGTCTAAATACAGCCAAAATGAGGACATTACTCAGAGCAGTTAAACTTATGATATTTGTAACTATCTTATTTCATTCAAGAGAGAAATTTGATGCTGATTTTAAACAAGATAACATATTTCTAATAATTTTTTTTCAGTGTGCAATGACTGAGACTGGGATGAGAAGCTTGATACTTCAGAGTTTTTAGTGTTGCATAACCTCAAGGAAGCAATAATCATTTCCGACTTATAAATGATTTACAAGATCAGCCTATAGAGAAGTTGGGGTAAGTAACTGAAAACAAAAAGAATGAAGTTACCATTTTCAAAAGAAACTGAAAATTATTTATTCTGATATTTTTCATAAAATAATTTCATTGAATATTTTTTATTTAAAAGAAAAAACACAAACTATTTAACCAATGTTGGAATTTGACCTTAGGCATTCACATTTCCAATTAGTCTACTATAAGTAAGTGAACGACTATATTACAACAAAACATTCTTGACAGGATATCAATATAACAATTCTATATTTTGCTTTATGGTCCAAGTGAGAAAAATCATGCTGAGATGCTAAGTTTCTTTGTTAATTAAAAACAAATGCAAGTTTTCAACACTCTAGAAAGAAAATTAAATATTTACTGCCAAGAAAAAAAAAAGATTTTTTCCAATTTTTTAAAAATTTGCTTCACGTAATCAGATTTGTTTTTTTCAGAAGGAATTCCAAGTATATCTAAGTATGCTATCTCTTGCAAATTGTGTTTTTATGTTGCTTTAAGCTATGACTAGACTGCACAGAAATTTGGTTGAGATTGATCAAGGCACAAGAAAGAGCAGAAAAAAAACAAAAACTGAAACACCTTTAAAGTAGAAGTATTTTTTATTACGTTAAAATCTCTCAGAAGTTGGAAAACATGCAAATATTTCATATAGCAGTAAATGTCTTATTTTGTTTGCGAAAAGAGATGGAATAAAACAGCCAGTTTCAATCAATCGCAATGTAGGTGGGACCTGGGTATGTGTTGGCATCTGCAGATTTGTGACTGTAATGAAATTACAGCTGAATTTTATGAAGCACTCTCACAAGCAGTGCTTTGGAAATGAGAGCCAATGCTTTTGAAGATAGAAACTTGTGTGCTGATCACTCATCCCACAGTGAGATGTGGCAAGAAGTGGGCAACAGGGACACAGAGCGAGAGTGAGAGAGATAGAGAGGGATGGTGAAGGAGAAAGAAGAAACAAAAGAATTTCAGAGAAATTGACCAACAGACTGGCTGAAATACAATGAATAGGTTAAGGCTTGGAAGAGAGAGGAAAATAGTAAAAACAGATTGAAGGAAGCAGAAAAAATACAATTCATGTTGTCAATATTCAATGATGATATTGACTTTTTTTCTGATTATGAATTGATTTTCTCATGCAAGTTTGACATCAGAAAAATACAGCCTTGAAATCATTTTGAAAAACCACACATCAAAGTGAATTCAAGATGGACTCAAAAAGAAAAAAAAAGGGGGTCTTTGAATTAGGAGGGAGGAGGGAGGGAGAAAACCATCTCTGTTATTTGAGTCAGTAGTCAAATTTAAATTCCAGAAAAGTATATTGCACATGCATAACTGTCCACTGGGAAGGAAATAGATTTGGGGAGTTTTACTAGGAATGAAACTTTCAAAGGTGTTTTCTCTTGAATTAATGTGTATGTATTTAGAGAAAAGAATTAATTTCACTACTTCCCATCAAATGCTAGCATTTTTCTAAAAGATGGATCAAGAATAAAGACCAATTTGTCATGAGATTGTTTTGTTTTTTCTATGACGGAATATTTTGTCTCTACCATGTATATCCTATGAGTCATGGTAACAGGACAGGTTTTGAAAGTAGCAATTGTTAACAACATGAAAATGATATCCTTTATGTAGTAACATGGTTAAACTTCAAAATCGGCATTTATTTTTCCGAAAATCTTAAACACATACACACTAAACAGACACCCGATATATTACACAAGAAAGATTATTTTCTTGTTTCTAAAAATTAATTTTGGGTCAAAAATCCATGAAATTTTGAATCATCATTAGTATAGATAGAATACAATGAAAATCTACTTTAAAATGGCAGCAGAAATTCATTTCAGAAAAACAAAAAACATTTTGGTATTAAAGAAAATCATTTTTTTAAATATAAAATTATAATAATTATCTTTTATGTTAGACTTATCTCTTTAAGGATTGAAAACAACTCACCACACACTTGTTTAAGGTGTTTGCCTTTTTTTTTTTAAATAGAAAAATGAAAAATGATCTGAATAAATTAATAAAAGAAAATCTCCAGATCAACTGCTTTATTTTTTTAAAGTAAATCTTATTTCATTGACTCAGCTGAGAAAGAGGCCAGCAGACTACATTTCATTTAATGATAGCCACATGAGAATTAGTTACAAGTTTTATTCTATTGCCCTGTCTAGGGTTGATAATAATAATTTGCATTTATAATCCTTCTTAAGACTGAAACTGGAATCAAGCAAAAGTAATCAAGTCAATGTACTTTCTCTATCAGACTCTAATCATGTATTTATGTTGTTTGACAAAGAAATAATTATTTTGATTGTCACAATTCTCAACTGTAATGAATATTTCATTACAGTTTAATATTTTCTGTAGCATGTTGTATGTGTTTAATGTTTGTTCATTACAGGTTGAACTGAATTTTCACAAAAGTCTTTTTAAATGAGAAATATTTTTGTATTAAATAATTTTTCATAATCAACACCGAATGACAACAGCATGGTGATCCTCTGAAGAATAAAAGTGGCTATATCTATTATGAATATTTAGAATGGGAGATAGTAACAGTTTAAGATATGGAAAAGATGTTAATACATCTACACAGGGACAGTTTGAGAGAGAGGGAATGTGAGATTGATTTCTGACTGCTATATTAGTTCAAGCAAAGGAAAAATGAGTTCAGACTAATTATTATAAGGTGTATTCATTATAACAAATAGAATAGCTCAAAGAAAATCAGATTTATATGTCAATGTCATCAATGGTTTGGTTGAAGAGAAAGGACTGCACAGGTAGAGGTCATGGGAGCTCTATAGTTGCTATGGAGATGAGAGAGAGAGAGGACTAATGCTTTCGGCAGCTAAATGCCAAGAGAATTAGGAATTCTTCAAGGGAAATCTTGAAAAGTTCTAATTATGCCACTTTAATCAGAGAGAGAGAGAGAGAGAGAGAGGGAGAGAGAGATGGTTGAAGCAGGATGGGGAACTAAGAGATGAAGAGAGAAACACAGAAAGTGGATGCAGAGATACAAGTGCATTGCTGAAGATAAAAAAAGTAGACAAGGAACCTCTTAGATAATTTGATATTAAAAACAAAATAAGAAAAAAAGTTTCATTATGTAATTATAATTTTCCTTGGACTATTGAAATAGCATTTGAAAAAGCGCAGGTACTGCCTATTGTTTCCAACCCATACTCATCATAACAGGTTTTAGATATTTTTAGATATTTGGCAACTCCATCTCAACATGTGCACCAATATTTCCTTAAAAAAGAACTTTGCAAGACTGTTCCAAGATATGTGAAGATCATTTTCTAACAGAGCTGCAATGGTTAGGTTGTGACAGTCAAATGAATTTTTACAAACTATGAGTACAGGTAAAGAACAATGTGCCATAAAAGTGCTTTCAAGTCTTCTTTTAAAGTGCTAAACAGTTGCAAAGAGATTTGCAAATGAAGCCTTCAGGGATGATGCTTCAGAATGTCACTGGAGGAGCTTGAATAAATTTTTCAAGCATTGTTTTTGAACATGAAATAGATAGACACACGTGTGTGTGTGTGTGTGTGTGTGTGTGTGTGTGTGTGTGTGTGTGTGTGTGTGTGTGTGTGATTACAACTTTTAAAAAGTCCACAAAATGTTGTGTGATAGGAAATACTTCCATGAAATGGCAGATTGGTTATGCATTTGAAACACTGACTTTGTGTTAGGATAGGCAACCATTAACAAGTTTTTACAGATGTGAATCATACCATTAAACATTATCAGTCTGGTATAGGTTGATATTAATGGAAAAATCTGTTGCTATTGCTAAAAGCAAAAAGAGGGAAAGAAAAAAAAAAGAGAATTTGATTGAAGACTTTTACAAGTGGCCACCTATTCATTTTTAGATGTATTTGCTTGCAGTGTAGTTTTTAGAATACTTATCACACAAGCTAGCAATAGTAAGATTGCAAAGTAACATTTTATACTTAATACCAGTAACTGTTTGCAGTCAGATGTATATTCTATTTATCTCAGTTGTTGATATCTGTATGAATATTTTACATGCACAAAAAAATATCAGACAGTGTATGTCAATATCTTCACAATAGAAGGGGTATTAATCAGTGCTGATAAAAACCTCAGGATATATTTATGATGAATATACCCAGTTAATTTCAGCTTATAATATTTTATTGGAAAGTTAACTTATTTGATTGCTATTATTCATTATGAAATAGTTATTATTTTATTTTTATTTTTTACAATAAAGTTCACCCTGTACAAGGCCTGGGGCCACTTAAGGTACAGGGTTATGTTAAGGGGTAGTTTATATGGTGAGGAAGGGAAGAAAACAGTTGACTCTAGACTTGAACAGGTTAAGTTTGTAGTGACCGGGGAAACATCTTCTTGGAAGTCTCTTCCACAGAGCAGTGGTTCATGAGAAGAAGCTATTTGAGTGGAACTTATTTCTCGCTGATGGAATACATAGGGAATGTGGGTGGTTTGCTACTATGTAAGTGGCATGGTGGATCTTATCTGTGAAGGTTAGACCTGGCAGAACTAAGGAATGTAGTTTGTCCGAGCACTTTCCATAGTAGTAGTAATAGAGTAGCAAAAGGCTCGCCACATACTGCCTAATATTTTTTTTATTTCAGATATTTAAAGATTGGAAAAGATCCTAAAAAAACATACAAGCTCAAAAGAGGAACAAGGTATTGTAAAGTTTTTGAATATTGAGAATACAACATTTGAAATTGCAGAAATGTGAAAATACATCACAAAACAATGAAAACTAACTGAAAACAAGTGCAATAACCACAAAAATATAATGGCAAAAAGCTTATAGCAACACTGATTAAAGATACCAAAGGGACCTAACTACCAATTTTTAGGGGTGAAGTACATAAAAACTGATTTCTTAACAATTTTCACTAATGAATAGAGAGCTACATCAGATGGATTTCATGATTGGGCAAGAGACTGGGTCTATCATGAAAATAGTCAACTAACACAGAAGGTAACACGAGTGAAGCAGAGTAATGTTTTTGGTTAGTTTTATGAGCAGTAAAGTCATAGGGGCCTTCAGAATTGGTGATAAATGCAAGGAATTAGCATAAGTTCTTGTACAAAGCATTCTTTTTAAATGTTAACCTTCACAACTAAGAAGCTCTCTAAGTTAAAGAGTTTATTAATTTACAAGATACTGTGTCAATCAAATAAGCAGTTTTATGGCCTGCTATATCTTTTGGATATATCCATAAATAAACTTAATGTTTCACTTTGTATAATACAACCTGATATCCCCCCCTCAACTTCCCAAAATGCTAACGATATTTTTTAATAAGGAAAAAAATTAGAGGCTGAAACTTGTTCTTATAAGCACATCCTGAAATTTTTTTTATTAACATTGATTGGTTAATACCAATTTTATTATGAAAACATTGACTTGCATAACAAAATCCGATTTAATATAAAATAAAATGTCTGGATGTCGTCAGTTTTAGCATTTCAAATGATTTTTATCGTGCAGATAAGTAAACTAAAAAATGGTTAAACAATTTTTTTTTTATAATTCTGAACTTATTTGCAGTAAATGCTGACTTGAATTTCATTTTTTACTAATGGAAAAATAGTTGAAATAAATTATATTGCATTTTGAATGCTGCTTTTTATTTTATTCTGAATGTGTATCTTTTTTTTAACATCGAAATGAGGGTTCATGAGTATTGTTTCAAGAAATTTATGTCTGATATAAGGGAGATAAGTCAGTGTTTTTTTTAACGTTAAAATTACTGAAACCAAACGCTTAACGACTATCAGTTGAGGATAATAGAAACAACATTAAACAATAAATATATAAAAAAAACATACATGTGAAGCTGGAAAACAAATATGGTTAATAAATTTAATACTAAAAATATGGCCTATATTGTAACTACAATTTTAAATAATTTGTGGTTGCTTCTGATTAACTGGGCTGAATATTTTCAACCAAAGAAAGAAAGAAAGAAAAAAATCAGTTGTCTTGCTCAGCAAACCTGGTACAATTTCTTATATACATTTATTTAGCATAATCAAATTGTCTGGATGATGCCAACAATAACTAGTGATGTTTAAACTCAAACTTCAGTTTTCCTCTCAAATGAGATACTTCTTGCTATAAAATTGTTTGTATTCTGTAGGATTATTCCATAGTTTTTACCTCACACAGATTTTTGTTGAAAGAATTTCTTAGCCTCATAATATCCTAAAACTATGTTCATAACAAGTTATTGAAGAAAACAGGGAGATGTCATAACTTTAAAAAATACTTCTTTTGAGATTCTCAAAATCTAAAGTTCTATTACAAAAACAAAAACACAAGGTAGTATTTAATGTTAAAAATGAAAAAAATTAAAATCAAGGAAAATTAGTCATATGTATTTTCAGTGATTAAGAGAAACAGATAGAGTATCCTTTCTTTTATGATCATTTTAACGAGCATTAGAACATGTGGAATGAGTTTATGCCATAATACAGACATAATACACAGACAATTGGTTATAGAAGGGGTATAATAGCAGCAGTAGCTGAGTGGAACTTTTAAAAACCCACATTTTCAAAAAGAAAACACTTTTGTCATTTCCTTCATTTTGTGCAGGGTCACAGCCCAAATAAGGAAGCACTCCTCTCCAGTCAGCTAGTTAATAATACTTTCCTTTGTTTAAAAAATATTTAGATTTGGACTGTTGTTAATGAAAGATATAGATACCTCCTTGGTAGGTATACATACCATTTCACATGGGCACCTTGATGTGGTGCAATGGTTAGCAAGCTTGTCTCACAACATTAATTATGACTGAATAGCAAGTTCGATCCTCACTGGGTACTTCATGCTTTCGGTCTCATGCCACATCTAAGCTACACTTAGAAAATCACTGTACCATTTCACATGGAGGAGAAAATGTTTGTTTTTTTGGACAAAATGAAGTGATAAAAAAAAAATGTTTAAATTTTGGTGGTGCAAATTGATTGGGTAAAAGGTTATGAAGAAATGAACATTAGGAGAAAATGATCTCTGCATTTTGTCTGCAAGCCCCCAAAATTCCAAAAAACAAAAAAACTAGCTTGGTTAGCCAGAAAGTGGTGCATGAACATAGTATAGGTGAGTCAAAAGCACTTTGCTCATTCAACCAAAGAGAATCTATGTTCTGATTATCAGATACTTTTTGTTTTAATATTCTCTTTGAAATTTAATTTGCAAAACTTGGGCAATATCTACAAGTCTGCTTAAAATCCTTATTGGCAACTTAGAGAAAACACACACACACAATAAATTTCTTATATAATAGAAATCTTGAACTGTTAAATTATATTTTCCATGTTCTGTATGGAATTAGAAAAGAAAAATCTATATAAATGCATGTATTTAAAAGAAACAATGAATTCCCTATTAGGCCTTAGCTAAAGAACTCCTTTTATAATTTTAATGCACTTTGGTACTGCACTTGGCAGGGTGTTCAAGGTACAATATACCATTAATTTGGTTGGGGCATTATGTATCATTTAAGCTGTATTTCAGAAACACACATACATACATACATACATACATACATACATACATAAAAGATTAGAGTTTAGTATTATAAAGATGATTGACTGAGTTAAAGAAACAATGCCAAGAACACAAACTGTTGAGAAATTTCTCTACAATTGAGGAAATCCATTCAAAATTAAGTTTAGAAACCCACAGACTGACAAGCAACCAAAAATTCACTTTTTGATATTGATATTAAAAAAAAAATCATTTTTTAAAATAAATGTTGATTAGTGTTTTTACTTTTTTTTGATCAGATAATATTTAGCATTAAATATTTAATGAAAACCTAAGTTGGAAATATTTAAGATACTTGAAAAAGAAGAAAAAGTTTTATTTTACAAACAAGAATGTTACAAGAGAATAACAATAAAAACCCTACTGACCTATTGAGGAAGGGTAGGAGTAATATCATTGACGACATTCAAATAAAAACTAAAGAGAAGCAGCAAGGATTGTTTTAAATCATATGGAGACATGTTTAACATTTAGCCTAAAATGAACAGAAAATACTTCAAAGCAGACTGCCAGCTGATCTATTGATTTTCAAGTAGAAATCAATACTGATCAACCTAGGAGAGGAATGTAGGCAAACAAGCAGATTTGATGCTTAAACAGGTGGACTTGATTCTGATGCCAGAAAAACTGTTACAGTTGAGCAAAGACGATCATCAGGTAATTTTTACGAGCAACAGTTTTGAGAAAGAACTCGGTTCTTACGTATCTAACTGAACCAGGTGATCATGATAGTCATTTATATGAAGGTTATAGGGTGAAAGCAAGGTAAAAATATTTTCCAAAATCAGTAAAATTGTGGAAACAGGCATCCATATAAATATGGTAATAAAAACACTTCAATGAAATATAGCGTATGATACAGATTAGTTATCATGTAGTAAAGATTTTCCCAAAGTCTCAGACTTTAAAAGAATTATTATTTTTCTTATTATTATTTCAGTTATAGTTCCTTGTATACCAGAGTACTAGACCCCAAAAATAAAGGTTTTATTATAAGACACATTAGTAGATTTATTTTTTAAAGATCAGATACACAACTTTAATTCTGAAACCAATAGAAATGTTTATTAGTTTGAAAGACAAATGAAGTCTAAGTTTAATTTGCACATTGAGATAAGAACAAAAATCTTTTGAAAGTAAAATATTAAAAAAAAAAGGGAGAAATCAATAGTGACAAGATAAATACTAAGTACAAATATAAACAAAGATATGTGAAACCTGCACACCTCTCTACAATGTTTGTATATTTTTGATAAAGATTTTATAATAAATGAAAAATGGCAGATCATCATTCTGGTGCATTAATATAATGGAATTAGTACTGAATTTCTTAACAAAATCTAAAGAAAGGTCTGTCGTGTTATCAGTTTTGACCTGGCATCTTGACTCCAATCCCTTTCCCACCACCATGATGAGGCTTCCCTCTATCTTTTCTATAAGTATTTTCATGGCAATTGTTCTAATGAGCTCTCCTACTTGGTACCTCAACTGCATGAATTTAAACGTACTACTAGATTAGCAACTAGGTCTCACTGTCTTACTGTTGAAATAGATGTAACCGTGAGTTTTTATTATAATAATTTCTTTTCTCGTACTTGCCAGTGGAACTCTCTGCCACCTGTGATCTATAAAAATTTAAATGCATCAGCAATTGCCGTCTTCTTTCTTACTGAATTCTGATCTTTTATTGTCCTTTCTTCTTACTAAAGTTTTCTCATTCTCTTTCAGTAACCCATGGCATCTTAGGGGCATTATTACCTTGCTTGGGGTGAAACAACTTAAAAAAGGTAAAATTTTAGTATCATTACCATATCATGCATCTTGAGAAGATTGATAGTTTAATGGGAAGTGACATTAAATCAGAATTCAGCCAAAGAGAGCAAAGCCTATTCAAATCTTATGTTAAGCACCTTTGAAATCAGATTTCTTCTCAACTAAATAGCATCAAAACATCTGGTTTAAACAGAAAAGCTCAAATATATGTGATGCAATTTAAAGTCAAATCAATCGAGTAAAAAAACAAATCCTTGCAAGGATAAAAGTTCCATTTGTATAAACAGTGCGATCTTAGGCAGTGTCTTTACATCCAGGTGCCTTCCTATGCTCTTATTCTGTAACAAATATGAAAAAAATTCTTTTTTTACTTATCAGAATCAAAATTACTAGCAGATTGTGATTCTTAAAAATGTGATTGTGAGAATGAAGATTCACATTCATTGGGTCAGAGGCTGCACTATTGATTATGTTTGATGGTAAAATGCATAATTTTTTTTTTTTGTAAGAAAAATAATAACTCCAGGAGAAAGTGGAAAATGTTTAAATGAACCCAACATTTCTGCTTTAAAAGTACATGTTAAAATTTATATTGATCCTGTAATTGGCAGGCTGTAACTGAGAAGTCTGGTGACATCCAATGGGTGTGTATGTTTGTATGCATGCAGATACATTGTGGTCTTAATTCAAACATAAAAGCATACAATCATTCTTAAATCAAATGAGAACATTTTTGACACCTTTTTAAGAAATTGGTGAACAAAAGACACTTGTAAACTAAGTCAAATTAATCAGTAATGAATATCAGTAAAGTTATTTTTGCTGCACATGCAGGAATGAAAGCAAGTGCATAAATACTGAATTAGTTATAGTGATTATGCAGATCTAGCAGATGGATATAATTGCAGGTTTCACTCTTACTGTATAACTATCACTGAAATGCTTATAAACATATATATGACAAACTGCTACAAAAAGTCTAAGTGCAAGAAAAAGTTCAATAGAAATACAAGGAAATATTGTGTAAATGAAAGCATTACAAATCAAGTTGGCTTTTTGTATATTTTTTTAAAATATTTTGGTTAAAGAATGGAACATATAGATTGATGGGAGGACAAAATGTAAACTATTTTGTCATGAGTTCATCAAAATGCCTCCCTTGGTTGTATATTGAGTTTGCTGTAGAAGAATACATCCATACAAAAAAAATGGTTCCCAAAAAATGAGCGTTATTGATTTTGGTATTTGCTATTTTTTTTATTGGCCTACTGTGAAGACACTTTATGTGGAATTATTGCAGTAAATAGTAAGCAGTCACCATTCAAAGCAATTAAATAAGAAATCAAGCTCTATGAAAGAAAAAATAGAAGCCCAAACTGTTAGTCATGCAAAGTTTGATAGCATTGATCAGATGGAAAGTGTTGAATAATTTAAGGAAGTATAAAAGTTTTATTCTGTCATTTGGCACAGAAGTCTTGATACTGCCATTTTTATTTGCGATTCTTTATACAATCTACAGGGAACTAGTAGAAGCACTTTGTAACTACACCAACATAAATAGACTCAATTAAGGAGATCAATGAAGATTGTGAAGCTGACAAAAAGTTCTTACTGAATATCTAGGATGAATATACATACATTATAGATATATATATTCTCTCATGGTGTGAGCCAACACGAGTATTCCATCAACACATTACTGATGAGTCCTTTATGAGAAGATTCATGTAGTGTTGTAGAAGGACCTGCACCTGAAATTTAAGTGAGAAAGTTTTGTGTATTCCCAGTCCTACTCTCTTGTCCAATGCCTGCTATCTGCTTTCTTGCACAAAGGCTGCCATGAGATAAGAAATGTGCAAAGATGCCGGTTTTATATGTATCTATTTTGGGATGAACGTCCTCTTTGTAGGCTATTAAGATCAACAGGCACCTGAAGAAGACTGTAGGGCAAAATGACTAAAGCAAAGATGAGGGCATTAGTTGGAATAGAAATAATGTAAATAATGGCATACAAGAAATATTCCATTCTAAGAGAGTATTTTTAGTTTTTTCATGCAAACAGAGTCCCAAAGTAACAAGAAGTTATGCCAAAACTTTGTGGATATCAATAGATTTTACAAAGCCTTTATTTTGTAATATTAAACCAGAATATTTATAATAATGAAATTTGCTGATTCAACACCAATTCTGGAAGCCCAACCTCTTAAACTTTAGTTTAATTTATTAGAATTGAGTTAATCCTGCAATTAAATCCATATTTCTGACAATGCAGGCATGAATTTCTAAATGTTTTGCATAATCAAAAAAAAAAAACCCAACTCAAATGAATCAAGTGCTTATTTTAATAATTCCAGTAAACAGTTTTCTAAAATAAAAATGATGTATTCATTTTATTTTAAATATTTTGCAGTTTTTAAAAAATTGCTATGTTCTTTAAAACATAGACTATCCAGAATCCTTATCTGTGAACTGCCATGGATTCTTGGGAAAAATAGGAGAGAATTCCTATTGGTTTTTTTATGGTTTTAAATTCAGAATTGTCCACTTCGATAGGCTAGTGCACAAGGCTTGATGGAGATACTAGTATACTTGGCTATTTAACCCTAGTTGGGAGGAGAAGAGATCAATTCAAGGGCATTAGTGCAATTGAAATGAAGATAGTAGACTAGGCCAGAATTTAAACTCAGCTCACCTATTTTTCCTTTCAACACCAATAACTGTTATACTGCCTCATTATGGATTTTATGGTTAAAGCTAATTCATCTGTGACAGGATTGTAATGAGTTGGTCGGTCAACTTGACACTCCCAAAGCGAGTGGGGGTGGGCAGGAGCGGAAACTGTGATTGGTAGCTGGCTTGTTGGTGTTTTGCATAGGCAAATTACCAAGCTCTATGTAAAGGGCTGGAATGAGAAGGAGGGCAGTTCATCTTAGAAGTAGAAACTGTGACCATCGCTACGACAGTAGGAGTGAGATAAATTTTTTTTTTTGTGACACATTTCAACACAAGCTATTTTGGCAAACATCAGACATTGACACGCTTTATCTGAATCCAGCAGCAATGGCAAAGAGGCCTTTCGACCTGCGATTGATTCCTGAGTTTGGAGGGGCCGCGTTGTATGAAACCAATTATAGAATGGCTCGAGCGAATAGAGATGATCTGTGAGTTAGCAGATGAAGAAAGGGTCAAGCGCATTCTCCCATTGACAGGTTGACAGGTGGGGCTCTCGCTGTGTATCGGCAACTCAGCAAAGAGCAGAGAGCTGACATCGAGGAAATCAACTGTGGAGGCATTTGTAGAATTTGAACAGTTTGCGACGCGGTGACTTCATGATGGAGAGACAGTCGATGAATTCCTGGCAGCACTCGAAAGACTGGCTCACCAGGTTGGAGAAAGACCACCTGAAAGATGGATAGCCTGTGCGTTTGTTGCGGGGTTGCCACAGCATGTCAGGCAGCAGCTTCGGGCATCAACGCAAATGGACACTTTGACATCAGACCAGCTCTGTCCGAGAGCTCGACCTATCCTGGTTGAATACCATAGACCTGTAAACCAAATTATCGCAGCGGCCCAGCGGCCATGTGCAGATGCCATGGAAGTAATTGCTGACCAGAACGGGAGAAACTCGGTGTGTTGTCCGTGCGCCAACTCCAACGACCTGAATAATGGCTGCACCCAGGGACGTGCAACGAGGACGGACAACCGAGTAAGACGATTGCGCCGAAGGTTACAGTGCTTCAGATGCCAAAGGATGGGTCACTTTGCATCAAAGTGCCCGGGAAAAGAGTCAGGGGAAAAGACGACAGCGCCGGTCTCTTTCCTAGGCAAGTGCAACATTGAGGCGCTACCTGTGATTAAACTGCTCGTTGATGGATGGCCCTGGTGGACTCCGGGTGTTCAAAGACATTAAGTGCAAGTCGGCGTGTCGCTTGTGGAGACCTAGAGAGGCACAGGTTGTAACTGCCATCAGAAAAACCCTTACCAGCCTAAGTGTCGGCACAGTGGAGCTGAAAATCGACAACATACGTCCGGTAACCGTGGAGGTATTGATTGTACACCAAACCTTTCCAGGGCTCGACCTCCTGCTAGGAGTCGACGTGATTGCGAAAATGGGAGGAGTCCATATAAGCGGCTCAGGTGAGGTGAATTTTGCCACTGAAAACGTGCCGCTCAGAGCCTCCATTGCAATAAACAAATCTGTCTTCAGTGCAACTTTCGACCAGCGCAGGCACGTATGGACCGCAACGTGGAAGTGGGTGGGTGGCAGAACACCCGTGCCACTGAAAAATAAAATAGCAGAGTACCTGGTTCCAGAGCATATCAGGAGCGAATACGAAAATGAATTGCAGCTTTGGATAGCAAATGGCTGGCTCGAGCCGTACCTAGAGGAGGAGCTAGGGCCGCCTCGAGGACTGATTCCGTTGATGGCAATAGTGCAAGAGAATAAGGGGAAAGTGAGACCAGTCATAGACTACAGGGAATTGAATAACTTTGTAGATGCGTATACGGCCAATGCGGACGTTTGTGCCCAGAAATTGCGGGAATTGCGACAGCAAGGGAGCAACGTGGCCACCCTCGATTTAAGAAGGGCCTCTGAGTCCACCGATCACTCTAGCCCTTTCAGACTGTCATGGTAAAAGGACGGAGATATTGCCTCACTTGATTGGGATTTGGTCTTAATGTGGCCCCAAAAATTATGTCAGCGATTATTAATCTGGTCATGTCACAGGATGAGGAAATTCGAAGGGTAACGTCATCCTACATTGATGATGTCTATGTCAATGAAAATGTGGCCTCTTCAACGAGGGTTAAGGAACATCTAGAACGCTTTGGCTTGGTGTGCAAGGCCACAGAGCCACTGCAGGATGGAGCGAATGTACTTGGACTACACATCAGTAGTGATGGAGAAAAACTTCGCTGGAGGCGAGGCAGTGACGTCCCGGAAGTCCCGCCAGTGATTACTCGTCGGAGTACCTTCGCCATGTGTGGGAAACTGGTAGGCCATTTTCCCGTATGCAGTTGGCTCAGAGTGGCGGATGACACATTTCAACACAAGGAGAAGAATGTTCTTTTCTCTGGGATAAAGCTAAAATCATTTTACAGACTTTAATATTTTGTGCTGAAGGCATCTGGCTGTAAAGCTGATATTTGTACAAAAAGAACATAAATCATGGCAAGAAAAATCTGGATAAGAATGGTCATCCATTTTGGAAATGTTTTAAGAAGTTAAAAAACAAACAAACAAAAAAAACATGCTGCTTCTGCTTGCGGGTTTATATTTTTTATATCTCAAAAGTGCTGATAAATGTGACTTTATAAATGAATAGGATTCTCACAATCAAAGTCTTCCATAATTGGGAAGTTATCTGCTCACATGAATTACAATGTCATTTGACAAGCTTAATTATTTTTTCCCCAACTTGTTGCAAAGAAAAAAGGAAATAGAAAATACATTTGATATCATGTGCAATAAAGCTTTTTAATGATACCCAAGAGACTTTGTTTGCTCCCAACATACACAGCCAAATTAGTGTGACAAACAGAAGCCACAAATTATTGCTACCAAATAACATGTTAACAAAGCTGTATCCTGATATTAGAATCCTTGAGAGAGAGAGAGAGAAATAATTGATTGTGGTGGTTGGAGAAGAAAGGGGGGAAAAAGAGCTTGCAGTTGAGAAAGAGTGGTTAATGATGAATTATCACCATATTTAATGTTAAAAAAATAAATAAATCAAAGGATAGTTACTAACTCCCACCTACTCAATAAAAAGGTGCTGCATATATAAAATACATTAGAAATTTTTAGAAAATCAGAATGAGTCCAATTCTCTGAAAGTTTAGTCAGCTTTCTAAAAATGTTTGTGAATAAATGAGAAATCAAAATTCCAACAAACTGTTTATTCCTCATTTAGAATTAGAGCTTTTGTCTGTCAAGCCATGAAGAATCTGTTGATCTTGCAGTTATATCCTTATTGGTAGAAGGATAATAAATATGAAGCTCCCTATATAAAATGTGATTTGCATGTATGCTGAGAATGTGTCAAAGGGAAAGAAAAAAAAAAGCTTGAAGACAGTGATGTTATGTGTTAGTCTCAGCTGAGGATACACAAAGATTACAAATGCCCTGTACATAAATGATTTCAGATTCTTTACATTACCCCAGGGGCTGGAAGCTTTGTACAAAATCTAGAAATAATCTAAATGCTGAATAGAGTTTCACACCAACAAATACAAATAAATTTGTAGATCCCAGGACTAGTAAGGGAGAAAGTTAAAAAAAAAGTAATACGTCATTGGTACCAACAAGTTTGGGTCTGTAAATTTCATAAAGAGAAAAAAATCTGAACTATGAGACTTTTCTTCAGAGAAAATCCCAAGAAAAAAAAAAAAAACTCAGTTGGATCACAGCTTTTTGTGTCCTCTTTATTGGATGCAGATTCCTAACAATATTTGACACAAATTCAAAGAAATACATTCCCCAAATCACTCCTATGACACACACAAGCGCTCCCTCATTTACAAACAGGTCAGTTTCCTGCAGAGGCTTGTAAGTATATAATAAATATATTTATAATGTTCTTTTTCTATGTACTGTGGCCCTTCAGAACATGGGCATTCATGGCTCCACAAGTTCCTGTCCTCTATAGTAATTATTAAGTTTTGTCTTTTTGCTGTCCCTCCTAATCTGTTCTGCCAACCATTTACACAAACTCACTGCTTTCCTCTTCTGCTTTAAATTATATCCTGTGTCAAATTCTCAAAGCCATCATAAAGCGCCAAAGAAATTTCAACTCTTTCTGTTATAAATGTACTTTTTGTTTCCATTTTCCCTAAAACTTTGTCGTTGCTCACCTGTTCAGTCCATGGTATTCTAGGCATCCTTCTGTAGAACTACATTTCTTCTGGTTCAAATCTCTTCTTCATCTGTGAGATTATCCTGCATTCACTGCCATATAGGAGGACGAATATTAAATTATAGTTCAGTACTCTTTTCTTTGTTACTAATGAAATTTTCTTAAGACTTTGCTTAGCTTTTAGAAAGTATCTTTTTCTGTTCCAATGTGTCATTGGATTTTGAGGACATATTTTCTGTCCTCTGTTAAAACACATCCTAGATATTTAAATTCTGCACTTGCTTTATTTTGATGTCGCCAATTTGTATTTTACATTGTTCTTTTTGCTGAAAAATATAGATTTTACTTCTTACAATTGATGTTTAGTTCTTTTCTCTTGCTTTCCTTTATTACCTTCTGTAGGAGTTCTTGTAGTTTTCTTTCTATCCCTGCCATCAATACTTATCTGCAGATCTAATGTTGTTAAGATTGTGACTGCCAATGATGATTCCTGGTAGGACTTCTAATTTTCTTAGGATTGCTTTACTGTAGAAGTTGAATAAGTCTGGTGAGAAGACACATCCTTGTCGTATCCCCTTTCTATTTTTGTGTATTTACTGAATTTATTTACTATCTGTAGGTGGTTTGCTTGCAGTATAACTTCTGGATTATTCTAATGTCCTTTCCCGATAGATCAAGGTTAGCTAGTGGTTCTAACAGTTCTTTGTGATATGTTTTATCAAATGCTTTGGCATAATCTATAAATCATCGGTATACATCCATTTACATTTGTATTACTCTTTCTGATATTATTCTGAGCATAAATATTGCATTCCTTGTTCCAGTGTCTTTAATGAAACTGCACTGTTCTTGACCAATTCTGCTACATATGCTCTATTCATCAGAATTCAGATGATGAGTTTTCTTATGTGGCTCATTAGGCTGGTTGTCCAATGGAGTTTGCATTTGTTTGTACTTAGCTTCTTAGGTAGTGCTATGAAAATGGATCTACTCTGCTGGTATATCAACACTGTTGTACGTCATTATGTCTGTAATTTTGTCAATGCAGAAATCATCTAAAGCTTTCAGCATCTCAACTACAATTTCATCTCTGGTCCTGTTGTCTTGTTCCTGTTCAATAAGGCCAGTGCTGATTTCACTTCAGACTTTAATATTTCTGGTACTTACATATTTTTGTGTATTGCAGATTTTCCTCTTTTGTCATGGAAGAATTCTCTAATGTATTCGTTTCATCTTCAGAGTGTATTTTTTTCTCTATTATATAAGCATTTACCCTTGATTTCATGCATCCTGAAAATGAGCATGTCTACTGATCTGTTACTCTTCTCTTATTCTTTCCTGCATATCTGCCTTATCTGTGATGTTCATTCTATATATGTACACTTTTCGTTGAGCCATTCCTGTTTTGCCTACTTGCATTTGTTTCTTATTTCTTTATGTAACATCCTATATTCTTTACCATACCTTAGCACTGCTTGCCGACTCCTTTTCTTCATATTGAGAATTTCATCTGTCAGCCATTCCTTTTTTTCCTTATCTAATTGTCTTTGAGATTATCTTGTTTACTGATGCTACAAAAGCTTCTCTTAATGAATCCGACTTCTAATTTCCATTTTCATGCTTTCGGTATGTCTCAAATTTGAATCCTTCTGGAGTCTGTCGTATTGCAATTTATAATGTAACTATACTTTATTCTTGACACTGCTTTACTTGCTGCTACTGACATTGCTTAAACACAAGAATATATTTGTCCACAAAACAGTTATTCAACTCTTTCAGTTGAGAAGAAATATTTTTACATTATTTCACTCGTGTTTTCTCTTACCAATAAATTGTTGATAGATTTGTTTCTAACAGATTCTTATTCCTTTGTACTCCTTTTTGAAGTTTTCCCCACTCAGTCTGGACAATTTATATTGTTACCGCTTACCAAAGAGAAGTTAAAGACTAATTTCTTATTATAATTATTACAGTATAGGATCTTAGCGTTGTAAAAATTTAAGAATAATTTAACAATGTTGACCCCTTTTAAAAAAAAGGGGTAAATCCTGAACTTTGGTATTTGTAAGTCTTGTAAAACTGAATGCCATGGATAACAAAATGTGCAATGTGCTTAAAGGGTGATGCTGAGTAGCTACAGTAATGCCATATATTACATAGCAGTTGAACATCTAACCTTATGTGGTGTGGTGTTCAAAATTTGAATTTACACACATCTTTCTTTGTTCCTTTGAAAATGACTAACTAGAATTATTTATTAGTAGTAGAGCAACTGCATATATGTTTCTTCTTTTGGGTTTCATTATTGCACATGATATGCATTATCCTTTCTTCATCACTTTTAGCATCAGTTTAGTCTTATCTAGAAATGATTGCACAAAATTTGAGCCATCAATACATTAACCACTATTGTTTTCTATGTAACTAAGCAATAAATTGGTCCCTGTTTAGCCACAATCCTCTTTAAAACTTATGGGTGAGGCATGGTTAGGTTGGTACTTTTTTTCATGCTGTCAATTTTCTGAATGGACTTAAGACTAAGTTGAAAATTATCCCAATTGAGCAAATTCTGCAGTAAAATGTTTGAACAGATCAGGTTTTGAAAAATGGATCCAATTAGAATAGAAACGGACACTAGTTTAAATTATAGTTGTAGTTCATCCAATATTATTTCTGGGCATAATCATTGAATCTTAATCATATATTCTGTAATTAATATGCATGACCAACATTTCATAAATGGTATAACAACATTATCATTTGTAAGCCACTTGTATACATATAACACATACGCAGGTAATTCTTAGGCAAGTTTGTTAAAAATCAATCTCTGTGTAGGCATGGAACATCTGCAGTGATTAACATGTTGCTTTTGAAAAGAATTTATGAAAGGTCTCATCTTTGCAATATGTTATAGAAACAAAGATTTCTGTCAAGGTGCTTTTTTTTTTCTTTGGTTATACACAAATTGACATTTTGGCTTAAAAGCAAAAAATGACCATAACTTTCATTCAGCATTTACAGTTATATAGATGACTATGAAGTTATTGTGATTTTTAAATACATTATGCAAACACAGGCACATACCTATTTATAGATACGAACAGACCAAGACAAACTAAATCAGTTTAAAATATCTAGCTATATATGAAACTGAGAGATGAGTAGATAGATTGAGAGAAATTTATTGCTCAGTGTGACAGGCACCCAAACTGCATACAATTACTCTAATTCTTACTGCAAAGAAGCAGAGCAGCTGCAGCTGTGTCCACAATAGTGTCAGAGACCATCAGCTGTGGATGTTGTATTTCTCTCTGTTCAATAATCTAGAGAGGGACAGGATTAATTTGCAGCTTCCAAGTGGTCTTTTCCAGTCATAAGCCAGAGTTTTTGTGATGTTGACAAAAGATTACCTTTTCTGACATTGGTGATGATTACAGCCACTGCATGGCAGATTAATGACAGCAGAATCACGACAGGCTGCAGAATGTGGAAGTAAATTTAGGACTTGCATACAATTCATGACAGATCTTCAAAGCAGATGATATAGTTTCAACACTGCTTTGGTTCAATGGTGGCACAGATGATACAGAATATACAACTGTAATTTGTAATCAGACAGTTGGGATTATCTATGTGAATCTTACAGTTTAGATATTCCTAACCTGAATACAGAATATATTGAATTGGAAGCCAAAGAGAATATAAAACTACATTTGTTTCTCAACTATGATTTTAGAGAAAAACTCAAGTCATCCAAACTAACTAAATTCTGTTGAAAAAATCCTCCTCTGTTCTTGTAATATTTTAAGAAGGGGGGGGGTGTAGAGAAAATTAACTGATTAGTGTCTTACCATCATGTACCTTAAGACTTCACTGGCAAAAGACAGGAATACTTACCTGAAAAGAAAGGAAAAGCAATTAAGTAAAATCAAAACCGTTTATAGTTAAAAAAAATTTATATATAACCTCAATCTTGTCAACTCCTCATCCACACACACTTAAATCTCTTTAAAGCTGCTTAAGTTGTATCCCCAGGGAAATATTCCAAAATTTTGAAGGCTAACATTCATTTTAGTAAGGAAATTATAAATTATACTTGAAAGGAAAAAAAAAAGCTGTTTCAAGTTAAATTGTTCCAAGTTATTTGCATATACATTAATAAATCAATAATATCTAATTCATTAATAAAGTTGTTTTGCTCTAAATCATTTTATTTTTAAATTAGCTGTTTGCTTAATTAATTATTAGAAAGCTGCTTTGATCTTTTGAAAATTTCTGAATTGAACAAATGTGAAGCCATATTCTTTGAATTGCTGATGATAAAGGAATTCATTTGGAGAAAGCAGCCTCTTTGAAATAAGGATATTGATACAAAAGCAGTAAAACTGACTAACAATAAATATCTAACAGTTTATTGGCTTTTCTATCTGTAATGTTATCATTTTAGAGATTAATAAGAACAGGAAACTAAATCTCTATGAAAAATTAGCATTTATTCAACTCCGGACTTCATCAATATTGGTGAGTGGGTGAGTGGCTTTGAAGTTTTCTCCAAATGTGAGAAATCATCATTTACCATGTCAGTGAAGTGCTTACATATCTTCCAGTCATCTGGTTGTCCTATATGTGTACAACCTAAGTGACTTTTGGTCAACCACCTGTTTACATGTAGGGGCAGCTAGCAATATCCAGTGTGATGTGTGCATCTACAATTAGTGGCTAGGAAGTCACTTTCCAGGTCAACCTGCTGATGTACCTAGCTTCTCTGATGTTCTGGTGTAACAGTGAGTGCAAAGTATTTTGTTCTCATCTAGGATTAGCCCAGTGTATATTGTTTTTTTGTTTTTTTTGTAGATCAACTTCTCTTAAAACAAAGGTTCTTTACTGATGTTAAATTCAGTTCAGACCATCTGCAGTTTCCTGGTGTGAAACTTACTACATAATGATTATGCCATGAGATATATGCTAAGTGCAATAGAAAATTCATAAACTAAACCAATTATTGTTGTGTTTAAGTTTGCAAACTTGTCTTTGTCTGCACTTGTAATTTTGCTTCTGTAGCTCTGTGTGTGTGTGTGTGTGTGTGTGTGTGTGTGTGTGTGTGTGCAGGAGACATTTTTTATACATCTACAAGTAGATGCTGAAAAGTTCCGTTTTGTCTACTCCATATTAAAAAAAATAAAAATATTAGTATTCTAATATTTGGTTATTAAAATATTTATTTTCAGAGATACAAACATGGGATAATCCAGAATGCAGAAGAGTGGATGTTTGTGTTTGCAATATACAAGGTCTGTCTGGAAGTATCCAGCCATTTTGAATATCTTGAGAAATGGTTGTGTAACCTTGATGTAACATGGTAATCAGAGGGGATCTTATAGCACATGCATGAACAGACACTCACTTATGGAGTTAATCTGTTGAACATAAAATCATTAAGTGAACTTATGCACTGTGTGTTGATTGTAACAATCTACTTACTCATTATATTGTGGATGTGATTAGGGAGAATGCAGCAAGGTAGCTGACTGAAATCTCAAGAGAGATTATTTTTGAAAAATGAAAAAGATGCTGGGATAAGAGTGTGTATAGTCATAATGCCAGTACTTTGAAAGTACTTTTAATTGTCCAAATTAGACTACTATTTCTTATCAATGTTAAAAGGCTGTTTTCCAGGCAGACCTTGTACAACATTTGTGGTTAATTCAGGGGTTAAAATACAAAATTTTGAGAAAACCAATTACAATATTGAATTTTATAGTTTGAAAGTAACAAAAGCAAAAGCAAGGAAAATCTTCCTGAGAAAATGTCAAAGCTAATTATTTTCAAATACTTAATTAGTTGGTGTCAATAGTATTTCAAAGCTAAAGATGTTTTCTTGGAGGCCAAATAAAATTATTTAGAAAAACAGTTCATAAATAGACAGTTCATTCCTTCAGAGCTATAATTGTGGATATTATTTGTAAAGACTTTATAAACAGAATTTCTTTTGTAATTATAACACAAAATAATCACTTGCAACAAACTCAGGATTTTTACTAATCTACAAGATAACCAAAAAAGTTCTGTCCGTTTTTAAAGGAAAAAAAGAAAACGCTTCACAGTATGTGTAACTTATATTTAGTCTTTGGCATCCAGCACCTTCTGCCAATGTGTCTCCAGCTGTTCAATGCTCTTGCGGTAGAACTCGGGGGATTTATGTAAAGAAGTCTGTGAGGGCTTTGTGCAAGTCTGCTTCATTGGTGAAGGATTTCTCACGAAGATGATTATCCAGGGAGTGGAAGAGGTGGTAATTGGATGGCGCAAGGTCAGGTGAATAAGGTGGATGGCACAAAGTCTCCCACCCAAGTTGCTGTATGGTATCCCTGACCACTCGTGAAACATGCGGCCTGGCGTTGTCATGGAGGAAAAGCACACCTTTGCAATTCACCAGTGCTGGCTCCTTCTGTTGCAATGCCTGTTGCACACATTTCAATTGCTGCGAGTATAGGTCTCCAGTGACCGTTTGGCCCATTGGTAGCAGTTCATAATGAACCACTTGACGACCTGTCCACCAGACACAAAGCATAATCTTGCGTGGGTGCATAGGCGGTCTTGCGGTGTGAGCAAAAGCATTCTGAGGAGACAACCAATGTCTGGAACGCTTGGGAGTTTCGTACAGAACCCACTTTTCATCACTGGTAAGCACTCGATTGAATAAGGATGCGGTACGGTGGTGAGAAAGCAGCGATATGCAGGCTGCCACTCGTTGTCCCTTGTGGATCTCCAACAGCGTTTGCGGAACCTACTTGCTCAGTTTGTACGTCTTACCTAGGCGGTGCAGGTGAAGTCTAACTGTTTCATCGGAAACTTTGAACTGTCTTGCAAGTTTACCACACATTAGACTACTGTCCTCTTCAATGGCTGCCTTCAGGACTCCGTCATTCAAGACCTGTGGTCGTCCACTGCGAGGCTCATCATGGAAAGACAAATCTCCCGACTTGAATTTTTGAAACCAATGCCTTGTAGTACGTTCATCCACACCACTATACCCAAACGCTTGACATATGCGGTGACTTGATGCAGCTGCTGATAAGCCCAATTTGAAGTCGTAAAGCAAACAGCCCCGAACGAGATCTCTAGACACTTCCATCCTTCTCACAGCTGTCTGGCTTATAACTGATGGCCGGGCACGGTGTGCATGTTTTTTATAACGTCTGATGTTGCTACTTCCGGCTGTCCGAATTTGAAAACGATTGCTACACGCATTTCGTATATATTTCAACTTCATTCAATGACTAATCAAAAAACGTACAGAACCTTTTTGGTTACCTTGTATTAATACATTTTTTAAGTAATACTAACCCATGTAACCCTTCAGGTATTAAGACTTCATGCAATATTTTATATGGCATACAAAAGAGCTGTTAGTAAAATCTCTAGCAGTTTGCTATGTAAGCCACAGAAAGAAAAAAAGGATCTAGATATTTTAATGATAAAGTTTTTACCATTAAAAATCTTAAAAGTATTTACACATTGAAGGGACCAGTGTAAGCATCTAAAAAGCTAGTAAGGAGTGTTTCCTCATAGTTCACCATATTTTTACTGGTTTGGCCAACAGATGTCGACATTGTAATATCTGTATTTTATTCACCAAAATCCAATGCTCCAATATCTCTAAAGGAATTCAAGTTAGATTTTATAGAGACTTCCAGGAAATGTTTTCCTCTGAAAGAAAACGTGTTTAGAGTTGTTTCTTTTTAGATTTGAATTGGAGAGAATCAAATGCGATAAAAATAGATTCTTTGCATAGAATGAAGGCCATTTTAGAATCAGCTATTTCCTGGTTAGCATTTTCTTTTTTTTCAAATCTTAGGAAAAGAAATTTTCAATAAGTGAAATGAAAATATAGCTTCTACATTATCAGACAGAATGAGTGACATGGAAGTCTAGTGGTTAGTGTCTTAGTAGAAAACTGAGAATTCTGTTTCAGGTACTGAAATGGAGATTCTTTACCTCATTGGACATTCTAAAGATTTCTATAACATCTTGCCACCAGAGAACAGAATTATAAAGTGAATGAAAACTGGCTGTTTTCTGGTGAGAGCTTGTTTTGAGATAAGAAATCATTCTTAAGTATTTTTCTTTTCCTTACTCAGCTGACAGAGTCATGACAGTATTCAGGAATGACCAACAAATCTTCACTTCTACAGAAATGTAAGTGAAACAGGACAAAAGAATTTTTAAGTAAATTAAATAATGAATTATTTAGAAGTAACTCAGCTGTCAGATTCAATGTTCTAGTATCCAAATCAAACTTAGCTTTAGGAAATGCAAAGATAGAATCAAATAAATTTAATTTTTGCTAAAGATTTTCTGAAGTGTTCTTGAAAAGAGTGATATCTCATTTAATAATACTTGGTGTGTTTTTGTTAGGATCAACCAAACTGAATAAATAAAAAAATGGAATCAAACTGATTGACTTTGACAGAACATTATAATGTGACTGTTACTTATGTATGTGAATCCATCAGTATATCATCTTTGCTAGAATCCTCAATTCTCCTCTGGATGACTTACTGGACTCAAATTTCTTTTCAAAAGATTCTGCTATCGATTTGAATTTTATAGCATTTCAAATATTACTTATAACTTTACAGTGATCATTTGCTATTGACTTCTAGCAAGTTTACTTTCAGTTTTATCTGCATCTATTGGTATCTTTAAAATTTAAGTTCATGCCTTTCCAAAATTAAAAACTCGGGTTGAAAGCATTTCTTTAGATCTATTTAGTGGTATCTCATCCAACAGTTTCAAGTTGACAGTGTCAACTGCACGCTAAAGTCTTGTTCCACAAGAGAGAAAGAGGGGGGGAGTAAAACTGATTTTGCTGAGTGCCATGATAAATCACATTCTATGAAATTTTGTAATAACTCTAAAATATCACAAGTGAAAACTGAAGTTGATCAAGCACTAATCTATTTTTAATAAAAGATCTATTTAATTAATGCAACAAATTAGTTTTATAAAAGCAGGTCTTTATAATTGATCATGTAAGTATATAGGTCTGCAAGGTAATACAGTAACTTCTTAAAATTATAAATAACTTGAGAATAGTTTAATATAACATAAAAATTAATAGAATAGGTGCCCTAAAAGATGGTAATCAAATGAGACATTCTATAAATGCTAATTTGTTTATTTTGGTGAAGATCATTAAAAAAAGAAAATCTTTGAAAGTAAAAACGTTTCTCTCTCAACAAAAGGGATTTGTTTATGTATTGAGCCAGCAAGATACAGATAAGAAAAACTGTAAATTATCTAGTTTTCACTTTTTAAATGTCTAAATAAACTTCCAGAAAAATATCAAATTGTAGGCAATAAAAATATATTATATGCATATATTCACTGAAATAAAAAAATTCAACTTTTCAACTATTATTAAGTCTGACTAACGAAATTTCTGTAGACAGTTCTTTCAATAGAGACAATAAAAAGCAGAGGAAGCTTCAAGCTTCAAGAAAATCCAAAATATTGTACTTCTGTTACTTGAAGGTAAAGAAAGCAGTGATTTTTCAAATGTGATATTCATGCAATTGGATATAGGCAATCAGATCAATTAAAACTAGTTTAATAAAATGAGGTGATTCTTTAGGTACTTTTTCCTTTAATAGAAAACCATAAGGAAGAAAGTTGGAAAAATTGCAAGACAAAAGCCTGCAGCTCATCAGTCCCAAAAAAAAAAAACAAAACAAAAAAAACTGAGACAGATGATCAAATAGACTTTCTAGCTTCGAACTTCCAAAACTATTTTCCCCACTGTTATAAACTCAATTTTGTGATTTCTTTATATATATTTTTTCAATTAGCTTGAAAAATCAATGCATGATGTCTACATGAACACATTACCAAGAATTTAACTAGTTTTAAGCAGTAATCAAAGGAGGTGATTCATGTTGGCTTGTCAATGCCATACCCTCTTCCCTCTACACAATATCTCTACATTATAGAGAAATATCAATAGACAAACTTTCAATCCATTTCTGGTAAAAAGGCTTAATGCCCTTCAAAGTTACAAAAAATAGGAGGTGAGATAAAAAGAAAAATTCATAATTAGCAAAAAAAAAGAATGCAAAGTTGTTTTTTTTAATCTTGTGAAGATTCTTCAATTTGATAATGGAGGAAAAATTAGTTTGAGGCAATTACAATCCAAGTAATCTTCAATATCTTGAAGAATTTCTGAGAGTGCCTATGCATCTATGATTCTTTAATGCATTTGAATCAATATTCAATCAACACTCTAGACAAATTTACTGAATGTAAAATTTGGAAGAGATTAAATATTTGAAGATAAAAAATAAGCTTTCAGTAAAATCTCAATACTATCTTTAAAAAAGAAAATGACTGGGTAAAATCATTCTGTTTTATCAGAATATGGCAGGAAGCTGCAGAGAGTCATGTCCACACATGTCCTTTCAGGACAAGTCACTGTAAGAGTGAGTGAGTGAGAGAGTTTCAGGGTATTGTAGAATCTTAAGATTCAAAGACATTCTTCTATGATTTAAGGGGAAAGAATTTTTATTATTCATTCCAATCAAATTTTTGTTTTTAATTGTTTTTTAAATATATTGTTCCTTTTTTTTTTCAATAAATTATTCACACCATTTCATTATAGGTCAAAGTTCTTAATTTTTGTTGAACATCTATTTTCCATTTTGTCTTTCATGATATTTTGATTTCATGAGTACAAAAAATAAAGTCCATTACTTTGAGCTTTAGTTAAATGACACCAAGGATCAACAAGATATGTGGTAGTAGTTCTTTTTCTAAATCAATTGATTTCAGTTGAAATGAACAGATTCACCTACTGATCAAAAAGAGATCAAATATGAAATCACACATACACAAAAACAAAAGAAAACTGTCATAATATTATATCAAAGTTGAGTAACAAGAGTGGCCTGTTGGAAGCTTGGATAATATGGATTTATTTTACCACACAAAAGGTTTTTACTTCTGAGAAAACAGAGTGGATCAAGTCAATTTTTAGAGCTGTATAAATTACAATAAAGAGAAACAGGCTTTTGATTTCTTCTAATCTCTGCCCCAAAATAAAGCGGAGTCGAGGTTCTGGAATGAAAAAGGCTTTAAAAAAAAAAAAAAAAAAGATTACCAGGAATGCAAGAAGCTGATGGCTATGGTGAAAATGAGGATCTAAACAAAACAATAACAAAGTGAAACATCTCCAGCAAGCAAAACAATAAAAGATAGTCTGAACCATCAACAAGAGCACCATTGGAAGTGACACAGAAGAGTTTTTGCACAGTGCTTAATGAAATCCTGAAAATACCATTGCTTAATCTGACTTGCTTTCACCACTGCCTTGTAGTGAAAGGGAGAAATGAAATGTTTTGGAAAATTATTCTCTTTTCCAATAAATAACATTTTCAGGCTTCAGTTACATTGAACAATTCCACTCAGATTCATATGTGCAAGGAAGGAAAGCCAGAAAAATAATGATAGTGTGTGTGTAATTGGAGTGGCTCAGGTATGAAAGACAAAAATCCATGTAAAAGATCCGAGTGGATTTAACTGATTGAGACAATGCTCCTTACCATAATTCAATTTCAAACAGAAATAATTTGAGGTTAGCATACATATAAACACAAACTTGAATTTAAATCAAACACGAAGCAGCAGAAATGAACATTGTCTATAAAAAATGTGACTGTATAAGAAGAAAATAAGCACACATCTACTGAATTTATCACATGCACCCATCTTTTTTTTTTAACATGTATGTAAGAATCAATTAACTTGATATTCTAATTTCCTTGCATAAAGATGGTTGCATAGTCCTATATTAAAAGCATGTCTGTATGTCAGAATAGATTTATGAATACTTGAAAGTAAAGCATGCATATGAGAGATGATGTCTTTGCTGGGAGGAAGGAGGGGGTGTAGTCTGATTTTACTACATTGTTTATCACTAAAACCTTAATATACTATTGCCTGCTCATTCTACTGGCTCAAAGTTATTTCTTTAATGTGCCACAGAAAAATAAAAAAATGAAAAGCACAAAAATTCTATGAAGAGAAGGAACCACTGGCATAAACACAATCACAAATTGTGTAGGTTTGGGAGGTACGAATGAGAAATTGATAGAACCAACTGTAGATATGAATCCCCCCCTCACCCCCCCCAGAAAACATTATCCCAACAAGAAAAGTGGTCATGTTAGTTATAAGCATGAATTCCTAATGATGAGAGCAAAATTAATTCCTCAGAAATTTCAAAATTTTCAAAATTCCTTTAGAATCCACAACTAGAATTTCTTGTTTTCTTTAAAAAAAAAGAACAAACTTAAGAATTAATAATAAGGGTTGTTGAGGGGTAATAATCTCTTTAAAGAATTTCCTTTAACATCTAATAAACATGTATTCAGCAATTGTGTGTTATTCATCTTTTTCATGCAGATAAATATTTCTTCTCTCAATTGAAATAGGTACATAAAAAAAATCACTACTACACAACATTACACAAAGCAAATAGAGGACCAAACAATTATCAAATAAATACAAAGATTGTTAAACTATCCAAGGAATAAACAGAAGTTGAGCCTGTTTCAGTGCAACCATTTCCAGAGGGAAAACTTATTTTTTTTGTGTCTGTGTCAAACTAGTGATGATAAACACTTGGTAATTTATGACAACTTGATAGTTAAATGTAGCAAAAAAGAATGGTGGTGGTGGTGGGGCAATTGTTACTTAACTTATATTGATCTATCATTCACTTCAACTCTTTCTCCTTTGTTGGCAACAAATTTACAACTACAACACCCTGATCACAGTTAATGAAGAAAAACAAAAAAACTTCAAGGACCATTGATTATTTTAATTAGTTTGACAGGTCTAAATTAATGTGCTGAATATTCCGATAGCATTTTTTTTTTTTTTTAAAGAAATACAAATACAATTACAAAAACATATAAGGGAGGCAGAAATAAAAAAAAATATTCTTTATAAAGATGAGAAAAGTTTTAGGATAAATGGATTATCATTGGGAGGGAAAGAGCACAGTTTGTGTAAAAATCAACATTTTTGTATGTTCAGTTAAATTTTCTTGCTTTAGAAATTTTAAATTGATTTAAATGGACAGCCTCAATAAGAAATGACCTTTTTTTAAAAAAATAAATCAGCATCACCCCAAGCAAGGCAGTAATGCCACTAAAATACAAGGGGTTACAGGGGAAAATTAGCAACAGAAACATTAATGATGAGCAGAAAAAGAAGACAGTAATCAGGTGGACAGTAGATAGCGATTGACATTGCATTTAAATTTTTGAAGGTTAAAATTGGCTGGAAAGCATGGAGCTGGAAGGGAGTTCCACAAGTGAGAAGTGCGAGAGAAGAAACTGTTAGCATAGAAGTTACAGCTACATCAAGCCAGCTCAAATGTAAATTGATGAGATCTCAATGCCAGTCTAGTACTGTGCTTAAATTTAAAAATTCTACATACTGTAATGAAGAGCACATTCAAACAACTACCATGAAATTACTTACAGAACTAATTTAACAAAATATGCACTTATTTGATCAAACTTCAATTTTTCTGTTGTTGGTTGATATAGATAAAACAAATCTTGTATAATATTTATTGTAAAGATATTATATAAAAATACATAATTTGTAGCCAAGTATTATTTAATTATCAATACTTGAAATACAGAGAAAATTTGTATCACTTAATATACTGGATTTCTTCATATTATTTACATTCAGCCTAATGTCCTCATCTTTGTTATTATTGAAACATAATGGTTGTTGTGTCAACCATAGCCAGCCTTCTTCAGGTTTTCAAATTGAACCCTTTATTCAGTCTATGTGGATGAAATGTTCTCTTTCTGCTGTTCATGTCTAGAAATGACTTGTTCTTATTCCACATCCTGTTTTTACTGAATCAGTCTTTTACTATCCAAATTCACAATTACTATGTCATCAAATGTTTAAGCCAACATTTTCATCCATTAGGCTATTCTCACATGGGGAGATGGTCCTGAAGCTACAGCTTGAGAGGCTTAAGTCTAGTGTTCTTCTATGTTGAAGCTGCTGCTGTCACACTTGACTTTATTCACTGCTGCTTCTCTTTTCTTTCTACTGAAGCTTTGCTGTAATTCCTCTTTATTCATTTCTTTATTAATTTGGTAACATAGGCCAAGGACTGAACTCACAATTACTAAATAGTAGAAACTTGAAACAGTGAACAATAACTTCACAGCAGTAAATAAGAACTAATGATATCTCTAGACAATGTACAGTGGAATCTACTGTCAGTTTGAAATTCTCTGAAGGTTACCTGAAGAAGACTGGAGTGTACAACAGTTGAAACGCTGTGATAACAAAATGAGGATATGAGTCCAAATGAAATTAATGTAAATAATAACTCATCCCAGAAATTCAGACAGAAATTATATAGAATTTCTTCATTGGTGGGGTTGTATATAAAAACATTAATTTGCATAAAATCAGTGGATATTATGCATGAAAGGACACAAACCAAAAGATTGTAACAACCTTAGCCTAGTCTGGTATAAGGCTACAAATGTCTGGCACCCAGTGAGTATTGAATGTATTAGAGGAGTAACTGTATATGAGATTAGCTTGCTAACCTCTACTCATAGGCACCCACCCAGAGTCTTATATTCTCACAAGATATTTTTCACTAAAAAGGGACAGATACTACACTTTGATAGTAATCAAATAACAGGAAAAGTGGGTTTGGTATTAACAACTGAAGATGGAAGCACTTTTGATAACATAAGCCTATTTTGCTTCATCAAGTCTGTTGGACTATTTCCAGATTTAAACTCAATTATGAACTTCTTAAAAGTGCCTAGATATGTAGCACCCAAGTCAGTATTTGGGTTGATTCAGTCAAAGTGAAGCTTTAATTGCATGAAAAAAATATTGTTGCAGAACACATAAAAGTCAGACAAAAAATATTTAAATCAATTTTTTTTGTTATTTTAGTTTCATTTTGTTAATATGCCTTAATGAAATTCATTATCATTTTGAGATCATAGAAGACAAACAGAAAGGAGTAGAAAAAATAATTGCTAGTTTATAAAGTTTCTTTGACATTCAAAATTTTAATAAACTGGTTATAAAAAAGTTTTTCTGTATAATTAACAACTGATAAAAGTCTATAATAGCCTTGTGATTTTCTCAAGAAAAAAGACTTTTTTTAAATAACCTCTAGCTTACTGCAAGTAGTGGGTGTGGGATCTCTGAATTATCAAAGTCATGAGCAACAAAAATACATTAAATGAAATACTTTTTTCAAGTTCCACAAAATGGTATAGATTAATAAAAATAAACATTTTGGGTGAGAAATTAAATCAGCCATTAAGTTCCTCTTTTTTGCACCCACATTCAATCATTTCAGTGCCTCAAAGAATCCCTGATGCAAAGTTTTTGAATCAACTGATCATACAAAAGTAAAGAGAATAAATTAAATATTTATTAAATAGTGCAAAATACTTTATAATTGCAAATCTGCAGAAATTACTCAGAATTTAGTTCATTATTTTAAGTGGCGTTTGAAACTTTTTGCTGTCATTGTATCTTGAGAGAAAGACACAGGAAGTTAAAGTGAAAAATGTGCATATGTCACTGAGCCTTTTGAAAACTAAATGATAATTCTGTACAGAACCAATTGTGGCAGTAAGCTTCCCTTTACAAGTTGGCAGAATTTCTAGTAAAAAATTACCAAACAAATACAGTGTTTTGCATTCATTGTCAACATATTTAATGGAATGTTTTTAAAGTATTTATGATATTTGCATTAGACTTATTTCAAATAAGACATTAAAGGAGGTATCATTCGGTAGTTTTTAAATAGCATTATTTTGTCAATAAGTTTTATTCTTTCAAATAAGTCTGGCTCTGTTGCTGTCTGGCACAGAACACTTCTTCTCATTGCTTACTTTCAATTAAGAGATTGTTTTTAACCTTTGTATATTATACAATATCAGAAATATTTGAAGAAATTTTTCTGTCTCATTATACAGAAAAATTCCTGTATGAAGAAATTTGCTCAGTTTAGACTTTCAAATAGGGGTCGTTTTTGCAGCTGAAGTGTATTCATAATTTTTTAGCTATTTCATGATTGAAATATATTTTTTCATTATGAAGTGAGTGAAAATTAAGTTTTCAGTTATTTATTGGGAACATACCAAAAGGATGTACTATATCAAGCTAGTAAATATGATAGGTAAGTTGACTAAGAAAAAAAAGAGTGTATAGTTGAAAGTGATTAAAACTAAATTGGCATTCTAAAAGAATTGATGGATAGGCTGAAAAGAGATTGGGATAATTTAAATATTCAATACCACAGAGCTCCTATGTCAAGGAGAGTTGATTTACACCTTAGAAAAAAGGGCTCCATACATCTAATGGATTATCAATACATGATTTTTCAAAAGAATGGTCTGGAGCAGTAGGCACATGGTTTAGAATTCACAATCCCATCTGCTGCTTTTTTCTTTTTTCCTATTTTATGATGTCAAACAATTAATTAACACCTTGTCATTTTAAATGATACTCCACTGCAGCCATTCTATTGAAGAAGCCATTTAACAGTGGGTATAAATGACAAGCTTGCAAAAATATCATTGTTGATTTCTAGGTAGCTTCTGTTTGCACTTTGTCATAGCTACAGTTGCGGCCAAAATGTTCAGAACGGCACTGTTTTCGTCAGAAAAGTAGGTATAAGTTTTTATTAATGTTGTTTTATATTCTATAATTTTCACAGACAATAAATACGATATTAATTGTTATTGTCTGAGATTTTGGTGTAATTTGAGAGGATAATACAAAAGTTATGGATGATTTAGTGATTTACTGCAAAACCCATGGTGGCCAAAATGATCAGAACGGTTGCTTTTACCCCGTGTTTTAGTATATTTAACCGGCGAACTCTTTTTTTTAATAATGAAAAATGTATTCAAATTGTTAATGTGCAGTTTTCCTGATGTGGTGAACAAGAAGCCCAAATACTTTGTAAGTTTTGTAGAAAAGTGACGTGGTCAATTAAGAAAGGCAGTCAAATTTACTTTGTGCTTTTGTCATTATGAGGAGTAGCAATTTGTGCAATGTTTTCTTTTTATTTTCTTTTAGTTTATCTGAATAGAAGACTTAGATAAACTGATATTTTAAAATGTAAACAGTTTATGACAAGACTGAGATCAAGGGTTACTATTTAGCATAAGAGATTTAGAAAACATACACACACCCACATACTTTGAAATGGTCAACATTTAACAACACCTCTTTTCATCTGAATAACAGCAGTAACACAATACGGAGTTTATAAGGCATTATATCCAAGCACATTTCATGGCTGTCCATAACTTAGTTATGTATTTCCATGGAATTCAATGAAATCAGTAGCATATAATGTTTAATGAGGTTTGCAACTGGTGGGCATGGTGGCCAATGGACTACCTAAAAGTCAACTAAATGTTTGTGTCACCTGTGCATGTGGTATGTTATCTTTCAGGAATAAACCATCACCACCAGGAAACTTGGCAAGCATAAAGAGGTGCAAATGGCTTTTAACAAGATGTCAAGAGACTTCAGTGTCACAAGTAATGCATGCAAACTCCAACAGAACACACTTCACAGCATTACAGAGCCACCACCAGCTTACACAACACCCAGCTAAAAGGTTGGATCCATAGTCTTATACGATCTGCTCCACACATCAATTTGTCTTTCATAATCCAATGGTGGTGTTCTTTGCTAAGGTGAAGTAGTGGTACCATTGTTCCTTAATGAAAATGAAACCATATAGAATGTATTGTACACTATACAGTGTGTTGACTGAAATGTTGAGTGGCACCTGCTGTTGTTGTCTAAGGAAAACCTAGAGTAGTTGCCATGTTTGAGATAGAGACAGCCATTTGTTTTTTTTTTGTTTTCAATTGCTCTCAATAATAATAATAATAATAATTCTGTAGTCAAATAGTGTTAAATCTTGTTGGTGTTTAATGGCTACCTCAATTACTAATAATAGGTAAAGTCAATTTCTACAAACCATGTAAGTGTAGTGCTGTATCTAATTTTTGGCATTTTGGTTTTAGAATAATGAAAAAGGAAAAAAAGAAAAGCGATGAGCGGAAGATAGGATCAATACACACATCAGAAATTTTGTTCTTCTCATTATGAAGCATATATAATGGGGCAGGGGAGGGGACTCGTGTGTCTCCAAGCAGCCATTTTTAGTGAAGGATGGGTTCCCATGTGGCAGAGGCCACAAAAACTAGGACCCGGATTTCCTGTTCATGTGCTTTCATCCATAGTCTTTCATCTTCACTATTGTTCACAGGATGATAAAATTGTAATGCTTGACAAAATAACCAAGAAGATTGATGATATCAGCTCTGATCATTCCTCAGCTAGTATTCATATTTGTGGTGACTTTAATATTCACTAGAAGGAGTGGTTAGTCCATTCAACCAGAATTGATGAAAAAGGCAGATATTGACAGGACTTCTCCATTGCTTATGATCTGATTCAAATTGTTGATAATCCCACATGTGTTCCTGACACAACAGGATATCATGAGCTCTTTCTAGATTCTTTCTTTATCCTAGAGCTCTTTCTCACATCTTGCCCTGAAAAAGACTCCACTGAAGTGCTACCTATCTTGGGCACTTCTAACCACTCATTGATCAATGTTAAAAAATCCCTTGATGTGCCATTTTACAGAACAATCTTTCAGTATGCCAAAACTCACTAGGAAAGCTTCAGATCTTATATTGTGGAAGCTCCCCTTTCAGTTTTCTTTAAAAATAGACCACTCAGAACCGTCTTCCTCGTCTCTGAAAGAATCCTCTCAGGAGATTTTTAATGCAAAGAAAAAATACCAACAGAAACCAAATAGCCAATTTTGGTTCATGCCAGAATGTGCTGCAGCCATAGCCCCACCATAACCACTTCTACCATCTCTACCGCAGGGAACAGTGATGTGGGACGCTTTTTGTATTCCAAACTGCCCACAATCATTGAAATAGCTCTCTTTCCTTTTCTAGAACTCTATGTACAGTCAGTCCAAACCAAAGGTTGAAAACAAAAGATTTATTTCTTGTGAGTTCTGGAAAATCTCTAATTCTCAATACAGGCAAAGTGTCAGTACCAGCTATCATAAATGGCCCTGACATCTTCAAATGGCAAGGCAAAGCTTTTGCAATGAATGTTGTTTCTAACTCTGTTAGATCATAAGGACCACCCTGTACTTGACTTCCCCCTCTTACAGAGCACAAATTTTGTAATAACTGTCACAGTGCAGGAAGTTTTCTGACTTATCAAAAGCCTCGACTCTAAGGTGGCCATCAGGCTGGATAAAATCTCAGTGGCTGTTCTTAAGAATATCAGCCCTGAGTTATTTCCACTACTGGTAAAATGGTTTAATTGCTGCTTGAAGGAGAGATACTTCCCAAATATATGGAAGATATTAACTGTGTGCCCTATGTTTAAGAAGGCAGGTGAGCAATCATTCCTGTCACAATATTGACTCACTGACCTTCTTAAAGTCATCAGAAAACTCTTTGGATCTATAATCAACAAGAAAGTTGTTGAACATCTCCACAGGAACAACCACCTGAGCAATAACCAGTATGGATTTTTGTTATATGCATAGCTGGTGTCTTACTCACAGAACCAGTGATTCACCAGACAATAAATTCATCATGAGGACCAACACATTAGATATATAAAAAGCCTTTGACAAGGTATTGTATCAGGAGCTGCTATATAAATTCTCCAGCTATGGAATCTCTGGAAGGGCTTTCTCAGTTATCACTTCCTTCCTAACAAGTTATGTCCCTGTTAGGAAGCCCATGAAATCAATGCTGGTGTTCTTCAGGGTTCTCTCTTCAGCCATCCTACCCTCTTTCTGTTTTATATTAATAATGTGGATGACCAGACCCTGGCAGATGATCTCTCCTCTAACCTAGCTCTAGTGGTTGAGTGGGGGAAGGACTGGCTTGTAAAATTCAATATGTTCAAAACCAAACTAGTTACATTCTACCATCACCAAGTAGATCTGGAACTTATCTAGCATGATGGATGGGTGTTCTCTCAATAAGTCTCCTTGCCTTGAATGTCTATTGGGACTCAAACTTACCCTATAACTGAAGAGGGGCTCAAATATATGATCTATTGCTAAAGATACTGGAAAAATAGTTGGTTCATTGTACAGTCCAATTGCAGGTGGGACCCACCCTGCAACATACACAAGGATGAATCATCCTCATTCCCTTTGTATTCCATTAATAAGTAGTAAGTTCCACTTTGACAGCTTCTTTACAGAGACTGCTGCATTGTGGAATAGATGTTTTTTCTGATCACTATGATCTTGACCTCTTCAAGTCTAGGGATAACTGTTATCTTTCCTACATAACCTCATGAACTACACTTGTTTTCTCTTATGCCTATGCACCACCACATAGTAATCCTCTACCATGAGTGACTCTTGAGCCTTGTATTGGGTGAAAATTAGTATAAAAAATACATAGAATAACTGGCAAGAGTAAAGCATTCATCTACAAGTCAACCTTTTCATTCAGATTATTCAACTTTTTAATAAGCATTAACAGGCTGGCTCAACAATATTTAGCAAACTACTTAGAGTTGAGCCTATCTAGTACTTTCATGTGTTCTTAAATTAGTTCAAATTAAAACTCAAGGCTGTTGTATGAAGACATCATTGAGAAAAACTGTTATATTATTTGCCTGATATTTTGATTGTAAATGTTTGAAGGCTCAGAAACTTATGAGAGTCTGCAGTGACAAATGAGAAGAACTTTTAAAAGTTGTCAATTTTCTCTTGCTTGGCCAGTCAGTATGAAAGAATTCTACTGATATTAAAGAAAGAAAACCAAGATCTTCATTTGGTGAAGAGAACACGAAAGTGGTGCTGTAAAATTCTGTCCAGCCATCTTCCTAATATCTGATCAAATGACCAAGTATCAGTATTTTTTTAAGTGTCTTGGTTGACCCGAGAACTTTTCAACACTCCCTCATAAACGGTAACAATGATTAGAGCTCTTGTTTACTTACTAATTAACTAATACTAAAGTTTATTTACTCTACTGACAGGGTCCATCTGTGCTGATATAATTAACATTCTTAATGAAGATTAAAGACAACATTTGACAGCAATTAACAGATGAAAATAGATAAAGCTAACACTCTAGGGGAAAAAAGAAAATCAAAGAGGTCTTCATGATCATTATACATAAAAGTAAAAAGCTGAACTATACTAAGTGTCCCATGTTTGTGGCTTTTTGCCAAAACTAAGTAAATAACAAGAGGCCTAGCATACAGAGGATAATAGTCATACCATTTTTGGAGGTTTTCTTGTGCTTAATGTATCTGTCATAATAAAGTAAACTGCTCAAGACAGACGGGGCTACAATAAAACATTCTCTTCCAAGTAAAATAAAATTTGAGTTTCCAGAATTGGTAATAAAACTGAATGGCATTTTTAAAAAACTTTATTCTTAATTTTCTTCTATGTTCCCCCACTCAATAAAAACAAAAGCTTGTAGGATATTTTGACAATTTCAAATTTTTATACTGAGATATGTGAAATTTTGAAACCTCAGTGACATTTATTATCCTTGAAGTAAAATGACAATCATAAACCAGAGAATGAAAACTGATCAGGTTTGAACTAAGAATGTTTATTGTACTCACAGGGTTCAAGTGTCAATTTAAAAAGGCTCTTATTAGCAGGCAAATGTTTTAGAAAATTGACCTACTAGAAACAAATATATATTCATATACACTGTTAAAAACTCATAAATAGTTTAAATTTATAACTATAATATACAAATAATTTTTCAAATGCTCATGACCATTAACATGGTTCTTGATGACTATTCTTCTAATCATTTACAGAACCAATTGTATTCATTCCACAAATCATGATCAAACTGTGATAATATCTTTTTTTAAGGTTTCAACACCTTATTTCATAATAAAATTGTTGGAGAGAATAAAAGGGGGAAAAAAATCAAATCCTTTTTCTTTTTTTAGATTGTGGCAATGTTGGCACCAGAAAAGCTAAGTCCGAGTATTTGTCAAAGAAAATCAATAAAGTTCTCAATCAGAAAAAACAGGAAGACTTAAGAATAATCAGTAGCAGAATTAATCAAGTTGAGTCATTAAATTGAATTAGATGTAATTTATTGTCTGCAAAATCAAATGAAAGTAAATATTTCAGCCTTGGGGACAGGTGGGGATGGTTGAAAGGTCTTTGGCTAGATGGAACACTTACAGTATTGCTATTTCTTTTTTAAGTAGTCATAGTTAAATGGATCAGGTTACAAGTAAAGAAATTATGTAATTATGAAGCAATCTACAATGTTGCAAAGAGGGAACAAACAATAGAAAGATGTTACTTTCTGATGTGTTTTTTTAAAATTTTGTTTTAAATTCCTTGTTTTTTTGTTTTTTTTAGTAAGAAAATAACTAAATTTTAGTTGCAGTCCTTTGTTTCTAAACAGAGGGAATTAGACAGTGTTCTTAATATTCTGTACAACTATACAAGAATAACCAGGCTTCTACCGTTAAGCAAAAATCACAAAGAAATATTTAAGTTGGGCAAAGTACATGAAAACTGATTTCTCAAAAGTAATTTTTAGTAATGAATGTAGAGCTACATTGACTGTACCTGTTGGTTGGTCCTTTATGGAAATAGCCAACCAACATGACTTAAGTTTTGTATTAATGGAGGCAGGAAAATTATAAGTTGATGATAATGCCACAATAAATACAGATAATTATTCAAATGTCTTGGTCATTATGTTTTTGAGTGGTGGTACAGGTCACAACAAATATGCTTTAAGATAAAGACTGTATTCATACAAGATAACATGCCTTGAAATTCTAATGCTGTCCACTACCTACCTTGCCCCCCCCCCCCAAAAAAAAGGTTTCAAAAACACCAGATATGAATCCAATAGAAGGTATAGGGTCCATCATTAAAGAGATGTATAGGACAATGGGAAACAATATTCAAACAAAGATCGCTAGGAGAAATAAAAGTGCAGAAAAGTTAAAATTAAGGGATAAAAGATTAATAATAAGAAGCCCATGTGTAAAATCATTCAGGTGTATGAAATATGTTAAATAAAATGTTTTTTAATGGCCTATATATTTTGGATTTATTGAAAAATAAAAGTTTATACTCTGCTGATTTTGTTTGCATAACAAAATCTGTCATTTTCAAAACAAATTATTATCATATATATATATATATATATATATATATATATATATATATATGACAGTCACGATACTAGCATGGAAAATGATGGAAAAATTCCTACTAGATTTGTTTTATATTCTCTTGGGCAAGAAGGAAAATACAACATTTAACATTTCATGGAACTGAAAATATGGTTCAAATTAGCTTTGTACAAAAGAAGCTCTAAAAATATCAATTACAAGAAATGTGTCCATAGCTTGTATAATGTCTAACATAGCCACTGTCTAATTTGAAAACCTTATTTATAAGAATACATAAAGAAGGTCTTAACTTCTTCCTTTCTCCATGATAATGAACAATTAGTATTATTTTTTTTATAAATACTGCAATGTAAACAAAGTTATTGACAAAGAAATTTTTTGAATATCTTTTTGGTTTTTAGTGCATATAAAACCCAATGTTCTCAGTTTTGGAATTGGCCCTAGATTTGGCAACAATATTATTCTCATAACCCTTTTGAAAGACATCCTTATTTTCTTAGTTTACATTGGTTTTAAAAATTCAAAATGGTGGAGAGGGTGAGTGGAAAGAATAAAATATGCACACTGCCACATTACAAAAGTAATTCTATTGTGCAGAAGTTATGTCAAGCATTTATGATTGGATGATCAGGAAATAAGGATTCAACTTGTTTAGCAAAATATGATCATGTCACAGAGATTCTTCCAAGACTTCCACATACAATCAACATTGGCTTCACCTGAGGTGCTGTGGCCTTAGCTCACTTGAATTAAAAACATTTTCCAGTCACACAACCCCCACTCTCTTCTGAAAAACAAAGACAAATTAATTTTGCTATTATCTTTTTGTTTAGAGGAGAGTGTTGTCATAATCTGTGGACATCATAAAATAAATTTCAAAAACAAATCTGGGGTAGAAGTTCTTGGTAGCCATTAAGAAATAAAAAGTGGAACAAACAAACAAAATGATTGACTCAATCAGCTGACTTGATGGAAACCAACTGTTTACTTTGTGACTGAGAAGAAATTTTTGAGAGAGGGAGCTTATAAAAAAAGTGAGATTTATGTTAGGGTACTGAAAAGGATCCCCAATCTGTAATAAAATACAAGTTTTGATTCTAATAGTTTCAACACTTTCTATCTTGAAATGACTGTATATAGAAGCAAAATCCATCATTATAAATGTAAAAAAGGGAAAGAATAATGGAGGCGCTCAACAGTGATTGGCCTTTATAGTATACACAAGCTTCTCATACAAATATCATTCAACATGTCAAGGTATTTAAAAAAAATTTCTGTAAAGTCATTATGTAGTTTATAAATCTAAAATGTTTACCATTTACATTAAAAAAATGATGATTGTAATTAATTGTGCAATTGCACCACATTTATATAATGAATCTGATGCATTTTATGTTCAATGCTTCCTGAATATTTAGCTAGACCAAAATTAAGTAAAGATAGCAACTGATTTTATTTTAAAAAATTATTTTTCAACAGAGCCAATTTTAACTGACAAGTTTCTCTGAGACAATATTTTAGTATAAAATTTTGTAGCAAGAAAACACTTTGGTATTCAGTATATTTAAATTGTACTCAAAAAAGATCTATTTGTATTGTCATAAGATAGAGATGATTTGTGCTATAGTACCAGAACAGGCCACTATATATAGATGACCAATACCTCCATCTCTATGTAGCTGTCACTTTTGGTGATGAAACAGATTGTATTTTATACCTTTTTTTTTATTTCTATTTCACTTTCTTATAATATTTAAATAAAAAATGTACTAAAATATAAAAAAGTAAAACTTTCCAGTTAATGAACAACTGAGATTATTTAATGTCAAAAGTCAAATCATCAAAAATTCTGCTTTACAAAGAATTTTGACAACTTCATAACCCACAACATTTTAATAGTGATCAAGATTTCTAACTTTTATTATTCGTCCTAAAAGTCTATCATATGTAAAAGTTTCGTTGAGCTCAGTCTAGAAACAAACCAAAAAGTTATTGACATAGGATTTTGACTTAAGATTTAAGCCTTGAATCTTTTCTAGAAAAGAGGCTTATTTGCTAAATGTGATCAAAGACTTCATAAAACACTTAGTGCCCACCATATGCACTCCATATACAAGATCTCATATATATATATATATATATCTCGATTAATGTTATTAAAGCAAGAATAGAAAGGTTATTAATTTTCCATTGTACAAAAACATTGTCAATAAAAGCAGTAAAAAAAAAAATTTACAGACATGATTCTAATAATTTAAATTTAAACAACAATTGTTGTTTATTTCATAAAATTTATCTTTTAGGAGTTTCTGTGATTTAAAGGATATTGCTCTTTTTTATATTTTAGAATAAAGGAAAAAGTGTGCTTGGCAATGCCAAGTGGATATAATCTTGGGACAATCTAATAACTGACAAAGCTAAAAATCTGTTTTAAGGATTTCATTAGAACATCAGAGAAAATAACCAAATTGAACACACACACACATATATATATATATATATATATATATATATATATATATATGAGAGAGAGAGAGATAAAAATGGACATTGAAGTGAACACCCAGAGGCAACAGTGTGTTTCATGCTAAATGCAATCATTAGGCCATGTGCCTGACAATTGCGTTTAATCCTGAAACAGACTGTCGCCTCTGGGTGTTCACTTCAATGTCCACTTTTATATTTACATACACTCTATCCCTGATATTGAGCAATTCAATCCATAAATATAGCATAGCTTAAAACTATGTGTGTGTGTGTGTGTGTGTTAGAAGCAGAAATTAGATTGTACTGGTAAATTACATTGACAAAAGCGAAAACAACATTTGGGAAATATCTTGTCACCAAATGATTTTATCTGTAGGTTTGAATAATTTACATGTGTTTATGATCTGAAGAATATTTTCAGATGTATTGTTTACTAATTTGTCTGGGGTTAAGACTACCATGTTTACTGGTTAGTTGGAATCATCTTCCAACCAAATAGCTTTGGTTAAGGCTCAAACCTTTATCACTCAAGACTTCAGTTTTAGTAAATGAAGATATTTGTATTGCATTATATTATAGCATACTAAGGATGCAAATAGTGTTGATAGTATGAATCCAGTAATGGGTAATACAGTGTATTCTAGAAAAGAGAAAACCTTTTATACATGGAGGTACTTCAAGGCAAAGTGTGAGATGCTCTTTGTCTTTAGGCCAACCCAATGGATAGTGCCATAGGTGTGAGTATAAGACTCATTTCTTCATTTGCTGCTGTTAACGGAAAAGTTTTATTTTTGTAAATAGCCATCAAGAAGGTTTTTGATTATTATTAAAATCTGTAATAATGAATGAATAAAAGGCAAAGGACCTTTCTGAATTTTCTTTAGAGGGATATTATTTTGTGCTGCTTACAAGCCTAAAAATCTAGCACAAAAATAGTACTTGGTGACTTCAAGTTCATAACAATGGAATCAAAGCAAAACAAGAGAGAAAATGGCATCATTTTTACAAACTGAAGATAAAATAATTGACATTAAAGCCATTAGAAAATCCCAACAATTGCTTTGCCCAATAAATACAAATAATGCAATAGAGGCAAATTTAAATGCTTTTATTCTACAAGAACAAATCGTTTCACAAGAAGAGAATTCTGTAAGACCATTCCATTCACAAGAACAAAGGAACAAACATTAAATATTTAAGAAATAACATCTGACAAAAATTTACATGCAAGAAAGTAAGTTAATAATTATTAAAAATTGGCTTATAATTTGTTTTTAGTAGCTCATAGTAAACTGTCTGTTATTTCTCCTAATCTCTCTTCTGCCATATTTACATAAGCTCCCTAGGTAGTTTATGTGTTGTTTTCCTCTGTCCCCCTTGCCTTCAATCTGTCCTGTGAGTATCAGATTTTCCAAGCCCTCCTTCCTTATTATATGCCTCAGAATCCTCAACTGTCTCTTCCTGATGCTAAGTATTAGTTTCCCTTTTCTTTTGATTTTCTCAAAAACTTTGTTGCTGCTCACACATTTGGTCCATAGTATACTCAGCATCCTTCTGTAGAACCACATTTCTCTTGCTTCAAGTCTCCTGATCATCTTCGAGATCATTCACTACTCACTGTCATACAAGGGAACAAATAGCAAATAGCAGTTTAGTACACTTTCCTTGTTTTTAGCAACATTTTTCCTATTTCCTAATACTCTGCTTAGCTTTTTGAATGTTTCTTTGGCTATCCCAATACACCTTCAGATTTCAGTGTTGCACTTTCCATCCTTTAAAACATTTCCCAGATATTTAAATTTCTGCACTGGTTTTATTTTGGTATCACCAATTTGCAATTCACACTTTGGACTCATCCTTTTACTAACACCCATGCATTCGGTCTTCTTGCAGTTAATGTTTAGTGCTTTCCTTCACTACCTTCTGAAGGAGTTTTTGTTGTTTTCTTTCCATGTCTGTCATCAACACTGTGTCATCTGCATATCTTAGTTTGCTAATTAATCCTCAGAATCATCTTCTTGTATAGGTTGAATAAGTCTGGTGAGAAGATGTATCCTTGTCTTACATCCCTTTCTATTTTTGTATATCTGCTGAGCTTATTTGGTATCTGCATGCAGGTAGTTTTCTGCTAGTACAGGTTCTTGGTTATTGTAATATTTTTCTCAAATATATCAAGATTACAAAGATCTGTTGGGACTGCTCAGCAGTGTGCTTTATCAGGCACCTGTGTGTATTCTATGAAACACAGGTACACGTCCTTCTGCATTTGTATTGCTCTTTCTGGTAACATTCTCAGCATAAATACCGCATTCCTTGTTTCAGTGTCTTTGACGAACATGCACTGTTCTTATCCTATTTCCAGTTTGATTCTGCTGCACACTGTATTCATCAGAATTCATATGACTCATTAAGCTGATTGTCTGATGGAATTCACATTTGTTTGCACCTGGCTTCTTAGAAGATATGAAAATAGATAGGTCTTCTGGGATATCACCACTGTTGTAGTTTTCATTTATTCTTTCTGTGATCTTGTCTATGCAAAAATCATCTAAGGCTTCCTGCATCTCTATTACAATTCTGTCTGGCCCTGTCACTTTGTTTCTGTGCAATTTGGCCAGTGCTGCTTCCACTTCAGATTTCTGTGTATTGCCGGTTGTTCAGTTTTGTCGTGGAAGAGTTCTCCAATATATTCATTCCATCTCTGGAGCATTTTTTCTTTCTCTTATATCAGCATTCTGTCCTTAGATCTGATGCATCAGATTGATGAACATATCTTTTGTCCTGTTAGTCCTCTTATTTTTTTATGCATGTCTGCTTCATTTGCTTTCTATTTGTACATATTTTTTGGTTTAGCCATTCCTCTTTAGCCTGTATGAATGTTCCTTTTTTTCTTTGTATAGTTTCCTACATTTTGTTCTGTGTCTTGGCATAGTTTTTTTGTTGCATTTTCATCATGTTGAGAATTTTCTTTGTCATCAATTCTTTTTTTTTTCTTCATTTACAATCCTCTGGGATGGTCTCAATTCCTGCCGTTACTAAAGCTTTTCTTAGTATCCCATTTTGAGTTTCCATTTTCCTTTTGTTCCTTGTATCTACTTTTCAAGCTGTCCATATATTTTTCCTTCAGATTTGGGTCACTCAAGAATATGTAGAATTGCAATTTGGGTGCTACCTTAGTCCTTTTCAATTTCTGTTGTTTCAATCTAAGATTACATATCACTGGGAGGTGATTACTTCCACAGTCGGAAACTTTGGATATGTTTGATAGTGTAAAGCTGCATTCCTGAACCACTTGTTGATAGTTATGTAGTCAATTTGATTTTTTGTTTCTCCACCTGAGCTTCTTCATGTTCATATTCATCTTGGGTGTTCTTGAAACCAGGTGTTGGCTATTAGCTGGTCATTTGCCATACGCTATTGGACCTATTTTCCTTCATGAATTGATATTTTAGCTCTGTGGCTAGCATGTGTCAGTGCTTGAGTGTGCGTGGGGGGGGTGATGGAGGATGAACATGAGTAAGAAGTTAGAGGTTAAAAATCAAGCCAGTGATTTTGAGATACACAAGTTGGAGCTTTATTTGATCTTGTCTACCCAGAGCTTTAATGGAGGCACAAATAATCAGATACATTAATCTGATCTGACTTCTATCAAGGAACAAATTAAAATCACAAATAGAATTTTTAGTCATCAATCTAATTCCTGATGAAAATATCAAACTTTTGCTTAGTTAAAAACAAAAAGTCACAAGCTAATTGAGAAATTTTACAAATTTACAGATTTATTAGTTTTTCTTTAATCTTATTTCGTTGTCCCTTATTGCAATGCTCAGGTTGTTTTTTACATTATATGACCATTATATAAATATAATGGATCCAAGATTTTATGATGAAATTTTGAGCCTTTTAATTATCACTGCTTTCATCATTTAGAGAAGTGAGGAAGAAAAGAAGTTGTGGAAAGAATGGAAACTAATAGAATGACACACACAAAAAAGTTAAGAGTAACCCCAATCCACCTACTGTAATGATCTGACGAATTTCAGCAATGGAAGAGCAAACAAAATTCAATCAAAAGTGAAGTTTAAAAAATAAAAAAGGAGAAAAAAAAGACATTTTGACACTTGTGAGATGGACTGCAATAAATCTGATATTTACATGCATCAAAAATTAATGATTTGCAATATCAGAGATGACAAATGATTTAAATAAACCAATGAAATCAGCTCAGGAAAAAAATTTAAAACAATTTGTCATCAACAGGAGAAAATCTGAGAAAAAAAAGAAAAAGAAAAAGGATTCCATTAAGGAAATGTGTGAGAAAAAAATAATGGAAACAGATTTTTATGGCAGAAATATTCATGAAAAAAACTGACAAATATACAAAATCATTTGAAGGAGGATGCGAAAGCTGGAAGATTTAAAGTTCAAATCCTAGTAATAGCCTGAAACCCATCAGCGCTTTAACACCAACTGTTCAGCCAAAACATTAACAATATGCACAACAGACAAGGGGAAATAAGCACAATATCTATTTTGTATCATCCATGAAGAAATAGAGGTAATGTCACCAAATATATTTGTTATATTTCTAGTTATTAATATGAAAAGCTAACAAAAGTTGCTATCTAACTATTGTTTTATGAAAGTTCGCTAGAAAAAGAAACATTTTTAAATGGTAGTTTTTAGACATTGAAATAGAGGTTAAACATTAATTGCTGATTTTAGAGTAAAACTAAATTCAAGAAGAATGAATCTGCATACCAACATTTCAATTATAAAATGAAGAAATTTCATCTTTGCTTATATCACAATCACACATTCTCCATTATTTTACAAATATAGAAAATACTGAAAATAAGAATTATTATTTTAATCATGAATTGCCATGACTTTTTAGGAAAGATAGTGGTGTGGTTTCCTACTGTTTCCTTCTAGACTAGCTGCTACCCAAGGCTTGAGAGCTTAGGCAATTTAGCCATAACTGAGGGTGGGGAGAAGAGATGGATTAATTCCTTTCTCAAGGGCATTTGTACAAAAAGTGAATGAAACACATTAGGCAGGAATATGATCGTGGTTTACCCATTTCCAGTTCCCACACTGATGAGATCTCTTCTTAGACAGCACAAATAAACACATCCTTTTTACAACTGTTAAATTCTCTTTTTATGTTTCACCTTTTGCAATTACCAATCCAAACAATCAGGCAAAACATTACATTAAGGGTCAGTTTGTTGCATTATCAATTAGAAAAAGGACATAATTATAGCACTTGGCTAACCAAAAGGTGCAATTTGGGTCACATGATTCAATATAGGAGCAAGCATCTGACAAAATAAAACTATGTGTATAATTCTTTGATAGTTGCAAGAGTTGGATAGTTTGACACCTACATAAAACAGTGCATACTAAGTAGAGCCAATGGCTACTTTTGAAGATTGTTCTTTTTCCCTTTGGTTTGTTATTTGCCAGTAAGTGGTTTAAAATTGGAAGTGAACAATGACTGGCAGCTGCTGATGTAAGCTGAAAGCTACAAAAATGTCTCAAGACAAAAAAAGAAAATAAATGAAATTTCTAAATGTAGCCTTAAAGATTGTGTGTGTGTGTGCACGTGTGTATATATATATATATATGTGTATATATATATGTGTGTGTGTGTATATGTATATATGTGTGTGTGTGTGTGTGTGTGTATATATATATATATATATATATATATATATATATATATATATATATAAGAAAATAAATCATAGTTAAAAGACTACAGGAAGAAATTTCCTAAACAACCTTTAATACCACTTATTCAACCCAACTAAAAATAATATTGGTAAAATCAGCAAAAAAATTCTTGAAAGAGCATGTAAATACACTAAAATGATCTAGGAATTAACCAATGGCATAAAACAGCTGAAGGCATAGAATGGTTTACTAATATAAAAAGGAAGAATGTATATTCATCCAATTTGAAAATCTGTGACTTTTACCAATCCATCACCGAGAACCTGCCAATGTCTGCTATAAATTTAGCAAAAAAATTACTGTTCTATTAGCGATTGTGAAATAAATATCATAAATCAGGTACAAAAACCTTTTTTATTCCATAATGGATATCTGTGGATCAAAAGAAGTAACCAAGAATTTAATATTGCTATAAGAGCATTTGACTCAGAAGAGGCATGTGAAATTATTGGAATCTTGTTATTGTGGCGACTAAGATTTATTTTCGACATTAAAGACACTGGACATAAGTCCAAGAAACAGACTGATTGAGAAAGGAACTGACAAAATGTTTTGAAGATCACAAACTAAATATTACCAATTAATGTAAAGAATAAACAAATAGTGACTATAATAAATATGAATTTTAATAAATAAAAATAATAAATATACACTATAATAAAAAGAGTAAGTGAATAGATAAATAATCCTTACTTTCTTATTTTCTTAAAAAAAAAAAAAAATCATCACTTTCTTAGAGTGACAAAAAAAAAAAAAAGAAAGACATGCATTCACTGTGACTATGATTTTAATTTTGTTCTTTTAGGCATCTGTATAATGTAAAAAGAGCTAGTGTTTGGAAATCTGTGATTGCTACACAAGTGCATTGGTCCGAGGTTTACAGATGGATAGCATAGAGAATTAGCCTTTAGCATCTTAATAAGACATGTAACAGGTATTCAAACATCATTAGCCTGCCAATCATTTACATCTTCAGTACAAAGAAATGTTCTCATATTGAGATTGTAACAATAAAAAGGAACAAATCTACAAAGCAAAAACACTGATAAAAGAAACAGATCAATGAAAATAGAAGAAAAATATTGATCTTAATTAAAAAGAGTTTAAGAGCTCAAGTCACATTAAGATTGCATTTGAAAACTTTGTGCTCTTAGAGTCAGATTTTAAATAATGGGTCAAGTAGAGACATATTCTGCCTGGCAAGAGAAAATTTCAGTAAATATTAGAGAATCTTGGAAATGCATAAATGAACTTGACCATTTTCACATATAAGAAATTATGCAAACTCATCAACCAACAGACCATTCACTGCCCCTTGTTCTGGGCCTTAAAGATAATTAAGCAAATACAAGACAAGCACTAAATCAATAGCATTTGTTAATTTTACAATCCAATGTCTAACATCAATATTCTGATTTAGCATTTTAGCTGCTTTGTACAGAATTCAGTTTCCTCATAGTCAATTCTTTTATATGTAAAAGGATAATATTTTCATAAAAGCTTTTTTATTCAAGTAATCCAATAAATATTAAAAATAAGATAACATTTACATCATGTCCAGTGTTGGAAGCCTGACCAGTTTGTTGGTAAATAAATTACGTTATTATGTCTCATCAGCTTAGTGACAAGGGAATTTTAGTGTTGTTGACTGAAATTATTATTCAGCCTTTGACCTTTATGAGGCCGCAAGGCCAAAATTTATATGCTAAGCTTGTCACATGATGAAATAGAAAAGAGAAAACTGTGTTGCACCAATTTTACAAATGGAGAAAACCTGACTTTAACAAAAAAGTAATAGCTATTTTTCATTTAAGTAATTTAAGCTAGAAAACTTAACTTCAGGATTTGAGGATAGCAAAAGAAAGGAAAGGGGGATAAATCTCATGAAAAGTACATCCTTTACCCAATAATTATTCAACTTTTTGGGTGATGACAAGATAAAAAAGCTATCTTTTATAATTTATTTTATCCACAGTATAGATCAAGAATGCATTTGGACTTTTAGAAGTTAAAGACAGCAAAAATGATCTTATAAAAATGTGCCAGGTTAGCAGAGATATAAGAATCACAAATACAAATACATTTAAATTAAAAGAAATGTTTTCAAATCACAAGCAGGACTCATCAGTCTGACATATCAAATACTTATTTTAATCTTTTCATATGTCACAAATTTAGAGAACAAAGTTATAAATCTGAAGTTGAATTATAGCCAACTTCCTGACAAAATCATTTCTATTTTCAATCAATCATTTAAACAACATGAAATAGAGACAAAAATGTGGAAAATATGTTTTCAGAAAAAAGAAAAAAAAAAGAAATCACTATGCTAAAGCATTTAATTATATTGCAACAGAAAAAGACAGTATGAGAAAAAATATGGAAATGAATATGAAAAAGCAATTGATAGAATCATATGAAAAAAGAAAAGAAAAAATTGGTTTGTTCTCAGGAGGAGACTGATGGTTAGTTCACTACAACTAAGGGTCAAAACAGATGATACTGTGAAGCCAAAAGTAGTATTTGCATCAATACACATTCTTCTAAAATGACTATGAATATTTTTGGAGTGGTCAGCATTGTCAATCTTTAACAAGTCTCCTCTTTGTTAAGTATGAAATGTTTTACTTCACATTTAAATTTTGTTAATCAACTGAAATTACTGCACAAAATGTGAAATGAAAAAAAAACCAAAAAAACACACAAAACAAAACAGTCACTTAATGTATAACATTCACTTCTGGCTATAGGTTAAATAGCGGTGCTTGTACTCTCTAGCCTTAGGTGGCAGCTAATCTAGAATGGCAACTTGGAATACAAAACAGTGAAGGCAATGAGAAACTGCTCTATTATCACTTCCAAAGATTTATGGCAATTTACAGATAAAAAATACTAATCTAAGGACAGTCATGTTCACCTATATTCTGAATGAATATGGCATAGGAAAACCCTTCCAATGAAATTACATTAAAAATTTACAAAGAATCCAGCAGAGTATTTTGACCAAAAGAGGGACATGGGATCAGTGTGTGAGTGTAATGAGAAGAGATTGGAGAAAGGAAAAAAAAAGGATCTTAAAGAGCAAGAATCTTCACGGATAAATTGACAGCAATAAATAAAGCAATGTCAACAAAACATTAAAGACTTCTGACTCTCAACAGTTGAAATTGCTTCCTGGTAATCTTCAATGTGATGACAAAACAGAAATTCAATTATGGACAACCAGGAAAAGCAGAAGAAAAAAGTTTAATGCATCAAATGAAAGTCTGAAGATTATAAGTTTGTTTGATGGATAAGTTTTCTTGTTGATAGAGCAAAGTGCTCTGTGAATATCATATTACTCTGCTTTTTACTTAAAAAAAAAGAAAAGAAAAAAAAGCATACAGTTCTTTGGCAGCAGACCAAAAAAAGAAAACTATAAAAGTGGTCACTAACATTTTTACTCATAATCTTGAATTTTAAAAGAAACTGCAACGAGTATCATTTTATTATTTTCATTGTCTTTTTACATTAATGAAAAATTCCTGGTTGAATAACAGCACCTATTTATGTTGAAAGTAAACAATGTCAATAGAACGTTATTTGTGCTTACAAATGACCAAGTCACTGTTTAGCAATGTAGGGAAATAACTTAAGTTCTCCTTAGTGTCATCAGCACACTCTCTGAGTTTATAATCAACAAGAAGGTTGTTGATCACACTCAACAGAAACAACCTCCTGAATGACAGTTAGTACGGATTTTGCAGTTGTGGGTTCACCGCAGATGTCCTGTCAATACACAAGGAATCAATAAGGCACGAGACAATTTAATTACAAGGGTGATTGCCTTAGATATATTAAAGGCCTTTGACAAGTTGTGGCATAGGGGGGTTGCTACGCAAACTCTCCAGGCTATGGAATCTTTGGAAGAGTTTTTTTCAATTATCAAGTTCTTCCTAACAGGTAGATTCATGAATGGCATGGTTTATGGCCAGATTTCTGAAGCTCATGAGATCAATGAAAGCATCCCCCAAGGCTCTTTTCTCAGCCCTATACCGTTTTATATTAATGACCTGTTTCATAACATAGTCAGATTTTTATTAAATATCTATGCAGATGATACAATAGTGTATGGGTTCACCTCCGAAATACTCTATGACCAGAGCCTGACAGCTAATCTCTCCTCTAACAGCTCAATGGAGGATAGCTAGCTTGTAATGTACAATATCTCCAAAACCAAACTAGTAATGTTTCATCATCACTAAGCCGTCCATAAATTTTTATCAAGCATGATGAACAGTTCTTCTCTCAAAGAGACTCCTCGCCTTGAATGCCTTTTGGGACTTAAGCTTACCTCAGACCTCAAGTGGAACTCCTATGTACAATCCATTGCTAAAGATGCTAGAAAAATAATTGGTTCCTCATACTACTCAAAAATGTACCAGAATCCTTAGATGTTAGATCAGACAAAAATGAACTACTGCTGCCATATTTGGGCTGGATCTGCACAGTCTTCACTTTCCAGACTTGATAGAGTTCCAGTCTACAACCCCTTTTCCACTGATAAAATGTTGCAAGTCTCTTGCAACTATCGCTACTTACATGGCAAATGACTTGCTGAGCTACAGTCATTAGTTCCACCAGTTCTAAACTTCACAGCTAAAACCGGACATGCCATGTACGATGGGATAAATAATTCCCATTCCTTAAGAATTCCATCTGTAAGAAGATGGAAGTTCCATTCAGACAGATTCTTCCCCAGAATTGCTACTTTGTGGAACTGATTCCTGAGCAGATACTTCCCTGTCACTATAATTTTAACTTCTTCAAGCTAGGGTGAATCATCTTTCCTACATATCCTTATAATCTGAACTTCTTACCTCCTACTATTATGTTCATACAAGAACCTAATTCAGTAACCCTCTACCTTGAGTGGCTCTTGGGCTTATATTAGGTGAACAATTACTTAAAAAAAATCCATTATTTTCTTCAAATCAGAACATGTTGAAGTTCTCCAAAATGAATTTCATTGTGATCCTAAAATACAAATGAATATTAGAATGAGATTCATCTGAATTAGATTCAAAATCATTTCTTGACATGAACAGATATATTTTGTGTTTAAGTAAACTCAACTATAGATTAAGTGTGTGTGTGCATCTTCAAGTGTATACAATTAATCAGAGATTCACTTGCAATTGCTCTAAATCTATATAAGCAGAATTTACTTTTATAGAATTTACTATATAAGCACAATTCCAATGCTCAAATCTCATCTTAAGAGTGCAAGAGAAAAAGTAAAGGGCTGATTGCTATGTCCTTTGAAATCCTCCCCTACTGATTCCAATTGAATACATGAGACTAAAAGATACTAGAATCAATGTTGAAAAGATTTTGTATTATTGTTTTTTGTTTTATTTTTACTGATCAGGCAACAGAATCTAATAATATTGGCAATAACTTCAAGAATTTGATATCAACATTTCAAATTTTGTTGGAAAATTGAACTCTCTCTGTATACTTGATGTTGTTAACAACTTTTAGACAATTGAATGAAGTGCATAAGAAGTCAGGTTATATAGATTTCAACATCATTTTCTATGTTTAAGAATGAAATCATTAGCAAATTCATGTGTAGTTTGGAATTACCTGGCTACATAATGTGGTCTTATGTTTTTGTTCCTGTATTTAGTATTGCTGAAATGGACTAATCTGAACAATTATACCATTTGATTTTTTTTTGTTTGTCATCATTTTCTAAAGAAATACATTTTTTCTGTTATTTTTTTACTATTCATTTAGAGTTGAAGAACAAAGGAATTCAAGTCTGTATAAAACAGAATATATTGGGAGTGTCCCAAATGTTCTAGATTTATTAAATCAGAAGAATCAACTAATTTGTTAGGTGGCATTAGGTGTGTTTACTTTTAACTTCATTCAAAAAGATTGGTTTTGATTGTATTGTGACACCTGACATATCAGTGTGTGATTGTTGGAATTTTCATTTTTTTATTTACTGATTTTAACATTGAAGAGAGAAAAAAAGTTGCTTTTACGCACATATATTTTTTTCCAAAGAAAGGTAAAAATATTACTCAAATATTAAAACAGTGTTGTAATGGAGATGGAATTATTGAAAATGGTTATAGATATTGAAGAAAAATATTGCTGTTTTCTTTCACTTTGGAAAGGAAAAATCAGCAGTAGTGGAGATGAATTTAAAAGATCTGAATGAAGATGGAATAGAAAAAAAGCTTGAACAAATTAGGTACTTTGTTTAAAGACAAGAACCAGTGTGTATTTATAGCCTATGAATCTTTTGAGAACTTGCAGATATGCCAATTCATACCTATTTGATTGAACTAAAACATCTTGTATCAAGACTGAAAAACAACAATATTAAATTACCATAATCTATGAAAACAAAGCCTTGAAATTTGCTAACACAAGAAAAGAAAAGCCTATTTGGAGTCACAGTGAATGTGCTAAATGTTCATGCTATGTCAGAACAAATTAAAATCATGACTATGCATTCCACTGTCCCTTAATAATCAAGTTTCAACAACTCAGCTTAAAAGTGAATTGAATGTAGTTTCAGTCAAAAAATGAAAAGTTTGAAAACTGAGGCAGAACAAGAAGTGCCTGATAAAATGCCCTTTGCTCATTGATCAAATAGACAGTCTTTTTAGTGCTCCAATAAAAGACTGAGAAATTCTAAGAGAGCAATAACAAAACAGAAACTTTAGTCATTCGACTTGAAGGAGATCTAAATCACCAAGATGTAATGAATGTGGTTGCATTTTTTATTAGATCAGATATTGTCCATGTACAGGGAAAAATTACCAAGAGAGCCAAGCAGAATATGTCACAAATATTGTGTTAATCAGTTAGAAGCCAGGTGAAAGATAACACTTCTTTTTTCAGTGAATTTCTGGGATCTGGAGTTTTGAACTGTGGAACTATTTCTGGAAAAGTATAACATTAGTGTTTATGACAATATTCAGAAAAATATCAAAAGGCAGGAAAATAAAAGATATAAATTTGGAAATGGAGAGGATCTTATCATTGCGAAGTCTGATTACACAAGCTGTGTATTCTTACAAGCTTTAGCATAGACATCTTACTGATGTGGTTGAGGCAGATATTCTTTTGTTTAGTAAAACTATGAAGGAAGCAAAAAGATTGAACTTTGAAAATGGTACTGTAATATGTGTCTATGAGTTTATGGCTTTTACCACAGAGTGACAAATTAAATCAACTACATTTTATGAAAATAATTGTCAACAAAAATACACAAGAGAAAGTAAAGATTGCTGCAGAACAGTGAAGACAGTTTAGAAAATCCAAGTGGAAACTGTGAGGCAGGTTAAGGATACAGATATAAAAAAACAAAAAAAATATTGCAGAAATATGAAAGTGTATCCCAAAAAGAATTGCAGAAATATGAAAGTGTATCCCATGAATGTATATCCTGTGAAATATGCATAAGATGCAAAAAGGCTAACTTGGACCTAGTCTGGGTTTTTCCCTAAATACATCCATGTGCTATGATCCTTTAGAATGTGATCTATCATGACTCTCCACCACTTCCTATTTTTTGCTGCTTTGAGTAACTTTTGATTCTTTACTATCCCTCTTTGTCCTGGTTCTGTCATTCATCCATACAAACTTGTCAACTTGTTCTATTTCCCACCTACTACTCTTACTTTTAATATTCAATGAGTGATATATTCCTTAGGCCTTTTTCCCACATTATGTGCCTTTCTGATTATAAGTATCAGGTTCCTTGTAGTTCCTACTTTTCTGAAAACATCTTAATTGTTCACATATTCTGTCTATGATATTCTTAGCCTTTATCAGTAGAACCATATCTATGTCATGACAAGTCTCTTCTTCATCTGAGAAAAGATTAAAGAAACTGTGGCTATGGATATAAAGAATGTGCATCTTGTTGACCAAGGCCCAAGTTCCCCAGCCACCCTGTACCAAGATGTAAAGACAGTTTTAAAATTATTATGCAGGTATTGGGGGACACATTTTGGGGGATCTTTTATCTGTACTTATCAAACAGAGGGGGAATGAATAATCAGCATTTTCAGGACATGACAGGAAAGTACCAGTGAAATTGCAGTCAATTTCAATGCAATGTATTCAGCAAGAAAATCATTTCTTGGAATGTGAGTCATATAAAAACAAATTAAGAGAAGACAAAACCAACCCCAGATTTATAATACACAAGATATGGTACTGTACAAGATAAATAAGCGTGACTGTTGAATGGGCTCCAGGTATAGTAATTGGCAAATATAAGCAGGTTTGCATTAAACTTGGGGGTACATTTGTAAGTGTGCATCCTTTCCACTATTTCAGTATGTTCTAACAGACATGGAGATGCACCAGATTAAGATGGAGATCCTGTATTAATTGATAAAAAAACAAAAAAAAAAAACAAGATGTACTGACTAGTATGAACAATCAACAAACATGTGGCAGGAAACAGTGAACTGTGACTTAAAAGTTGGTACTGAACCAAATATTAATTAAGACAAAAAAGGGATGTAGTTGAGAGCAGCTCCAAACAAGGTGAAGGGATAAACCACCTAAAAACCTAGAAAAGGAGTTGAGCTTGCTAAACCAGTACAAGTAATACTTTGCAAACTCTTGGATGGAGACAAATCCATGTTATAAGCAGGCTGGATAAAGCAACAAGATAAAAAACAAATTTATGGTGAATATTTTCACGGATAAGGGTGAAATGTTTTTGGTTAGATTTTGAACATGGAGTCTTAGAATGGAAGGCAAATGATACAAAACAGACACATTTGATGAAGAGGTGTGATGATAGCATATAAAGCTTATGAATTAGAGGAGAGAAAAGGACAACAAAAATTAAAAATATTTGAACAAGTTCTTAATAATGGTCTAAGAATAGATACAAAATAGATTTGTTAAAAAAAGATTTTCATGAGAAAATGGTTAAGACAAAACGAGTAGCAAAAGGCTTCCAAGATGTTGAAGCAGGAAATGTTAGAAATGATTCCTCGACAGGAAGATTTTATGATTGTCACTGGATCAACATCTTCAAAGAGAGGAGTTTTTAAATCAATGGATTTGAAAACTACTTTCCTTTAAGGAGCAAGATTTGTCTGGCAAGTTTGCCTGTGTTCTCCTTCAGAGGTCAGTGTATTACAAGGTTACCTTTGGAAACTGTCAAAGTGTGTGTTTGAATTGCCAGGTGCCTCTTGTGCATGGTATTTAATGATCAGAAAGGAATGAATATGTCTGAGAGAACTTCCCTCAAGATATGACCAGGCCATTTTTACATGGAGCTATCCATGTTGACCCCTGTTTTGGTGAATCTAGTATTTTCAAAATATTTATTAATTGGGGTTCATAATGTTTTCTAAGTTAAATCAGCAGAATCAGTTAAGTGTATTGAATTCAATGTAAAGAATCTTAGGTTTAGTATAATACTTGAGCAAGATAAATATATTCAAATCTGGTTCATGTCCCATTGTAACCTGATCATTTTGGTTAGTTCCCAAAGGTCAAGCTCCATTGACTAATCTGCAAAACTAGCTGACAATTCAAATTACACCAAATCTGAGATGTAAGTGAAATAAGTTCAATATTGAAGCAAGGAAAAGTTAATTATATTAAGCAAGTCAGTGAAAAAGTAAAGATTTTTGCATACAGTGAGGTCTTATTTGCTAACCTATTCAATAGTTGATTGCAAATAGGATATATTATTTGGAGTTGGTGATAAGGTGTTGTTGCAGTCTAACTGCATTGAAAGAGAAAAATTAGCCATAGCTGACCTTCAACTATTTTCTTCAGAGATTTTAAACTAAATCTGTTTAGTTTGGAAGATGAAACTAAACAAGTGTTCATAATTAGTTACCATGCTGCAATGTATTCATCCATTCAAGTTCTAAGCAAGAGACTGCACAGTGAAACTGCTAAACTTAGAGTTTTTAAATAAAGATAAAATAACAGAAATATCATAGGTATCAACAGATATACAATTTGTAGATTTTTTAAAGTACATTTATGTGTAATTTGTTCATCTATGTTCACTGCTTCATTTAAGATTCTTTGATAGTTGCCTGAACCAAAAATATCTTTGTACAATCAAAATAAAATCTTTTTGATTTAGAGTTCCAAAAGACAGATACTAAAAATAACCAAACTATGAATAAAGATAGCTGTTGACCAAAAGACATACTTGGTTATCTGCCCTTGATATGAAGAGACATAGAAAAGTAGACTCTTCCTTTATCAATTAATCTGTACCAATTGGTTCTGGAATCTAGTGCCTGTCAGTTTTACAATACTGCTCCTGTTAACGCAAATAAATCTTATTTGTCAAGAAAATAATTTTATATACTGTCATGCATATTTGTGTAGTGATGCCAATTCTCTTGTTACATCACCAATGTAGAATTTATAAATTATTATTGAATACTATTTGAACCAGTAAAATCTCTGAACAAAAAGTATTAATATTTTTTTCAATTTTGTTGCTTTAGTTTTTATTTAAATCCTGGTTCATATGAAGAAAAAGCAGTAGTCAAGAGGATGGCTAGTGAAAGGATCAAACAGTTTGAAACCTGTCTATCAAACTGATTCCTAAGTAGATAATGAATATTTGATGCACAATTAATGAACTGAGTTGGTTGGTTTCCTCTTGTTCTATCAATAATTCAATTGTATTTGTCAATCTACATTAAGAAACATAACAAAAGTGATGACCCAAAACTTGTATCTATAGATCCAGTCATTGAAACCTTTAGTTGAAGGTATAGGCAAATGTTGGTGTATGTTAGTTTTAAGATTGGCCACAGACTATCTTTCAAACACTATCTCAACGTGAGATCAATAGTTGAGAGGAATATTTTCAGATAAAACATTCACATGTTATAAACAACCATTTAATATGCATAAATGCAAAAAAAAATATCAAAATAGCAAATATTTTATTTAAAATGTGCAATTTTAAAATTTTTTCTTATTAGTCTTGCTTTGAATTGGATTAAGCTTCTTGGAATGAAATTACCATTGAGATACTAAACTTCTTCCAAGAGTTCACCATGCAATTCTGATTTGTAGAGGACAAAAAAGGAAAGCACATAAGAGCAATTACTGTTGTTTATTTTGCTATGCATTATAACAACATATATATAGATTAATGGTATATGAATATATTGAATTAAATATAGAAATTGTATTGAGAAAATGCACAATCTATATTAAGCTTTTATTTAACCCATATTTCAGCATTGTCTTTAAGTGGATTTCTGGGAAAAACAAGCAAATCTGGTAAATGGTAAAGCTACAGAATGCAATTACATTGTGGCATTTTCAGGTGAAAATTAATTTTAATGCAGTGTCAAAGAAACTTTTCATATTTTAACCTTTTAAAATGTAAGCAAAACAATTAGGCTATGCTTGCCTCTCTCCAGTTAACATTACCAGATGTGGTTTTAAAAAATTACTGAGGATTGATTACTAATCAAGGCTGAATCAATACAACCAATATTGTTTATTAACCAATCGGAGACAATTGCTCCTCAGGGGGTTTCTAATTACATAAATTGGGCTAAATGAATATTAGTGATGATGAGATAAACAGAAAACAACTGAAATATCCAATTAGATGTCAATGGATATGAAAACATGCAAATGTGAAACTTTATCAGAAAGATTTATCTTAAAGGTAATCAAAGACATGTATATCAGGCTTAACATTTCTTAATTGCTAGAAAGTGATAATTTAAGCAAATTAACTTTTAAAAAAAAAGAAATGTTTCTAAGAGTTTTCTACTTTGAATGTTGTACGCTTTAGTGCTTTCAGCATCAAAGTTGTAAACATTTTGATGTACTTTGTGTTGAACATAAAATCCGAAGCAAAAAGGATAACCAATCATTACATTAACCACCCTGAAACAAAACTAACAGCTCTTTTACTCAGAAATAGATGGATTTTATTGACTTTTGCCTCTTGATGAAAGCAATTATGTCTGCTGACTAATGGAAAATAATTTGTACAATTGAAAGAGACGGACTAAAAACCATTTTTATTATTCTTTAAACAACAATATTTTTAGAAAATCAGAAACTTTTTCTATCAGAAATTAGTTTTCAAAAAATATTTCCAAAGACATGATGCCACAATGAGAGGATAAAAGAGAATCATTTTAAAGAATTTAATACTTGTTCAGTTTCATTCCATGATAATTCTATTAATTGGTTTCACATTTTCATGATACACAACATGTTTGGGCATTTGCAAAATCAAACATCATTAGAAGACTTTCAACAGCAACAATTAAAATGGGTAGCACATGTAACTCAGAGAGAAAATAAGTATTAAGATGTTGGCTTTCCAAACTACTTGAAACTAAAGGTTTGGAATGAAATTCAGTATTAGAAAAAGTGATAACAGAAAATGGACTTGAGAAAAATTTAAGTGAAAGATTTTGTAAATTTTAACCAACAGTAATGTTTTCAGACAATGAATGTTGAATGCTCCTTATAAAGGAAACCATTAATTTTACCAATACAAATAGTCTTTTCTGTTTAATTTTAACTCAATTTCCAACTGCATATATATATATATATATATATATATATAACACTGTACAATAATGATGAGTGTAGGCACATGCATTGAAAGTGGTAGGTGTGTGTGCATGTGTGTTTGGAAGGGATAGTAAGGGGAATAAACACTGTTTAGAGTTACAAATGATAGGAAGTTATGAAAAGGCAATAAGTTCATGATCAAATAGGAAAACAAATTGTTAATGATGCATTTCATTTGGAGAAGAAAGCACTTCAGACTACTAAGAATTTTATTGATGGAATTGGTCTCCAAAAAGGCGGTGAGAAACTATAGTTAAAAAAAAAAATAAAAAAAAAAAAAATTGAGAATCTCTGCAATGTTTTCATGTAAACTGTAACTAGCATTTGTTTTGTTTCTACCACCTTTTATATGTAATACTGGTTCCATCAATAAAAGCATTATTAGTCTGAAGAATTTTCATTCCAAATTTCCAATTTTGTCATTTACTTAGCCATGCACATACACATATATGCATCAAATCAAATATGGATTAAATCCAATAGGATGATTAAATAAGGAACAAATAGGAAAACACTTATACATTAACCATGCTTCTCTTTTATTTTAACTTCAACTTATTTCACTATTTTCCTATTTGTTCCTTATTTAATAACACACATACACATCAAAACTTTATCACTATCACCACCTTTAATTCACACTGAGCTCCACCACTGGAATTAATGAATATTAAAATACAACTAAAATGTTGATAGAATCAACTCCAGAGAGTTCAATCCCCAAATTTACCACATGTAAAAAACAACTGTAACCAACATTTGTTGACACTGTGAAGCTTGAAAAAAAAAAAAAAACTAATTCTAACTTTACAGTCAAGCTTTCTTTGGCATTAATAATCAAAATTTTGGAGTAAAAAAAAAAAGTTATTAAAACAGAATTTCTTACAAAAAAGAATTGTTTTTAGTGCCCAGATTTGTGTTGCTCAAATGTATTTTCACATGGTTAAGAATTCAAGAAAATTTATGAGCAGAAAAAATAGATGCAGTTGGTGTTCTTGAACTGAAAATTTTTTCTACCTTGCCTGGTGGCTTGTGTGTTGGATTACTGGCTGTTTATGTGTATTGGGATTTGTGACATTGGACCTGTGATTTGTGATTTCAACATTTTTCTGTCCCTGGATCTTCAAATTTGAACTTGCGATTTGTTTATTTCATTGTGGAATTGAGGAAAAATTTAAACAAAACACTAGATCTAAAATGTTTAGAGAGTTATTAAATATACTGAACCTTGATCAGTATTCTCTTGCATAGAAACAGAAACAAATAAAGTAGAAATTAAAACATTCACTGCCTGAGATTTTAACAAAATATGTATTCTTAAAAGATTGCTTCTATAATATATACATGTGTGCACACCGAAAGCTTATTTTAAAAATCTGCTGTATGAAATGTTAGGCATTTTAATCTGATATTAAATATTGTTTACTCAAGTAGGCTGTTATAAAAAAATGAATAGGTGTAGCAAGTTTGTATAATACTGGTCAATAAGGAGAGCAGATTTGTTGCGTAATGGTTGGAGATTAAGTATTTTCATCATTTGACAAATTGTGGTTTGTATCACTTATACAGTTTTCTATAGCCTTCAAGGCTAAAGAACATATTGGCTGAAATGCAATGAAGATATTAGTTAAGATGATTAGTAGAATAAAAAAAATTTCTGAAGAACTTCTTCATACTAGCTGATTTTAAAATACTATTTAGTTCGTCAAATCAATTTGCAAATGTTGCTGCATAGATTTGCAGAGAAAAATCATGCATATATGAGCTGAATTAAAAGAAAAATATTCTCAGGATTTACACATGGAATGAATTGCTTTATAGAATATTTAAAAAAAAAAGGTTTATTGTACACTTAAGGGCCTCATGTTTGATTAATGTAAGTACTTGAGTCTTGATGGATTACATCATTGTAAGTAGAGGGAAATTGTAGTTATACGAAGGAAGATTGACATTGTACATCTTAACTTGACATTTGGAGGAAGAACTGATAAAAAGGGATACACATTATGAAAGCAGTTTTGACTTTCATTTTTTTTTATTGCGGAAGTGAGAGAGAACTTTGTCTGCCAAAAACATTACTTTTGCAGATTTTGGAGTTTAATGATACAGTAGAAAATTCCAATTTTGGCATCAGTATATTAGGGTCCAGGAATATCCAGAAACAGAATACAGGCTAGAGCTGTGATAAGAGATGGAAAAAAAATGCAATATAATTTTAGACAAAGCATTTCATAAATTACTGCAAAAACCTTTTTCTCATCCATGATTGTTCTTTGTAGCACATTCTTTCCCTCACTTGGAAATTATTACTTTCAATTTTCCATGTGCCAAGCTGTCAGTTGTTTTGGGAGAAAAAACAATCTTTTTCTCCACTTCTTCCCATTTATCCTTATAGAATGTTATTGTTATACTTCCTTTATCAAGTCAATTCCTCCTAAACCTTTCCTTCTTGTTAATAAGTTCTCATCTTGATTAACAGGGTTTTTGGTTTCAGCTGAAAGTAAACTTTGAAAAAAAAAAAAATTCTTGCTGCTTCTATTGTTTTCTTTTCAAAGGCAAATATATATAACTTTAAACAGATTTAAAGGTTTAAAAGGAAAAAAAAAAAGAAAAAATGTAGAAAGAAAAAAAAAAAACATGACTTCAAACTTTGTCCAAACTGAATTTTGTGTTTTTACTTTCTGAAAATTGAATTTTGTCACTTGATTGTATAATGTCAGTCTTTGCTTAGTAGCTTGAAAACAATGAACAGAATGAAATAACTGTAAAAGTGAGCGGATATTTATACAATGAAAGACAAGTCATTATTCTTTGACAGTCAAGCTCAGGAATATTTAAGTTGTAAATATTTAAATTTTGGAAACATAAGAGAACAAATAAAAAATAAAATTTCTAAATCTTCAAATTGTTTTGGTCTTTATATTGAGCAAAGTCAAATTTAGTAGAGATTTCAGTCAATGCAGTGTGCCTGAATGAGAGCAAAATCATTCCCATACACTGAACATTGCAATGAAGTTGTTATAAAGAACATGGATGGGAACTGCTTGCACCCTTTTACAAACAATCAAAGAGAGGAAATCAAATGTTTGATCTCTGTTTATAGATATTCTAACAGTATTTTCTGTAGAACTGTGTCTTTGTTCAAAAGCCTCAAAACTGTCAAATGACTTTTCATGGAAGCTTACAATATTTTATGCAGATGTTTTCAAATGGATATTTTAAGATTTCAAACTAGAGGATGAATTTCTCATTCCTCAAGAATAGGAAGTAACTGATCTTGTATGATGATCATTATTTTTACTCAACATATTTAAATAACTTGTTCCCCTTTTCAACTCGCATGTTGTGTTAAATATAAATCTAATAAAGAGAAAGTAATACAGACTGATAATGAAAAATTAATGACTGCAGACTACAAGTGAAAACCGAATAAAAATTCTTTAAATTAATTACTTTAAAATTATTCTATTTTAATTAGTTGGTTATTGTTTTTATCAATTTTCCTGCATCGTTTACTAAAACGACTGGCATTTATGAAATATTACAAACATTTAAATCAGAGATGATTTTAATAAAACCAGCTGCTTTTTGTTGAATGTTGTTCAAAATTTTGAGACCATTGTGGAAGACAACAGTGCCAAGAGAATTGCAGAGGAAATCACACGAAAATCTTTTGCTTTGAAACAAACAGCTGCCAGTTTGAAGGCGGAGGAATTTAGTTTATCATAAATGACTTTGAATAAAAGATGCTTGAATGTTTCTGGGAGTAAAGAAGAAGAATAATGGATTGAGAGAGAGAGAGCAATAAATCAGAGAAGAAACAAATTGTTAAGTGACAAATCAAAGGGAGAGGAGAGAAAAAGTATTTGCTAATTTACTGTTACAATATAGACAGGCATACAATTTCTGTGCATTGAGAGAAAAATACTATGAAGAAATTGACAATTTCTGTGAGACTCTCCAATAGATTTTCCTCTCTTTCTATTACACCAATCATTTATGTTGGTCTCTCCATGCTTATTTTACTTGAGAGAAGGACGGAATTTGTTTAATTATTTTGAATCATTAACTTGGGGATTAAGAGACAATTGAAATTTAATCAAAAGAAAAACTGGAAGATATGCTTAGGAATAAGAGGGAGGGAGGTGCAGAGAGAGAGAGAGAGAGAGAGAGCACAAAGATCTTTGACAATACTTTGTTTTGTGTTTCTAATTTTGAAAAGGAATAAAATCTTTGTAGCTTTTGCTTATAAATCACAATGGTGGATCTGATTGAGTCAGTATAAAAATGTATACAACTTGATAGGCAGCAATAATTTCATTAAAAAAAAAAAAAGAAGTTTCAAGTGAAGAACAAGCAAATCTAATCCTTTCTTGTTTTTGGTCAGGTTGCTATGTCCAATTAATTAAGCTCGATATGACAAATTTAAGAATTTTTCATAATGAAAAACGAAAACTGAAAGAAAACATGAAAAGCCAACTAACATGAATGAATAAAACTATAGAAATTTAGTTTACAGTAATAGTGATAACAAAAAAGTATTAATTACATTTATGTGAGATATTATATATATATATAAAATCAATAGGCATTTATAAAAAGGAAAAAAACTTTCTCCCCCTTTCCAATGGAGACAACCATAGTCATAACAAATATACTTGTAATTGTTAGGATATTATCTAATAAACCTAATTAAATATTGATCAGCAGATTGGAACAAAAGTTTGGAGCTATCAGTATATATTTTTACAGTAAAATGAAAAAGCTTACTGGTGGCATTTTCTTAAAAATAAAAATAGCAACTGAATTTGGGGCTTATATATGATATTGCAAATGGACTTCAAGTATCTGCACTGCAAAAGTCAGTTGCTAATAAAATGTCTTAATGCAATACAAGGGTGTTTTTTGCTTTCCAGCTTTTAAAGGAGAGACTAAGAAAAAAAGGATAATCCTAATTACAAATCAATTTGAGGTTTGAAAGATGGTGGTTAAATGAAAAGCTTAGTCCTCTTGAGCATGGCATTGTGTTCAAGTATTCTGTTTTAAGTAGAGATATCACAAGTGGAATTGGCAGCTTTTCCCAAATGCAGTCATTTCTTCCTTAATGATAGAAAGTAAGAAGTCCCAGTGGAGAAAAACTTACATATTAACAGCTTTCGACATTCTCATGCAGCCAAATACTTTCATCTTTCAGAGCAGTAAAAATAGAAATATTACAAAAGAAAAAAAAAAATGCACAGATGGTATTCAGTTACAAGTAAGAATAATTCAGACAGAAACAGTAATTATGAGAGTAACATTGTGACAACAAAAATTCAGAATTAAGCAGACTTTATCAATTTTGATTTTTGATTTTTCATCCCAATATTCATAAATTTCTATTAAATTTCAAAGTAAACAAAAACTAATCTAAATATTATATCAGAATATTTTTTCTAACTTGGACAAAGGATGACAGCTAAAAATAGCAACTGAATTTGGGGCTTATATATGATATTGCAAATGGACTTCAAGTATCTGCACTGCAAAAGTCAGTTGCTAATAAAATGCCTTAATGCAATACAAGGATGTTTTTTGCTGTCCAGCTTTTAAAGGAGAGACTAAGAAAAAAAAGGATAATCCTAATTACAAATCAAAACTGAAAGGAATGGGTAAAATTTGACTTACAGTGTCAATGATAAGAGACAGCTTAGTGATGTGTTGAACTTTTCATTAATATAAATGTCAGAGAGGCTAACTTAGGTACTTCTGTGAGATCACTAAAAACAGAGCATAACATGATGAAAAAGACGTTAAACTTGACGAAAACAAAATTTTAGCATCTAAATGTTTATGTTATTATTAAGAGGAAAGAACAAACTATTTTTTAATTATTTTAAAAAATTTTCCCCTCTTTTTAGAACATTCTAAATTTTGATTGAAAAACCTTGTTTCTCTTCATGTCCAGCAGAACTACTAAGTAACATAAAATTTTATTTTTTCTGTATGACAGACATTAATTTTGAAAATCTTGCAAAAATAAAAATAATTGTCGGATTTTAATGAAGCTTTCAGAAACTATTCGCAAATGATGGAACTTATTATAAATATGTTTACCTTTTTTAAAGTCATGGCAAAAATATTTTTTTTCATATGTGTTATCCCCCCACCACATAACTAATTGTATGAAAACTATAATTTCAATTTTGGGCAGATTAATGATTATATTAGTTAAAAGCACAAGGCTTTGAGGAAACCAAATCATGTTTTTTTTTTTTTTTTTAGTTGGACCACTTCTACCTGAAAATCATCTCTGAATTGTAATATACAAAACTCAATAAAAGAAAAATATTTAATTTCAAAAGCTTTTAACTGCTTTTATTTATTTTAATGAACATAGACAATATTGTCTGAAAGCAAAAAGATATTTCGATGAAAAATTATTTGTTATTTCTGAAATATTTTATTATTTTTACATTAAATGTTGTTAATTCTTCTAAAATTATGGAAAAGTTTCTACAATTTAATGAATGTTGCTATTAAGTAGATATATATTTACGGATTATAATTTCCAAAGCTTCTTACAAACTAACGAACACCAGTATATAAAAAAATATAATTTGTGTCAATAATATGACTGCAAATCAAATCTACGGAAGACCGGAAGTATCATGTGTACAATAAAAAAAAACATCACGTGGATTGAGTTTCTGTCTAGTATTTAACTTAAATACTGAAGTTTTAACACAATTATTTGTTATTTCTTTAATTGTAATAGATTTTTACATTTAAGTTGTTAAAATACTATAAAATTAGTTAAAAGCCGCATTCAGTTTCGGAAATGTCCTTTTGAGAGGGATCTTTTTTAGTGCGTCGTAAATTGTATCATTTTGACCAATCAGAAGACCTGCAGTAATTAAGAAATGTAATTTTGTGTTTTAATATGGCTGTAATTATAAAGTACGGAAAACCAGCAAGTATAAAATTAAGTTGCGCTATTTGAGTTAAGCATTGTTCTCCGCTTTTATTTTTGGCGAAACGTGTGGAGAAGTTAATTTGATTTTTCAATTTCAACTGAGGAGGGCACCTACAAGTATCAGTATCATCTTATGAAATTTGTATTTTATGTACACTTCTGATAAAATTTCATAAGAAAGGTACCTATAAATTAAGTAGATACCTTTCTTATGGAATTTAATCTCACTCTCAACAGTCTTATTTTAATTTCTTTATAATATATTTTCCTTAAAGCATCGTAAATGTAAAGGTGAAAGCTGAGTACAAAAAAAAAAAAAAAATTAGAGCGCTAAAAGTTTTACTTAAAAATAACGAGGTAAATAATTTGTTTACTTAAATCTAAATAATTTCACTTCTCTCCTTCCGTAGAATAAATTATCCTCACATAAGCTATCAATACATCATAAAATTGTCTTTCATCATCTGTCAAGTGACGCGAAATGTTATGACCTGCTTTGTTTCATTTTCAAACTATATCTTTTCAGCACAGAAACTAAGTAATGCTCGTTTCAAAATATTTAAAATAAACATTATAATTTCTGATTTTCTTAAAATAAGTTTTGAAAAAATTATAATTCATTTTTAAAAGAATTTCAAACTGAGATTTTCATTTTTTTTATAAAATGGAAAAAAATGGTTGACATGATTGATTATCTGTCAATTTTGCTGACTAAAAAATAAATTTTGGATGTGCTAGGAACAATTAAAAAATGTAAAAAAAATACGCCCAAAATACCTTGATCTTTCCTCTTAATAATAAACATACGATAAAGTTTTGTTTTTATCAAGTTTGGCATCTTTTTCTTCATGCTATGCTCTTTTTTAGACTAGGTACCTCCGTGAGATCGCTAACTCCTTGGCAGAAAACAATATCTGTGCACACTTTGAAGATTCTATTCCGATTTTATACATATTTGATAGAAATTGTTTAGGCAACAGAAACTGAGAAAGACATTTTTACTAAGATAAAAATCTTTTTGCCAAGAATAAAGATGAGTTATGTAAAGAATTAAAAAAAAGTGTAATAATAGGGAAAAAACTAACTGCATTACAAGTTCCTATTCTGGAGGATTTTCTTAACTTTTTATGCCAAAGTTGGTTTGTCCTGAGGTGCAATAAAGTTTACATTTGTTTCTTTCACCATCTATCCTTCTGAGCAAAGTGGAGATACTACATTGTTTACAGAGCAGATAACAAAATTGTTGACCAATTATATTTATGTTTATTCAGATTAATTTTGATGAATTATTCAATTTCTTTCCACTTGGGATTTTCTTACACAAGTGTTTTTTGCAAAGATCATTGTTTTAATTTATACAACATAGATAACTAGTACATAACTTTTAAGCCCATAGACAAAGTATCCAAACATTTGTTTTTGCATTTAATACAGAGTGAACAAAATCTTTCCTTTATTGCTTCTGACACCCCTGTAAGACCAAAATAACTTAAGCTGCAGCATTTACAGTAAATGAGGGCAATAATATATTGCTTTTCAAGAGAAGTTTGCCTGGTATGAAGTTATTTTTCTAACATAAAAAATAAAAAAATTTTTTTGAAGCAATTTAGTTTAAAAAAAAAAAAAAAAAAAAAAATGACATGGTGAAAATTTATTTTCCAATTTTGTAAAACAAAGATTATAAAAGAAAAAAAAGAAAAGTAAAACTATTTCAATAAATGTGCAGATATCCACACACTATTTGGGTAATGTTAATGGTAAAATTTTATTACAGAAATCAGATTTACAAATGAATCTTCAACATGTTTATTCTCTATTTGTTTTTCTGATTTTGATACCATTCATATACTCAATGAGGGTGTATGTATTTGCATAAACATTTGCACAATTTATAATATACACATGTATAAATACATAAATTAACATGTGATGTTGATCAAGATCCATGTTCAGATCTACACTATTGATTTAATTAAGAACTTTGATTTCTCTCTTACAGAAGAGTTCAGCTCATCACACAGCTGTTACATGAGTAATGCTATTTGAGGAACAAACTCCAGGGACATTTGTACATGAGAGAGTGAGAAGGGATGGGGGTGGGGAGAGAGAGACTTAAAATAACCAGAACCATTGCAGCAGGTTTCAAGAATAAAATGAAGCAATTCAAGTTTGGAAAAGAAATAAATGTTGTGAATGGCTGAATTTTAATCATCCTTACAAACATTTTTGCTTATTGTCTTTCTCAAAATATTTGTCATGTACAATAATGACAAAGAAATGAAAAGCAAGAACATTGTAGTAAAGTATGTCTACTATTAAAAACTTTACTTTCTTTGTATAGATGATAGGAGAATAAAGATGCCTTTGTGCTGATGGATGAATAACAATCATTTGGATTGACTGAAAGTGAGAGTTAATAGAGTGCAGAAGAACAAGTTGAAAGAAGAGACTTCTTTTGAGCAATTAGACAATTTGGGAAGCCAGATGTCTTTTAGAATCATTATTTGGAAATGACATATCAGAATATTTTTGAACATATTGTAATGAAGCCAGAGAAAATTAAAAAAAAAGCAAAAAAAACAAAAAACAATCAAAACCACACCTCTTCTACAATTTTTAGTTTTTTTTTTCACTTTCTGACATGTCAACATAAGGCTAAAATGTATCAGGATCATTTGTGTAGATAATACTAAATAGGTTGCAGCTTACAAGACAGACCAGAGAGATACATACTTGTTACAAAATACAAAAGTTAATGCATACAGAAAAGGGTATAAGGCAGTTATTGAAGATTTTACAAGTATTACATATTGGTTAATTATACTTTTTTACTTTCTTGGATGAAATATGATAAAATAGAACTTATTTTCTTTTGATGCTAACCTACTAGTAAAACTAATATGTATGGGCACCTGGTCTATCAAAACCTCACAGTTATACTGTACCAAACATCATTCCCAATTGCATTAACAAATGCCCATAGAAAACATCTTACAATCTGACCAACAGTACAGAGAGAGGGTCTTACCTGAATAACACTTAGCATCAAAGTAATGCAAATGCAGAAAAATACGGGATGTAATTAGAAGGTCCAAATAATTGACATTGGTTAAATATATGAAGAAGAAAAATGAACAAAGTTTAACATATGTGCCCACAAAAAAAAAAAAATATAAAAAAATAAAATAATAAAATAAAATGTCAGAAGTAGTTATCTCTTGACACTGCTATTGCTGTAGACTCTCTTGACAATTTCTATGGTGTATAAAACTATTTTTAGAAATTGAATAAAACACCAACAGCTGAAAGAGGATTTATGCCTCCTCTATTGTCTTGAGAATTGATAACAAAAGTATTAAACACTATTTATATAATTAAACATTCTAATAAACCTTGTTTAATATTTTTGTTGCTAATACTTGAGAAAAAAAGATACAAATCCCAATGCTTTCAAACTATATCAGTGGATGTATGTGACGAGAGCAAATGAAAGAAATGTCTGGAAAATGCATTTTTTCAAAATTTATAATTACAGTTACTCTTAATTATGTGTTTATTTCATTTTTCCAGTTCTCTTGTTCAGACATTTTTATAAGTTTATGAATAAAATAAGTGTTTTCATAGTTATTTCTTTCTAATATGGTAAATGGTAAATATTGCATTGTAGTTGCATATGTTTAATAATTTGTAAATATCAAATTATTCTTGTGAATAATCTAATAAAGTAGACAGCATATAATTCTTTTGTTGTCAATTCTCAAGAAAAAAAGAAAATGCATAAATCCAGTTTCAGATGTTTCAGTTTTATTAAAATTTTAAAATTAGCTTTTTAAAACAATAAAAATTACCAAGGGTCTCATATGGTAATAGTAGTATCAAGAAAACAAACATCTTTTTGACACACTGCAAACATGAATGTTAAACTTTGCCCAAAACTGTTAATACATTGTCCTGTAGCCATAACTTAATTAACCAATGTATGTACATATTGATATATCCATGGGGACATTTAACACTGTTTAAAATTGGCTTTCATATTGATGAAAATAGTGAAATTGTTTCCATCTCTTTAGCCAGGTATATCTGTATGACTATTAAGCTTCCTGTCTTATCTTTCAGAGATATTATTCATTCATTCGAACACTCAAGAGTTGTTTGCAAATAGAAAACTCCTTTTATTGGGAGTTTCATGCACCAAACAGAGGAATAATTGTCAGCCATTCTTTGGCATAGACAAGTGAGCAATATATGTTCAGGCGTAATAAAATACAGTGTAAACACTGTAAGGTAGCAGATGTTTGTTTTTTGGCTATTACAGAAGATTTAAACTTTTTGAAAACTGTGACTTTGGGACTGCCAAAGTTATTTATAAGAACTAAACACAATATTAGGTGATATATAAACCACCCACCAATCTAAAAAAAACAAAAAAAACAAAACAAAAATATCCAAGGTCTTGCATGTAAAGTTGATAGATCTGGTAGACTAATATATACCCAGACAACCTATGCTAGAGACAAGTACTGGTACTCTAACTATATTGTAATATCAAATACAAATAGATGTCTTAAAGGCTATCACATATGGTAATTCCTTTTACTTGAATATTTTAGATTAAAAAAAATCTTATTTACAATATTGCACAATAGATTTTTTCTTTTTATAGCTTCAAGGCACAAAAGAATTTTCTTTTGCAAAGAAAGTCAAAATCATTTTTCATTTCAGATTTAGAAAGGTATATAAAAATGCCTATCTTGCAAAACATTTTGATAAAAATAAAAGCTTTGTAAGAATTTGATTTTGGAGAACCTGAACAAGCAATCTGAAATTCATTACAAATTCACAAATAACAAACTTGTTTTTAATCCAAAGTAGTAAATGCTTTTCTTTTATATATATAATAGACAAGCATGAAGAAATGGTTTGTTTTTACCAAAGCTCTCTAGTATTGTTACACAATATTAACAGCAGTGAGACATGTAGATACAATAAACAAGGTATAGTACATTTCATAGGATACAATCTACCAAATGATTTCACAGCATTGTCAACAGTACTATAGAGATACTTTATAAAGATTTTATAGCAAATGAATTTATTTTGTACATGATAAACAATTTGAAATGCAAAGCAAACATATTTACCAAATCTTTGAGCAGAAGAGAATCAAGATTGTAAATAAATTTCATTAGATTCTCTACTTCCATTTAATTTAGTTTGAAGTTTGACAGAAATGCATCCCACCCGACTTGGTCTTTTTCGGGAAAAAACACAAAATTTAGTAAAAAGACTGCCATCCTCCAAAGTGGCATAGGAATGCACTGCCATGATTTTATAGACTGCTGCTCCTTATAAGGTTGACATTGACATCATTTAAGGGATACACTGAAACCAAGCATGAGAACAGACACAAAAAGACATATGTTTATTAAGAGAAAAACTTATTTACGTTTCTTTACTAAAGTGAACATATACTGATTGTATCTTAGTTGTTCTTGCAGAGATTTATATGCAAATATCTAAGCATTTTATCTGGCATACAGATTTTTATAGTTGTTACAGCTGGGCCAGTCTGTCTATTTGGAAAAATATGAATAAGTCATTTTCAAGTGACTCAGAAATTCATGGATCCATGCATATACATAAGGTGATACGTTAAGTGCTCTTTTCATATAGAAAGCACTAAGTGGATATATGTATGCATACACCTACCCACAAATGAGTGACAAAAGAAGCAAGTAAGCTATAAAGCCTTGCTATAAACAGTGTTTATGCACATAGCTGAATGAGGGAAGCAAAAAAGAGAGTGAAGAGAGAATGTAATCTCTCAATCTTCTCTAATTTGCCTTGGAAAATATTGAATTTTAAGTTCTTCATGTCTTCCTCTTTTAATGCAAGATGTTCAGGAATGCCTTAAATTTTTCTTCTTTTAAGCTATTTTATTTTATGCCAATTTTCATAGGAGGGAACCAATGGCCAGCTCAAATGTAGACCCTTTTCTAGACCATAAACCCTTATATTCTTTGTTTTAAAAACAAAGATCAAACCAAGTAAATGAAAAGAAAATCTGATTCAATCTTAAATAAATTCTTGACAGTATTGTTAATAACTTTATTTTGTTTTTGGTCATGTGATATTTTAGTCAGAGGTAACTCTCATAATGTGCTGGGGGCAGGTATAGTGTTATCAATTGACTCATTGCAATTCCTATCCAACGTGTTTTATTAGCTTGCTCAAGGAAATAGAATAGGGGAAAAGAAATATTTTATAATATCAAAGGATTTAAATGTTACAAGAAAAATTATTATTCAGGGTTATGTACCTCATAAACCATGTGCTCTTGAATATAAATGGTAGAGGAAATGAGATAGGCAGCATTTGGAGGGGTTGGGAGCAAGAACAAAATTGCATCAAGATGGTTAGACAAAAGGAACAAAAATAACGAGAAGAAAAGATGACAATAACAAAAAGTACAGCCAACAAGAAATGTAGGTAAATCATAAGTGGTAAGCTAAAGAAGCAGTCGTACCAAAATAATGTACCCAGGTAATAGAATATGTAACAATAAGGCATTGGTGAGAGGTGGGTTAAAGGTGAGACTATAGATAGCAAAAATAGTGAAAGGTAAGTAAAAGCACCCATAGCTGTAGAGTAAGAAATGATGATTTGAACATCTGGACGAGTACTAATTACCAAAGTACTAATATTAACAAGAGGAGGTGAGTTGTAAGTAGATACTTAAATTGGTAGTTAGTTATTTTGGTGGAAGTAGAAGACAAAAAAAGTTGAGAGATTCTGATGTTGCAAGCTACAGAGGATGGCATTAGAAGCAGCCAATAGCAGAGACAGAATGCAGTGATGCAAGTCTTTGTGAAGAGGAGCAGCCACCAGCATCATGTTCAATGATGAGGCAAGGAATAAGTGAGGAGATGATGCAGCCTGAGAGAAGGAGAAAGAGTGAGAAGGAGATTTTGGTTACACCTACACCCACTTCTCCAACCCAAGTTTTCATGAGTGGCACCGGAATCTGCTGATTGCTATCGGCGGTTCTGTGATGGAACAGCAACAGCTGACAATCAAGAGAGAGAGAAAGACAGCTATATGATGAATTTACTATGAAAGAGATGAGACATTTCTTGCTAGCCATAATGTGTGCTATGTCATAGCAAGAAAGCCTTATACAGCAAAGGGCTGAATTCTTCTGTACAACAAAAATATAGAAAGAGGAAGAAGAAAAGTATGCAAGCATTAAGGATGAGAGAACTAAGAGAGGGGAGAAAGAAAAATGAAGAACTGAAGGGAGGTGGGAGAGAGAACTTTCATTATCAACTTATTGAGAATATCATCTTTATAAAAAGCTAAATATCTATGGCTGGATATTACAATATTTTATTTCATTTAATAAGCCATTCAATGTCTTGTGTCTTTCTGATTGTTCCCTTGACTCCTTGTTGGCACACAGTGATGTAACTATATTTGCCGGAACAATTTTGGAAAAAATAAGGATTGAGTAAAAATGAGATATGGACAGCTTTCAAGGTGTCATTATAAACAAGTCAATTTTTTAAGTACTTTTACTGGCATTTCCAGCTGAAAGATCTCAAGAGATTAAGGATATTTTCATTTACAAGTTTATCTTTTTTCTCTTTATGGATCAATATTTGAGAAGAGAAGCAAAAGGCTTTGTTTTTCTTGTGCCTATTGATAATATGCAAATGGTCAACAACATTTTCAGAACAATATATCATTTCAAACTTTGAATTTTGCTTGATTTTGTACAAAAGCGCAAGCAATAAAGAAAGCATGTTGGTGCTATAAAGAATTTTCTTCTTTTGTCATGTAAAACTGGGTAAGATTGTCACTGATTGTGGTAAAGCAACACCTCTGATGAGGGTAGGAGTAAATCTGCCGGTCACTTTTGCTCATTATGTACTTTTGTCTCTCCTTCAAGACAAAACAGCTTAGCAATGACAATGTCATCTAACCAGTATTGGAGCAAAATAAGTATCTATGAATCAAAACAAGATATTTTAAGTCATAATCCATTTGGTTTCTGGATTGGCCTAAACACAGAGTTACAAATGGAATCCACAGTGGTGTTGAGTGGTCCATTACTATCTTGTGTGTGTGTGTGTGTGTGTGTGTGTGCGCACATATACACATTTCAACTGAATGTAGAGTGAGGGTGTCAGTTCCAAAAGATGTATATCTATGTTTCCTAGACTATTTGAACAGCTATGAAAACTACACTGATTTGGGAAAGATGCTACAATAATCCAGAATATTTGCTGGGAACAAAATGTCTTCATATGGACAGAAAATGAATTGAGCAAGTACATGAAAATAGAAAAGGGGTGTGAAATAAGGATGTCATCATACCAAATCAATTTAATCTATACAGTGAGGAAATCCTAAGAGAATTAGAAGTCCTACCAGGATTTATTATCAGTGGACACAGTCTTAATGACATTAGCTATGCAGATGATACAGTGTTGATGGTAAGCACAAAAGACAAGGCAATAAAGGAAGAAAGGACTAATCATCAATTGTAAGAAGACAGAATGTATGGCTGTCATGAAGACGAACAACCCAAGATGTGATCTATAAATTGGAGAGGTTAAAATCAATCAAGTACAGAAATTGAAAGAGCTAGGAAGTGTTCTGACAGGACAGAAAATGTGACAGTGAAATTTGAAGATGCAGTGGAATAGGGAAAAATACAGTCCCAAAAATTAGCAAAATATTAGGAAACAGGAAAATTTCATTAGAAACAAAGAAAAGAGTGTTGAACTGCTATGTAATATCAATGCTGTTATATGGTAGTGAATGGTGGATAATTTCTTCACTGATGAAGAGAAAACTTGAGACAATAGAGATGTGGTTCTACAGACGGATACTGAGAATACCGGTTGAAATTTGAGATATGAGGAAGGAGCGCTTAGAAAATTTAATATTCACAGGATATACTGAAGTTGAGAGAAGCAGTGGGAAAGACCAAGTAATGTACATAACAAGCTTGTGTGAATGGATGGCTAAACAGGGAGTGCGAAGGATAGTGAAAAGATTTACATTGCTTAGAGCTACAAAAAAAGACAGGAAATTGTGGACAGCTGTGATTGACCAGGAAGATTTATTGATTCCAAATTGGCAATTTAAAAAGAGGAATTCAGAATTAACACTAAAGATTTTTTTTTATACATTTGCTCATCCTTAATTTGGTGACTTAGAGAAAAAAAATATTTCAACTGATTTTGTAGTTATTTACTCAGGAATTTTCAATTTCTCTCATGCAAAAAATTAACTTTTAACATTTTTCTGGGATACCAAATATTTGGGTATCAGAATAAGTTTCATCCATAAACTACTAAGTGAATGACTAAACAAGTCATATGATTTGGGTATGATGTAAGAATATGCTGGCAAATAATCATATAGTGTTATAAACTTTAAGGGTTAAGTCTGTATAATTATGGAACACCTTAATCATGTACCATAAATATTTGCTAAGCTTAATCCAAGTGAGGATCAACCCCATTCCACTGCCAAATCTAGTGAAACACATACACATATACACACAAAGGCTATAATTGTTCAATATTAAAAAATAAAGTTTTAGTATAAGATTTTGAATGTTAAAAAAATAAATTAAAAATATTTGAAATTATGCATATCTATATTTTTTTTAAAAGTTTAGCATTTCAGATCTCCCAGTAATTCCAATCATACTTGCTTTTCATGTTTCTTTGTTCATCACACAAACCCACTGATACTCAATGCAGATGCAAGCAGAATTCATTATGAAATAAAAACAACATTCTGGCTTTATGTTGCAAGTTAGGTTACATATTTAATTCACAAAGCAGAACTTCTGTTGTTTGGAAAAAGAAAAAAAAAGCTTGAAGGACTTCAAGTTGGTTTTAACTTCTCACAAAGTGTAAAGTTCTCAGAATAATTACTTCACACTAACTGGCAATGATGACTTTTGAAATTATTATAGAGATATCTTTTGATGCTTCTTTACCATAGTAGAATGATCTTCCCGATTAATAATAAAGATGACTGAAGTCAGATTAATTTCCTTCTTAGGGATGAAGGGGAAAAAATGATTAAACTAATTAATAGGTCAAACTACTGAAAGTTTTCATTTACACTGAAGAAAACCAAAAAATTTTGTTTCTTTTGTTTTTGCACTTCTCTTATACTCATAACAGACTGCATGAACAATAAGAATAATTTCACTTCAGATAAGTAATATCTAAATGCACAAACGAAACTTATCAAGAGAAAGTGTAAGGATCCAAATTACATTTGACAACAGAGAGCATTAGAAAAGAAAATGCTAGAAGGATGAAGATGAAGATTTTTCATCACAACATGAGGAGGAAAGCAAGTGAAAATAAATGATCAACTCTATGAAAAGGGACAATAATTATGATTCACTTGCGTTCCATTTATTCTCAAAGCACTGTCAGGGGTCTTTGTCACAGGATAACAAAAAAAGAACTTGGGGTGAGTAGGGAGTTAAACCTGGATACTTTATAAAGAAGGAGATCAGCATAAAAATCTTTAAAAGGTTAATGGAGGCATAACAGTAATATGATTGCATAAGGGTGTAAAAGTTAATTGTGTAAATCAAGGAAAAATATTACTAACACAGCTGGAGAACAATAAAAAAGCAACAAAGAAAAAAAAACAATTTGTCTTAATTATTGAACATGAAGTGAACAGAATTTGCTTTGATCAGTAGATTTCTGGTCTTCAAAAGGTCATTGTAATAATGTAATAGCTGGAGATTTTGGATAATACAAGGTAACCAAAAAAGTTCTGTCCATTTTTAAAGGATAAAAAGAAAACGCTTCACAGTATGTGTAACTTATATTTAGTCTTCGAAGTAATCACCATCGGCATCCAGCACCTTCTACCAATGTGTCTCCAGCTGTTCAATGACCTTGCGGTAGAACTCTGGGTTTTTGACGCAAAGAAGTCTGTGAGGGCTTTGCGCAAGTCTGCTTCATTGGTGAAGGATTTCTCATGAAGTTGATTATCCAGGGAGTGGAAGAGGTGGTAATTGGATGGCGCAAGGTCAGGTGAATAAGGTGTATTGCACAAAGTCTCCCACCCAAGTTGCTGTATGGTATTTCTGACCACTAGCGCGAAATGCGGCCTGGCATTGTCATGGAGGAAAAGCACACCTTTGCAATTCACCAGTGCTGGCTCCTGTCGCAATGCCTGTTGCACACGTTTCAATTGCTGCGAGTATAGGTCTCCAGTGACCGTTTGGCCCATTGGTAGCAGTTCATAATGAACCACTTGACGACCTGTCCACCAGACACAAAGCATAATTTTGTGTAGGTGCATAGACAGTGAGGGGCAGCATCCTGAGGAGACAACCAATGTCTGGAACGCTTGGGAGTTTCGTACAGAACCCACTTTTCATCACTGGTAAGCACTCGATTGAATAAGGATGTGGTATGGTGGCGAGAAAGCAGCGATATGCAGGCTGCCACTCGTTGTCCCTTGTGGACTTCCAACAGCATTTGTGGAACCCACTTGCTCAGTTTGTACGTCTTACCTAGGTGGTGCAGGTGAAGTCTAACTGTTTCATTGGAAACGTTGAACTGCCTTGCAAGTTCACCACACGTTAGACTACCGTCCTCTTCAATGGCTGCCTTCAGGACTCCGTCATTCAAGACCTGTGGTCGTCCACTGCGAGGCTCATCATGGAAAGACAAATCTCCCGACTTGTATTTTTGAAACCAATGCCTTGTAGTACGTTCATCCACACTACTATACCCAAACGCTTGACATATGCGGTGACTTGATGCAGCTGCTGATAAGCCCAATTTGAAGTCGTAAAGCAAACAGCCCCGAACGAGATCTCTAGACACTTCCATCCTTCTCACAGCTGTCTGGCTTATAACTGATGGCCGGGCACGGTGTGCATGTTTTTTATAACGTCTGATGTTGCTACTTCCGGCTGTCCGAATTTGAAAACAATTGCTACACGCATTTCGTATATATTTCGACTTTATTCAATGACTAACCAAAAAACGTACAGAACTTTTTTGGTTACCTTGTATAGGAATGGTGCTGAACAATTCTTCTAAAAGAAATATAAGTCTAAAAAATTCTGATGTTTGGTCATTCAGCTAGATTTTGGCAGAGGGTCAGGCCAAGAACTTTTCAGCACCTTTGTGTACATCTATTTTTTTTTTTTTTACAGGTCAAGTCTAAAATATTGGCATATTGAATGTGGGTAGAGGTTATACACATTTTATCTACTTTGTTTTTTTTCAGAAAACTAGTCAAATCTAGCTTGATAAATTTAATTTTTTTTTTTTTCAAGGTACAAAACTGAAAAACATCAAAATTTGTACAGAATAATTCAACTAAAACAATCAACAACTTGACCCTTTCTTCAAAATTAGCTTCAATTTCTTATCATGCCTTACAAATTTGTTTTGTAGACAGAAATGGTATTTTCCTATTTTGATAATTTTTATATTCTTGAAAGATGGAAAACAATTTAATCTTAATTTTGAAATTCCTCTACGCATATTGTTGACCTATTGATGGTAACAGAGTAACCAAAGATGGTAACAAAAAAAAAATAGTCGATTTTCTCAAGAATGAAGAGCACCAAGAATTGAATCCTGAATTTCATAATAAAAACTGTTTAATCAAATATGACCTCTGACAAAAGCAATATTTTAAATACCTTTAAATTCAATTAACCTATTAACAATCTGTCTACCAATTAAGCCAAGTCAATCCCTGCCCAAGAAAGCCACTTTGAATCTATTCAGTTTTTAGCCAGGTTTATACTTTCTAGTAAAAAGTACAATTTTAAACATACAGAATAATTAACCTAAAGACTTAGGCTTTCAAAGAAAGACTTTGATCAAAAGAGAAAAACTGCAAAAATACTCACAAAAGAGAGAGAGAACAAGGAATCAACAAATCAGGTACTTACCTGAAAAAGAAATTAAGAAATTATTTTCTAGAGAAAAATAATTTTACAAATAAAATTTTAATAAATAATATCATAAAAACAGAGACAATATTAATTGAATAAATAATGCAAAATTTAATGAAAATTTCCAAAAATGTAATATTTTGTTCTGATATTGTTTGGAATGATTAATAATTTTGAATGTAATTTTAATTTATCCTCTAGAATCAATTCTTTTGATAATACTAAATAAGATCAAATTTCCTCAAGCAACTCCTTCCATTGGTGCTTTTAATTGTAATTTATGGATACTTTCAATTCAGATCATGTGTGGAGGGGACATACTGACATTTATAAAGACAAAGGAATAGATAAGGATCAGCAGTAGAGAATAAATCGGTATACTGAGTAGAGACATTAATAACATTTGGAAACCATTAATAGAACTAAAACAAAAAACAATACAAAAAAACATTGTGTTGATAAGGTTTACCTAGTTTTCAGTACACAGGTCAGGAGGAGGGGGGTAAATCTGAGAACCTATAAGTCCAGGCATGGAGTACATAAGAGGTGGAAGCATATGCACTCTGAATGTTTGACATTACAAACTACAATAGTCACTTAAGCTGCAGAGTATTGTATGCAAAATACTACTGTAAGAAAAAAATAATCAAGACAAAGAAATTGTTGTAAACTAATCAAAATACAATTGCAAGTTTAAGCCAGAGTTTATTTTAGCCGATAAACAAGTCTATCTTCTATACGTCTAACCAGATATTTTTACTCTTAATAAAGTCTGTAATAGCCTAACAAAATAAAACATTTTTTTTACTCTGCTTCTATTGATTTCTTGTGAAAATATGCAACAGCTTTTAAGATGCTTCATGATTTTCTCTTGTTGGCAGAGTTCATGGACACACAGCTGTTTCCAATGTCATTAGTATATGTAGAAAATACAACAAAGGCTAGAAATTGATTTTGTATACAAGCCATTCCCTAGGTAGCAAATATGTACAGAAAAAAAACAAAAACAAAGTTTAATTTATTTGACGAAGAATTAATCTGAGCCAATCAAAAATTATTTGTATAAATCCCAGTGATTCTTAGTAAAATGTCATAGCAGAATAAGAGAAAGATTTATTTTAAAGTAACCATTGTGTCTTATTAGAGACTGGTAACTTTTTTCTTTTAAAGACAATACAGTGGTTTCCCCATTGTTTTCTTTATGGTTTTCAATTCAGAGTTTTCCTTCTCTTAGGCTGGTTACCATCCAAGGTTAGAGAATCAAATCTATTTAACTCAGCTGGGAGAAGAGACAAACTCACATCTTTCTCAAAAACATTTTGGTGCAAAAATATATGCAATCAACTAGGACAGAATTTGAACTTGCCTCACCAATTTCACTTTCCATGCCAATAACAATTATACTACCAGCACATCTTAATTAGTTAATTACCTTTTCCAATTGGAGGATGAAGTTGTAAGTTTTCCCACATTCTTAAGTTATTAATAATAGTGATTAAATAAAAGTATGTAAAATATATTGGTTAAATATTCAAGAAACTTATTTGGAATTTACTTTTGAAAAGATTTTAAACATGTAAAAATCGTAAGATTCAATTTTTGGTGAAAGAACATTTGATTGATAATTTATCCTTTGTTCATGTCACAAAGCTGATCACCAGAAGCAAAAAACATTTTTTCATTTTAAGAGCAACAAGGTTTCATTTCTTTTTACAGTAAAGGATTTTTCTACTGGTATGTTTTTGGGGGGGCTTTATAGCAGACCTGTTAATTTTATGTGAAGATTATGCATTGTTTTGATCTATTTTCTTGTAAATTTTTTTATTTTGAGAAGATATAAATACATTTTTTGTTTACATTCCTAACAAGCAGAAATGCCAGCCTGTCAAATAGGTAATGTTAACTCATTCTATACATATATTTCCAATGTGAAAGCCTTAAAATTAAAAACATTTAATTCCTTTGAAATATTTGACTGATATTCAGTTAACTTGGGATAGTAGTTATGAGTATCAGCCAATTAAATTGTAATTGGGTCATTATCAAAATCAAGTGATAAATTTTCCTATTATTAGTCAGCATTTACAAAAACTAATCACACAGCAAATAACCACATGAAGACAAATACAAATTAAGCAGAAATTAAATACTTTTAGGCTTGTCCTAAGATTTCTGTTTAAGAACTGGGCATAGGTGGTTTCGAATTTATTTTTTATTTATTTTGATTTTTTTACTAAAATTACATATTTACAGTTTCTATGGTTTTAATTGATTACTCAAGTCTACTTTCAATTGGAATCTAAACAACTATAGAACCCAAATAATGCGGTCATAAGGTTTGAGATTATATATAAGCTATGCATATTTAGGCAGCATATTTTCCTTCAAGCATGTTTGATTGAATAATTTAGACATATGTCTATTTTTATTTGAATCCTCTCAAATTCATGGATCAATTTCTTAGTGCTGTTACAAAATTCAAATTCTCAAAGCACTCTCTATAAAAAAAAAAAACACTAAAAATTAATTATGAGTATAGCAACAATGTTTTAAAATATCTATAAAAGCAATGTTTTGGGATGCTCAAATTATAAAAAGTTTAAAAAATAAAATTGAGGGGGATTTGCAGGGTGATTATTTTTAAAACATTCTCCTTCTTCATTGGTTGTTTTTGCTTATCATGCAGGTGCAGGAGGATCATCCAAATAAATGTTCCCCTTTCCAGGTAACTGACTAGCTGCAAAAATGGTAGTTCTCACTCGAGAAACAGGATCTGTTGATGAGCTTGCCATAATTCTAGTGTTAACAACGAAAAAAAAAAAAAAATTAAATGAAGTTACCTCCCTTACATATTCTTAATGTAAATTTACTGTAATGGAGCACGTTTCATGCACATTTAAAAAAAAAAAAAAATTCACAACTATCAATTACATTAATTTTACCTTAGCAATTCATCTCTGAAGATGATCTTGGAAAATAAAAGAAATAGCCAAAACTATGGTGTCTTTGTTATTCAGTTTTGTAACAGCACTAAGAAATTGGTCTGTGAATTTGGGAGGATTAAAATAAAAGTAAATAAAACACATATTTAGATTATTCAACCATAATATATATATATATATATATATATATATATATGTGTGTGTGTGTGTGTATGTATGAGAGAGAGAAAAAAAAGGTACTGAAAAGTTTTTCAATCCAACCAAGAAGTGATACCCAAATAAATTCTGATGTTTGGTCATTTAGTTATATTTTGGGAAGTGGGTCAGCCCAAGAACATTTCAGAAACCATTATATTAAATAATAATTTTTGTAAAGGTTACTATAGACAGTTTATTATCTGTGGACTCATACCATTTCTATTTTGTTTTTGTCATATTACAGAATTCAGAATAAAATGTATTTCTATCTGGAATTGTGTTGAGATTAGATTTAAATAAGCAATTATTGAGGAAAAAACTTTTACAAGACTTTTGTGATCCATGTTGTTAGTTTCATATTAAGATGCTGTTAAAAATGAAACTGACAATATTGAATCCCCCCATGCCCCCACACAAAAAAAGGTTGTGCACCAGTCAACAAGAAGCATTCACAAGTAACAGCTTGCAAGATCAACACAATCCATTATTCTACAGCCAGTGGCCAATCACTTGGAAAACAACATTTGCATAAAAAATGCATGAGTATTCCTAAAATAAAAAAATTAAATTATCTTGTATACTCTCTTTTTAAAAAAAAAATACTGATGATAATTTCATTCGTCAACAAAATTGTAAATTTGCAAGAGAAGTTGGTGGAAGCCGAGAGGTTCTAATTGCAAAAAGGGAAGCTGGATGGACAGTTATAAAAGCATCTATTCAATGGACAATAATAGCACCCGTTTCTCTGAAAGTGTCAACTCGTATTGCATCAACAAAAAAGAAAAGCGAAAAAAAGGGCTTTGAGAACAATTATAGTTATTGAGATGACTCATTTACAAATGAAATCATAAAGACTATAAATAGCTACAGCTATTACCCATGAGGGAGTTGAGTGAATACTACTTCCTGCGAGTAAGGAGTACTACACTACAATGACATTGCCAATATCTAAAGAACCAAACAAATAATTATCACTGGATGAAGACACACAAGTGTGGCTTAGGATGCTAGCAGCAAAAGTTAGAACAAAAAAAGCTGAAGGATTTAAAACCAGTTGGAGGAGAAAACCAAATAACTGATCTCTTGTTAGCAACTGCTGGTTGTGAGGCTATTATAAAAGTATCTGCAATGCATACCCAAGACACTTGGAGGAAATAATGTTTGATGATATAAGTCAACTAATACTGAAAAATATAGTACAAAAAAAAAAAAAAAAAAAAAAAAAAAAAATAGTGAAAGCAGAGATAGCTAAGTTCATGAATTTCTTTGTTTAAAACAGCTTGCTAAATATTGTGAATTTGAGAAACTGGAATCGGAAAAACAGTTAATCGAAGAGGATTTGATCCAAATGAAATTGGTAAATGGCCTTCAAAATAAAGAGTATCAACAAATGATACTAATGCATTTGCAACTGAGAAAGTTGTTACTAGAACAGTGTGTTAAAATGGTTTAGCAACAAGAATTCATTCAAAAATTTAATAGAACAAAAATTATGGATCTGGACACAGACGTGATAAAGAAAAAAAAGATAAAATAACATGTACTTTTTCTGGATATCAACATCAAAGCGAAAAACAAAAATGTCCAGCATATAAAAAAAACAAAACAAGAAAAGTGTTTCAAAATGAATCATTTTAAAAATGTGTGTAAATCCCAAAAGAAAAACAGAGACAGTCCAACAAAATGAAGAGGAAATAAATATGGACGTCTTTTCATTAAAAAAAAAAAAAAAGAAAAAAAAAGGTTATACAGTAATATTTTATTGGACATGTAACTAGACATGGGGAAGTAATGTGATGTTGATACCCAGAAATTTCTGGCATAAATGAAGAAAATTTAAATGAAAGAAAAGCCTTGTCCAATTGAATGTGTTTGACAGATTTGTGATAAAAATATTAGGCTATTTTGAAGCCTATGTAGAACTAAAAAATAAGCCAATAATTACCAATTATCGTGGCAAACCATGAAAAGAATCATGGTCTAATAGGAAATGATGTGTTGAACATAAATTCAACAAAATTAGTAAACAAAATCAAGGCAGAAGAAACTGGAATGTTAAAAAAACTATGGAGCAAAGTTAAGACTGAAGGAAAATATCTCTTCTTCCTATTTTGAAGCATGAAAAGTGCCAGTCCATCTACTACCAATAGTTGTGGAAAAAGTAAAAAAATTACCGAAACAAGATCTATTTGAATGAGTTCCACCAGGAGGGAGCAAATAGGCCTCCCTGTTACTAAATTTAAGAAAGAAGGATAGGGATCTGCATATTTGTGGTGACTACAAAGTAGATGTAAGCTGCAAAATATGTGTAGACTCATATCTTATCCCCAATGTAGAATGGGCTTTGAACTCCCTTGCAGGTATGAAAACATTCTCTAAAATTGATCTAAAGTCTGCATACCATCAGATACCTATTGACAAAGACTTTAAAGAAGTCACATCAATAAAGATGCCAATAGGCTTAAGATGGAAAAGAATGCTGTATGGAATTAAAACTACAAGTGCAATTTTTCAAAGGGCTATAGAGCAAGTTATTGGTAGCGATATTAAAAATATGCTGCCAGGATGACATTTGTGTTAATGCTATTAATGATGAAGAATTAAAATGGAAAACCAGTATGGTTTTGAATAAGTTAAAAAATTGCTGGATTAACAATTAACAAAAAAATGTGTGCCCAACACTAAAACAATATCATATTTTGGATATTTCATCTCTAAGGAGGGTATATCATCAGACTAATCATTAATTGACAAAATATTAAAATTCGAAGTAGCTAAGAACATAAAAAAGAATCGGAATCTTTCTTAGGCATGTAAATTTCTACAGATGATATGTAGAGCAATACTCCGAATTGACAGAACCTTTTGCGGCATTATGAAAAAAGAATGTAGAATTTATTTGGACAAAAGAACAACAAGTGGCATTTGAAAATTTAAAAACTGTTCTGGCAAAAAAGCCAGTAGTAAAAATTTTCAACCCTAAGGGAAATAGGAAACAATTGATGCAATTGAACACAATTTTGGGAATATTAGCTCAGGATGATCATCCTGTTATTGAAATACTCAAATATTGAGAAAGAAGTGTTGGCCATAATATGGATGACAAACAGAGCTTGTCAGTTTTAGAAATTCCTATGGTCCAACCATAGACCTTTAGAATTCATATTTAATCCTAGGAAGGAACTTCCTATGGTAACGTCTTCTAGAGTTCTAAGATGGGCCTTAATGTTAATGACATTTGACTTTGATATTGAGTATGTGAAAGCAATTCCATTCTGCATTTAGCTGCTTTGTTGAGATTGAGGTTCAATACTTCTGAAAGTGAGAAAGAGGAGGAAACATTCAAAGAGACTTTCTTACACTAGGTCAAAACTGATATTTTGACAAACAAATTAGCTGAGGATATGAAGCAAGATCCCGCAATGAACAGTATATTGTTCAGGATAAAAAATAATAAGTGGAATAATTGCTCACAGACAGAAAGGCATTTTAAAGAGGTTAAACACAAGCTAATCATAGAAAAGGCTATAATTTTTAATGGAGATATAGTGGTTCCGCCAGCAATGCAAAGGAGTGAAGTTATAAAGAGTGTACATGACGATGTTCATTGTGGAATAATGTCTATGCAAAGGAGGTATGGTGGCCAGGCTCTTCTACAGATGTAGAAGTCTACATAAAAAGGTGTAATATAGACACTAAAGATGAACAAGGACAATTGTTGGAGGAACACTCCTATGAAAAATGAAGATCAAGATCTATATCTAGACAATGTCTTAGAGAGAGCTTTCAGAAGTAGTAACAGGGAAAATACAGAGATAAAAGCTCTTTGGTACAGGGAGATGTAGTGACTCATTCACATATGAAGCCACAAAGACTATAAATGGCTACAGCTATTACCCATGAGTCAGTAGAGTGCATACTACTTCCCATGAGTTAGTAAAACTACACTATAATTATAAAGGAACAAAGACAAATGCTATTCCTATTGTTACAGTTTATCATGCTTAACAAACAACTTCTGAAAGAAATTCTTTAACTTGTTCAAATTATTGCAAAAGTTACATCTTTTGTCATCAATAGTAAACATTCAATCCAACTTGCAATAGATCACTTGCATGTAACATTAAATATGAGGCAGAATAAATATATTTTCCTAAGTTATCCATACAAACAAACCTCCAGATTAAATCTTTTCTCGACATATACTTAAAAATAAATAAATACATGGGTAAATGTAAAGTAAATAAAAAAAATCCAAAAGATGGAAAAGTAAATCTTAGAATGTTTAGAATAATAGTTTCATATGTAGAATATGCAGATTAGCACATGTAAAAAGATGCACCAATATATTCAATGAAGAGTGAAATAGAAATGTACAAATAGCAAAGAAAGAATTTTGGCAGACACTGCTTGTGTCAGATTTCTCCAATATATATATATATATATATATATATATATATATATATATATATATACTCCATTCACAGCCAAATCTGCCCATATTTATTTACTACTTGCCTAGAAAACATATATACAATTAGTATCAGTGTAGATAAATAGGAGATTGGCTAGCAACCTACTTAAGGTAGGTGCAGTGTATATTGAGATGCCAGCTGACTCTTCAGAAAGCTAACACACATCAGCATTACCCAAATTGTAGTGAGACCAACACTAAGCTTCAATTCTGACCATGAAACAGAAGAAGGAAAAAAAAAATGGGCTAAATAGACTGGGTTGGGGAAGAAGTTGGAAAAAGTTCTTTTCAGTCATGAAGTGACAAAAGAAGTCCAAGTGCAGCTGTAGCAGTGTCTCCCACCCGCCTAAATGTTACTGTTCCCAACCTAGCTTACCAGTCAGCAATTCATCGATGGAACTCCCACTCTTAGATCAGCTGGGGGAGAGAGAGTGTAGAAAGTAGAAAAGCCTGTAGATGGTGGTTTCCAAGGAGTGGGTTGCTTCAGATAAATTATCACAGAGAAAGGTAGAGTCATTATTAGTAATAGTGCCAGAAAGACAAGTTATAGTGGGATGGAGGAACAGGAGGCAATTCTAGGTTATGAATTTTGGAAAAGAAAGAAAGAAACCAAAAACACATGCTTTGAAAGCAAGAAAAGCGAGCTAGAATTTATTGAATGAGAAAAAGGTTTGAGGGAGTTTTGTTCACAAGTTGTGAGTTCTTTTCTAAGACATCCTCTCACACCATTAATAGAAAAAATCAATTTAGGTTTAAAGTTTTAGAATTCTAAAGATTCAGTTTAACAAGGAAAGAATGTACAGCTTGTTTGATTCTTGTAGACAATGCATCTATATATACAGTATTTTTAATTTTAAATTAAACAGATGATAAAACTAGCCCCCAAACTAACTAAAACTAGTACTTCTGATTTCATTCTGCCAACATCACAAAATGTAGTTTACAAGTTGCAATTTCAAATAGTCTTTTGGATTCCCAATCATATCAAACCTGCTGAAATAAATTACACTTTTAAAAATCTATCAGTTCCTCAGTGATTTTATATCAGTGACATTCATTAACCTGGAAGGAGTGATTGTAACTCCTAACAACATTTTGTCAAGGCTGAACAAATTCATAAAATCCAAACAAAATTAAATTCTTTGAAGATTAATAATATCAGTACTAAAATTTCATACATTTTCTGCTTCATTTGAGCATGAAAGAAAATTTTAAAGCTGAATAAATTGAAAAGATTTTATAACAAACAATTTCAGCTTTCAGTTGAAGAAAAAACTGGATCCAATGTTTGTTAAATGAATCGTTTATACTGAAAATGAAAATCTTTACAACAATACACAGTTTAATAATCAGAACAAGATTAACCAGTGCAGAATGGGGAAAATTTGTTTTCTTGCATTATTAGAAACTGCTTTCATTAGTACCTATTAATTTTCATGTAAAGGCCAATATAGGGATCATTTTGATTCCACAGAAATAAATATCATATTATATTCCTTTTGTTTATCTAGTAATTAAGATCTAAAAAGGCGTAAGTTTCTGATCTAATAACAGAAATATCAAATATCAGAAAAATGGGTCTTCACAGTATTCATGTTGAATGTCTGTTAAATGATTTGATCTTGAGAAAACTATAGAACTTCTCAGTTGCTACCTTGAAGATACTATCTTGCAGCTTAGAGAGGAAAGATATGACATATTTTTATAATGAACACTTTTGCAAGATCCATGAAATAACCCATTCAATAGGGGTGAGGGAATGGAGTACCAGGAAAGGTATTGCCCGAAAGATGAACAATTAAGTTGCATGGCTAGCAACTTTCTTTCTTTTGTGTTTCGTTGCAAGACTAAAAAAGTGGTGACAGCATGAAACTTAAATGGTCAGTCATCAATAATTTTTATTTCAATGTTTAAATTTGAACATTTATCCAAGGAAGATAACCAGGAAGTCAAAATTGTATTTCTGAAAACTGCCTTGCTGGGTGTAGACACACATAAGGTTGAACAAGCTACATGCACACTGTGCCCTACTTTAAAGTCTTACTGTTGTGGGTTTGTAGACCAATCCATGTATTTTTTGCAGCAAATATAAAAGGATCGGCAGCAATTGCAGAGAGTAAATAAAAATGTTCAAACATTATTCACATAGTTAAGCCATTATATCATCAATTATTTTTATTTATTTTCTTTGGTGTAAATGATGAAGATGGTTAGTAACCCAGTAAAAGGAAAATTAAGACTTCAAAAGGCAGAGGAGCTCTAAGAATCAATAGCCAGCAAATGGCGTCTTGATAAAATATCTGTGAAACAGGCAACAGAAATCTTATCAACATTCCTCCCAAGAACAATCATGACAACTCAAATATTAGATAATGGTGCGAAGAGAGTCAGCTCACTTGAAATGCAGGAGTATCCAGGGACTGTCTGCACATAGTATGTTAGGAGACTGCACCAATGTACAAAATTGGAAAAATGTTAAAGAAAAAAGAAAAAAAGAGGAATGGAAAGGCTGAATATCAGCCTTCTAGGAGTATGTGGACCAAGATGGAAAAGCAAAAAGTATTTTATAAGTAATGATCATAGAATAATATACAGAGGAGAAGAGATGAAAGAGGAGTTGGATTAACATTAGATAAAGACAAGTTTTTTTTGAGGTACTGACAACTGTCCAAGTCCTGCTACTGTTTGATTTGTTTTTGTAACAGCATACAAACTCCTTATGGTTCATTTAATGCCAAAATTTAATTTTCATGGGATGTAGTCAGTTTTGTTGTACTTGAACTAAGATTCCAGTTCAGAAATTGATGTCGCAGATTACTTCCACAACAAAGAAAACAAATTGCAAGTTCAAACTCGAATATCAGGGACAGAAAGAAATGTTGAAATCTCAATTCGCAGGTACTATGTCACAAATCACAATGCATGTAACCAATCAGAAAAACAACACGCTCACCAATGAACACAGTAGCCAAATACACAAATTTCCTCCCCAATTCAAGAACACCAACTGCTTTTATCGATAGAGCATTTTTTAATTCATAGACAGCATATACAAAATACTTTTATGGCGACTCCTGCGGCTGAGTTGTTTCTAATTTGGACATTCTGTCTTCGGTATATAATGCAGATTATGTGCCCCTTTTCCTTGGTAAGTAACTTTCTTTTTTGCCACATTTTCCATCACAGAATCCATGTGACACGTTGTGGCTTGGTTTGACGAGGTAATTCGCCATTTTCTTTGCTACATGGGAGCTTTTCCCAAGAAAATTAAATACTGATACTGAAACTGTATATTAAACTATTAAATATGATGATCATATCAGAAAGCCTTGAAGAAAAAAAAACAAAAACAAAAAAAACTTTATAAAATCCCAAATCAAATTCACAGGAAATTATCGGCAACAAGTTGGGGTGGGAACATAAATGTTATAGAAGGAAAGAAATAAAATTGTGAAATGATTTAAATATGGACTTAGACCATGCAATAAAAACAGAAAATGGGTGGATTGGTATACAGTAAATGGTCAAGTAGTAACTAATACACCAAATATTCTGCCAAACTTGGAAAAACCCATAAAGAAACAGTAAAAACATGATAGTTTGTTGATAGTGAAGTATCCGATTTAGAAATGTAAGTTTATATGCAAAACCAAACCCACGTGCATACTGTGAGGGTAATCACCAAGCCACTTGCAAATGAAGGATAAATTTACAAAACAAAGCTCAAAGCAATGCTGAAACTGCAATAATAAAAAACTCCACAGAAATGACATTTTCAAACATATACAGTCATAGTTAAGGACCAATATGGAATTAGAACAAGTCATGAATTCAAAGTGAAATATCTTAAGGAAAGCACCAGTGACAAGAGCAAATGAAGTCATCTCAAGGTAAAGAAAAAGAAAGACAAATACAAAAGATATGTTATACCTCACTCCTAGTAGTTATGATATTTTGTCTTGCTTAGGCTACTTGCCATGATGTCTGTTAGAAATTCTCCTGACTGACTCCAACGGAATAACCATACTCACTTGGAGTTCTTTATTTAAGGCGTCTTGCCAAGTTCATTTGTGTCACCAGGGGTATGTTATTTACTCTACAACATCCTCTCTTTTGAGATTTTATTTTTTTTTTATTAGTAAGTATTTTATTTTCTTAGTATTCACCCCTTCCTCTTTCTGGCGTGTTTACCAATGTACTAAACATTGTATTTCTTTCATCTTGGGTCAACCTTTAGTTTTACCGTCATTTTCCATTTTCTGGAAATCATACTTGTATATTCAATGAATTCTTGAGGTGTTGGTACGTCAAAAGTATCATACAGTACTTGCATAGGTTATTCCTTTCTTGTGGGCCTTTCTTCAGTAAACATTTTCTTTAACTGATTCCAATGCCTGTTGTGTTCCCATTTTTTCCTTTTACCATATATATCATTTTTCCAATTTGTGTTTGAAAACTTTTGTATCCTTTTATTATCTGTTCTTATTCTCTTTTGATTGGGTAACAACTTGTCAAACATTAATTTCATTTTCCTTGCAAACATCAATTCTGCTGGCCACATGCCTGACAGTGTATTGTGATTTGGTATTATCCTGTATACTCCCAAGAATTTTTGTAGTGCTTCTTCACTCACTTTTTCATTACTTGCTTTTTCAAAGCTCTTTTAAAAGTAAACACAAACTGTTCAGCTTGTTCGTTTGACCTTGGGTGATACGGTGGTGTAGTAATATGTTCAATTGAGAACATTTTATAAAAATCTTTAAATTCTTAAGCAGTGAATTATGTACGGTTATCTGAGACTACAGTATGTGGAATACCATGTCTTGCAAATAGTTTGTGTAAAAAAATTTACTGTAACCATGGAAGTTGTTTTTTTGCACTTACAAATTTCATGCCATTCAGTAAAGCTATCCACTACCACAAGATAATATCCATTTATTGGATTTGCAAAATCTATGTGCAGTCCTGATCATGGAGTATCTGTCTTTGGCTGAGGTTGTAATTTTGTGTAAGGTGATTTTGCTGCCAGAGCACAACCTCTGTAGGCTTTTACTAATTTTTCAATGTCTTGATCCATTTTGGTCCTGTATACATAGATTCTCATAAGAGATTTCATCCTTGAAATTCCCAGATGTCCACACACTATAAAATTCATTTAATATTTGCTTTTGTAATATGCTAGTTATTAGTCCTCCTCCGTCATATAGTGAGTAAGTGTTCAAGTCTATCGTTCTTACTTTCTTTTAGTCATTTTTTTTTATTTTCAAAATAAACATGTCGTGTTCTATTTTTACTTTTATTTCTTTGAGGGTCACTGGTAGTCTGCGTAATATTTTTTTCAATTCTATTTAACTCTTTAATGTTGCAATAAGTGTCCTCAAATAGTTCAGTATATTTTGGTATCAATTTTGATAAACCTTCAGTATGTCCTACTTTTTGGATGGTTGATATTCCATTTAATAAGATGGTACCCCAGCATTGTAATCCATTCACTGTATGTGTAGGAATTCCTTTTTTTGAACCATAAATTGATAATAGAGGTTGACGGTCTATCTGCAAAAAAAAACAAAAAAAAACCTCCTTCTGTGAATAAATTGGTGAATGTTTTTCATGGCAAATATTGCTAATGACTCTTTTTCGATCTGGCTGTAGTTTTTTTCTGCTTGGTAGTAACAAATGCAAAGCATGTGCAATGGCTTTCCTATTACTATCATCATATTTATGTAGAATTACTGCTCCTATACCATAGCCACTAGCATCTGAAGCCAATACAATTTCTGCTTTTGGATTGTAGTGTGCTAATGATAAGTGTGATGTTAGTATTTTCTTGATTTCTTCAAACGCCCTCTGGTGCTGCTCATTTTGAACAGTCAATCTTTTCAATTACACTTATTTTTTCAAGTTTGTCTAATTTTTCGTTGACTTGATCCAATGCTGTGAATGGTACACTGTACACTACGTTTCAGTTTGAACACTGGTGTCAACCCTTTTTTCACTAGAAATTTCACTGACTTTGGAACACCAACCCACACCATCTAACATCCGGAAAACATTTTTTCAATTCTTCCTTTAAATTTTCAGTTTTTTAAATTGGTTGCATGCCGACTTACATTTTTGAAATAAATATTTATAGATAAATCCCACAGCTCAAATAATTCCATCCAATCAGTGCTGAATAAGATTTTAGTATTTTTTAACATAAAGCCTTAGCTTTTACACACTTGTTATGGAACGAGACATTACAAATCATTTTGCCAATAAAAAATAATTTCTCACCTGACATGCCATATGCTATTTTCAAAGTTTTTTTTTAAAATGGAGGTTTTCTGTTTGCTTTCCATATGGCTTCGTTGATTGTGATATCACTACCAGTGTCTAGTTGCATTTTTACATTCACATTAATTTTCACATACAGAAAACCAAAGAAAATTTGTGTAATTATTTTTTCTGTGTGAACTTTTCCTTGCTTTAGTTTACAGTGCGACTTTATCTCTTACTTTTCCACACTTGTAGCACTTTGAATTCTTAAAGGGACAGTTGACCCCGAGATGTAAATTTCTACATCTGAAACATGGATTAATTTTTCTTTATTCACATTTTCTTTAGCTTGTATGTATGAGCATTTTTTTTTTCTTCAATTTCTTTGGTATCACGTCTCAGATTTAGAATTCTCTGACATTTGTCCAATAATTTTTGTAGTGTTAGTTTTTGATTCTGTTTAAGTTTTGTTAGAATTCTTGCATGTATTTCTGTGTCTTTTTTGCCATTAATCCTTGAATGAAAATTAACCTTTAAATATATCTGGAGTCAGTTCATTTAATTTGAATCATTCACACTCCTTGTTAAGGATTCTAGTATATGTAAAAAATCTTTGTCAGATTTATACACTTCCAACAAGTAGTGAATAATGAGCTTTTCTTGCTAGAAATTTTAGTTTGAATATTTAATGTTTCTGCAAAGCAAATTTCTCCCGATTTTTTGGTAGTACAAAATTGCAGTATTTTTCATGTTCTACTGGTGCTAACTTTCCTCCCAAAAAGTTTTTTTCCCCCCATCTTCCCAGTCGCTGCATTTTTCTCTGAAAATTTTCTTGTATCTTCTAAAATAAGCAGAAAAGGTAATTCCATCATCTGAATTTTATATGAATTTGCCACTGTGTTGGGAGTGAAAGAACTTGGGAATTTTCTGTTTTCTTCTATATTATTTCAATTAAATTTTGTTGTTGTTTATGGAGTTCCAATAACTACTGTTGTTGCTGTATTTTTAACACTTGGGATAATAATTCTTCCATATTAGTAGAATACCCATTTTGTTATTCCTCTCTTTTTTTACACACACACACACACACACACACACACACCAAAGATAAAAAAATTAATCCAACATGGTTCTAATTTCTCATTGTCATTGTTATCATGTGCACTGAAGAAGAAAAAAAAAGTTACTTTTTTCTTATTTGTATGAGTTTCGATTCCTTGTTGCCACTGTTATAACTCACTTATAGTGGTTATAATAATAATGTCTTGCTTAGGCTACTTGCTGTGATGTCTGTTAGAAATTCTCCTGATTGACTCCAACAGGCTTCCTTGATTCACTTGGAGTTCTTTAAGGTGTCTTGCTTAATTCATTTGTACTACCAGAGGTATGTTATTTATTCCACAACAGAATGACAGGTGCCAGAAAAATGGCACAGATGAGGATTAAAAAATCAGAAATAAGTTTCAACAAGCAAAGGAAGAATGGCTTAATGAGAAATATGCAAAATTTGAACAACTGCCGAACATAAATGTAGTAGATATGGAGACAATAATAATAAAATAGAACAAAAAATAGAAAAAACAAAAAGTTCTTCAGCAGAATGTATAAAGTTTGAAGAAGCATGATCAGCAGAACAATCTTCACAGCACTATCAAAAAAACAAAAAAAAACAAAAAAAAACCCAGATACAAACAAATGTAAATTCCATAGAACAATCAGCTAAGGATTAAGATTCTAATGAATATAACTCCTGGCAGAATGAGACTGGAAGTAGGCCAAGAACAATTTGATTTTGTTCAAAATACTGGAACAAGAAATGCAATTTTCATGATCATAATGCTATCAGATTGAGCAATGAAAGTGAAGAAAGCGCTATACTTATTTTTCATAAATTACACAAAGGCATTCAATAAAATAAAGTTCTCATAGAAATGTTATGAAATATTAGAAATGTTATGATATTCAAATAATCTGTAAATTGCACAGGGAACCAACAGCTTGCATGTGGATAGAGAACAAATGAATATGGAAAATAGAACAAAACAAATTTGAAAGAATTATTGCTGCCAAATTACAACTTATATATATATCCTGCTATCAAGTATATGGGAATCAAGCAGAAGAAAAAGTGAGAAATTGTCCAGAAAGAATATTTTGATAGAGAAAAATAAAGAGAAGCATGTGTAAGACAGAAATTTTAGAGTTAAACATGGATGCTGATATGTTTCTTTTTAGTTTCTTTTCAGATGAGTTACCAAAATATGAAAGAGCAGTGAATTTGGAAAAATCAAGCAGACAGATGTTGGCGGGAAGAGAGTCAAAAGTGAAGGACTCCAGAAATTCCTCCCACCAGTGACCAAGCAAAATGATAATTATTCCAAGATGTTCAATGACCAACACATCAACCAAGTTTGGTAGTAGATGATGGACAATTACAGGAATTATATCAAAATTCATTACTGCCTGTTCCATTTCTGAGCATTCATCTCAAGTGCTTCACTTGTTAATTACACAAAAGAAAAATTAATTTACAAATAGACATAAGCCTTTCAACAAGTCAGTAACAAAGAAGCATATCCAGTAAACAATCCAATAGAAAATTACAGTAACTCTGTGGTACAGAAAAATTATAGATTTGATGATTTTACATTTCTCTGCTGTTGAGAAATAAAAATAAGCTCAATCTTATCTTGTACTTTTACTGATATGAAAACAAGATAAAGTCCAACAGAGGATGTCAAGCAGTCAAATTACTGCTTGGTAAATAGTTGCAAAGCTATTGATCTCATTTACAAATGAAAAAACCTTTTCAAGATAGGCTTAGTCAGAAATTACCCTATTATGATTAACAAACTTTTTAAGAGGCAGAATTCAAATTTATTTTCAAGCTGCTTTCTTAAACAAAACTAAATCCTGTTAATGAATTGAAGAGCAACTTAAAAATAAAAAAATTACACTAGTATTTTTAATACTGCTGTATAAAATCTTTGTGGACCTTTTCTATGAGACCCAAATGTAATTGATATGAAGAAATAAATAAAGATATTAAACTTGATCTTAAGAACTCACAATTACCAGTTTGCCTATTTTTGCAGTCTTTCTTAAAATACAAACAACAGGACAAGTGATAGTATGGTTGATCTTCAGTACATTTTGGAATGTATTTGAACAAAAAAACATGCAAACAATAAAAAAAAAGTTGATTAAAAATGATTATAGATGTAAATTTAATCACCATTTTTTTTTTTAAATCAGTGAATTAGTTTAGAAAAAAAAAGCAATTAGAACAACTTTGTAATTTATAAAGAATGAGAAATTTTTACTTTTATAGCAGAGATGAGTGATTAGAAAGAACTCAATGATTCTTACAAATTCCTCATTGAAAATAGCAAATAAAACTGATGCTCTGCAAATACTATAAAGACCAGGAGTTTTTCAACAAGCATGATTAACAAATATATAGTGGAGAGGGACTTTAAAAAAGGTGAAAGAATTCCACCAGAAACAAAACTTTATTACTGCTATGTTGTAGAAATTCACTGTTCTCTTTGATTTTAAATTTAAATTGCATTTATAGTGGACTATAAGATTTTAGACACCCACGATTACAGCAATTTTGGCTTGTTCAATAACGCCTCTTATTTTTTTTTTTCAGACAATACCATGTTAGTATCAAGCTACTCTCATCTATGAACAATAGTTAACTTATATCTTGCAATGAAAGTTTGTGGAAGTAAGGAAATTAGTGAACAAGGGCAAATAATAGGATTGCATCAGTGTGGCAAGTCAAATAGAGAAATTGTTAGGTTTTTCCAGGTTAATCATCAAACAGTTAATAATATTGTCAAGAAATTTAATGAAGAAGGCCATTGTCGTGTGGAACAACATTCAGGAAGACCAAGCATTGTGTCTGAGCGAACGAAAAGGGCACTGAATATGAAAGTCATTAGAAACCATTGTCAGAGCATCAAAGATGTCACCAACAACATGGAAATGTTGCCATATGCAGTGAGAAAGACTGAAACAACTAGGCTATCAAAGAAGAGTTGCAAGATATAAGCCCTTGGTTTCAGAGGTTAACAGGAACCTTCGTATGGACTGGGCGAGAGAATTCGAGAGCAAAGATTATGAATTTTGGCAGTCTGTAATTTGGTCAGATGAAAGTAAATTCTGCCAATATTCTAATTTGAGATTGGTTTATGTTTGGAGAAATCAGAATGAGACTTGGAACACTGAATGTCTGAAGGTGACTGTGAAATGGTGTGGGGCGCTATCTGTTTTGGAGAGAAATCGGAGCTGATTCTTGTTGACGAGCATTTAAGTTTATTGGTCCAAAATACTGTTAAATATTTGAGAAAAGACTACTCCCACTATTTGAAACCAATCAGATTAACAAGAATGTCTACCTTTTTTGAGAAGATGGCATGCCATGTCATACAAGCAAAGTAGCAAAGGCCTGGAAGGAATTGCAAGGAATCAAGTCACTGCCATGGGTAGCCCAAAATCTTGACATGAATCCAATAGAGCATGTTTGGGAGCACCTTGACTGAAGACTTTAAGAGCATGCAACCAAAATCATGTCAGTGGCAACCCTTAAAGAAACATTGCTAAAGGAGTGGCAAAATATGGCTCAGACAATTGTTGATAACTTGATCAAATCCATGAAAAATCAAATACAAGCGCTGAAACTACCAAGTGGAGGACCTACTCCATACTAATTCCAAATGCTGTTTATGTTGAGTTGGGATTACATAATAAAATTTTGAAATTGAATGTAGTTTATTTCTTCTGGCTAAAAACATTTCTTAGGCCACTATATAAAGGAACATTTCCTTTAATAGTTTCTATAAAATGGGAAAAGATAGTTAAAAGAAAAAAAGTCTGAGCCAACCAAGCATAGAAATGAATACAATATGGGAACCAGTAATAAGGAATGCTAGAGTAAAAAAGCAATGAATAACAATACAAAAATTGCAATATAAGCTCTAGTAAAAAAATATGCAATAATAAAGGAAAAATTGCAATATGAGCACTGGTAAAAAAAAATTGGCCCAGAAATTCATATAAAATAGTTGTGAATTCAATATCAGGCTACAGCAGTAGTGACAAAAATACTTGGAGAATTGAGTTAAATGGAAATAACTGAGACATCTGGAAGCAGCATGGCACATGGAACTAGAACAATCTACTCTGGTGGATGAAATAAATGGTTCGGTTTGAAATTCCAATCACGTGAACAAGGCTGGAGTGTACAACAGCCGAAACATTGTGAATATGGCAATGAAGATTAGGATAACAGTCTAAATAATGTAAATAATCATAATACCTCATCTCAGAGATATAGACAGAAAAAAATCCATTTCAAAATAAGATTTGTGAGTGAATCAGTTATTGAATGTATGAGATTATCCATGTGTTATATACTTCCAGGTTATCTATGGGCAAAGCAAAGATAGCTGACTAGAAATTTTACCTGTGAAAATTTGTAAAATTATAAAAATGACAGGTATAATAAACATTAATTAAAAAATAAATTAATAAATTAAAAAATATTGTTTACTGGATCAGCATTTATAAGTTAAAAAAAAAAGAAAAAAAGAAGGGTTGCAGCCTAATTGTACTATTTGAGAATTTGATTATTTCGGAGATAGAAAAATTCTGGACAGTCACAAAATAAGTTTTAGCTCATTTGCCAGTCAATGGGTTAAGCAAGAAAGATTCTTTTATGTGCCATGTTTTTTCAGGCTATGAGCAATTATGGCTCTCCACCACATCCTGTCTTCCCTTCATTCAAAAGATCTTCTATTAGGTCTTCTTTCCTCATTATGTATGCATTACAGAAATTTCATCTGTCACTTTCTGATTGTGTAAATATCAATATCTTTGGAGCTCCTTAAAACTTCCTCGCTGCTCACAGGTTCTGTCCATGATATTTTCAGCATTCATCAGTAGAACCATATCTGTTGCTTCAAGTTTCTTCTTTATCAAATTAGATTGTCAGATTAGAGATTACATAACATTTCAGTTATATACTTTCTTTTTTACTTTCAAGACCATTTTCTTTTCTCTTAATATTTTGCTTAGTTTCTGGAACACATCTTTTGCTATTCCTATGTACACTCAACACTTTTTGTTACTACACTCGCTTGATTTTGATTGTCTCCAATACATAGCTTACATGTTGTGCGGTCTCTTTTGATCATTTATATATATTAGCCATAAGTATATCTTACAATCCATTGAATATAGCACAAAATCAAATTTCAGATGTATTTTTTTAAAAAAAGTTTTTGAAAGACTAAAGCTATTATTTATTGAAAAGAAAAATCTCAAATGTGAATTTAACGTTTAATAAAACTAACCAAGATTTTCAAGTTATTTTGAAATGAACATATACAAGAAATGACTTTGGAAATTAGACAAACAGAAAGAGAGTAAGTATTCATCCCTTGTGACATTTTTGTTTAAATAGAAATTGATTAACATCCTAATGTTGGCATGGTAACAAACAATGTACAGGGAAAGCATGGGTCACTTGCTTACCAGCCATGTATTTACCATCTTCAATGGGATTTTCAACAAATGTGAATAGTAAGAGTTTATATCACAGAAATAATTAGTTTTTTTTGTGTCTAATCTTTTCCAGAGAGATAAGAATTGTTCAACTTAAAGAAAAAGTATGCTAATTTGCTTATATTGGGAAAAACAAAGCAATGCAATGTTTCAAAATATTTTTCATTTGTAATTTTTTTTTTTTTTTTTGTATAAAACTCAGATTGGCTTTTCTATCAGAAAATAAAGTTGAACTGTTAGAATCGGAAGACAAAATTAAGAAAAGTCTTTAAGGATGGTGGGAGAGGAATAAAGGCTACAAGCAATATTTTTCTCGCTTTCTAATAATGAAGATGATGCATATATCATTGGGTCTCTCTTTCTGAATCACTGTTGGGTAAAGATAGGTAGGACAGAGATTACAAGTATTGCAGATAGGGAGAGTAGGGAAGGAGACAGGAAAGCAAGAAATCACAATACACTATTGCAACAATGTAAACTACATCAAGGTAAACCAAAATAGTAATTACAGTCATGTTTGGGTGTGGGGAGAGTGAGTGAGAGAAAGAGTTTTGTAATTTTGTGTCTTCATTAAACAAGGGATCCAGAGGGAGTATAACTCTGTGCCAAGATAATCAGCAAGACATCGACATCAAAATAGAAGGATGCAAAAGATGCTATAAAGTAAGGAATTTGAGAGACTTGAAGCCATCCATATCTAATGTGTTTTTACGGCTGCATCTGGCAAATGCCGTAATATGAACGGCTGGCAGGCCTGTGAGAGGCGGGGGGCACGCACACACACATATATATATACATATACAAACAAACATTGCCATAAAAGGTAGCAGCATATTCCTAGAGGAGCACCATAGTTTGGTGACTTTGACAGGAGATGACTTTAGTAGCAGCAATGCTAAACTCTAGCTTTGTTTCAGCAAATTGTTTGGTGGGCATATTGTTACCTGAAGTTGTCACATTGCATGGAAAAATATCAAGTTGGAAGTTTACTTGTTTTTGCTGCAAATTTAGTAAGAAAACTTAATCAACATAATAGAAAGTGTTCAACTGAACAAACAATAATTAGGAATGAAGGTGAGATTCAGCCTATTTAAACCATTTAATGTGAAATGTTAAGCACAAGGAGTTAGGTCTTTGCATTTAAAAGTGAAGGCCTCATCTTTTGTTAGTGGCCATGAAAAAAATGTCAAAGCAGACAATATTGACAGTTTGAGGTTTCAAAATGAACCATCTTTTTCGGCACGTAATTTCAACTATTATATAATTCAACTGATTCACATGTGCTTTCAAACAGTTCCCTATTACTTGAAACTGTCTATTTGTTTTTGTGTGGGATTCTGTAATGATGTTGTTTATTGGTTGTCACTGGTCTGGAGCCTGCCAGTCTTGCAAGAAAGGAGAGACAGAGAGAAAACTGTTTAATCTTGAAATTAGGATTTTTCCCCTGATTGATTAACAGGTTTCCCATTCAACACACTGTACACTCCTTAATTGCAATTCAACTTGACGGAATCTAATTTAGCATCCATTATGAGTAGGAAGCAGAAAATTCTATGACAAACTTTGTATTTAAGTAATGATTTTGTTTTGCCGTTACTTTATATGGCTTGAAGAAAAATCAAATCTACTTAATAATATGTTAGATTCCATTCAATAGCAAAAATAAGCACATTCTCATAACTTATTCCAATAAAGAATTCATTTTTTTTTTTTTTTTTTTTTAAATATATTTGGGTTTGAGAGCTATAAGCTACTGGAGACAAGTGCTACATTTTGTCCAAAGAGGACATTGAAATGATTCTCCCATATAATAGACTAGGTGACAATTTAAAAAAAGAGAAAATTGCACAGTCCAATTGAATCAGTTCAATTTATTAAGTGGAGAGTCTATTGTGAAAGATGACGTTCAGTATCAAGGAAAGTCTTGATGGTCCAGTGATTAATGACATATTACAAAACTAACATGGGTGTATCCAACATAGCATTTGGGGAAGTTGGTGGTAAGATAATCAAGAAGTTAGTGGTATATAATGCTAATCAGATCAACTCTCCTCATATTGACTTGGAGAGAAGAAACCTGAAACAGATGTGCTAGGGCATTCCCCAGTTCAAGGTGGACGGAGGGGAAATGTGAGATGGAATAGAAATTGAGAGAGGTTGCCAAAGCAACAGAAAATTAAGAAAGAAAGCAGCAAATTAATTAGATGAAATAATTTCAACAATGCAAGTATCCTTGTACATTTGAAACTGAAAAAATTGAGAATGAATACTCATAGGTGGATTTTGAGATATATATATATATGGTTTGAGCATACAAGCATTGTCCAAACTGGAGTTCATGATAGATTATACACTTTTTCACCAAAACTGTAACTAAGATCTGATCAGTATACTTACAGTATATTCTGCTGGATTCCAGTTTACATTTGAGATTTTATATATATATATATATATATATATATATATATATATATATATATATATACCTGTGTGTGTGTGTATGTATTAGTCATGAAGTTTGTAATCTAATAATGAAAACATTTTTCCAAAATATCTTTATATATAAACCAATGCTCTTCCATTAATCAAAATGATCCAATGAGAATTTTATATCAAAATTCAGCTAATAACCATGTTACACTATGGACTGAATTCATCCTAATATATACATTCTAAGAGAAAACATGCTTACTATTTTGTTAATAGTACCTTTTATTATGAGAAAAAAAAAGTTAAAACTCCTTTAATTGTTTTTGAGCTATCTATAAAACATTTGTGTTGTGGGTGTATACTCTGTGGGGTGTATGTGCAGAGATTATATATATATATATATATATATATATATATATATATATAGAATGATGCTGATCTTCCAACTACAGATTCTTTAAAAGCTTTAATGGGAGGCAACACAATTTAGAGATACAAGAAAGACAAAGCAAAGCCAACTAGACAGATAAATATTTATTCTGTATCCATTACTTAAAGTGTGTCTGATAAAAGATCAGCCTGAGGCTGGGGAAGGTTTGGTCATCCTCTTAGACTTGTAAATACATTCTTTGAAACATTTCTCTTCTACTCAAAAAGAAATTACCAAAAGGCCAAGTACAACTTTTAATAATATAGATCTAAACTATTCACAGACCAAAAAATATTTTCTGTATATACACATCAAAATGAACAGGTCTCTTTCTCTCTCTCCCTCTCATTCATGTTCCATGTTTCATGTTTCACTTTATGACAAAATGATTCTGAAAGATCAATCATGAATTCGTAGACTATTTTAACCTAAGAAATACCTGTGTTTCTTGAATATATAAATCTGAAGAAATAGTGAGATCATTGTATGAACTTAAAGTGATTTTCAGCAGACAACACATTACAAATTTGAGGGAAAAAATAAAGAACAACATCTTCTGAAAATAAGCAAAAGTTCAGATTTTTCAATTAAAATGAATCTTAAATCAGAAATTTTGCCCATAATTTAAGACGTTTTTCAGCATTTGTATTTGATTAATCTTAGGACAGATGAACTTCTCTAACTTTGAATTTTGGCAATTATATTAAATAATGACACCAGCAAGTTTTGAATTTAATTGTATTCTATTTCATTATTTGCTTTAATATGTTTTTTGTTAATGCTATAGTAGATTTAGATTTAAATATCTAGCAAGACTTTGTAAGACAAAAGGTGTGTGTGTGGGGGGGAGGAGAGAATCAGTTTGTTTTTGATCATTTTGGTCAAAATGAAAATAGTAAACAGTTCAGTTTCCATAGCAGAACAAATTGAGGAGAGCTGAAGTCATAATGATGCATTAACAGGCAGATATTAGGATATACAGTGGATTGCTTATGTAAACCTATGATTCAATTTTACTTTTTCATTCTGAAAAGCACCTATTTTGGTAAATATGAAGCCAAAATACCACCTAAAGAAAGAAAAATAAAAATAGACCATAATGAAAAGTTCCCTGATTTCAATGCCACCATAGAAATAGAGCAAAGATAACACTTATAACATTAGTCAACATGTTGAATGATCTTTTATGTCTACCAAAACCAGGGTTCATGTTTACTGACTGGTAAAGTTTACAACTTTGTGATGACATTTTACTTTTGTCTAAAAAAAAATTATTTCCAGAGTGCTTAATGCTAGTCAATCATGTTTTAATATTTTCTTCCCTGATTTAGATACATATGGGGTTCCACTTAAAAGAAAATGGTACCAATATCAGATGATTTTTAAAAACAAGATTATTTCAATCAGCAAATTTAATTTCAAGAAAATTATGCATGAGCATAATTTTTCCTTTCTAGAAAAAAAGAAAAAGTGTAGGTTTTATTAAAATGTTAAATTAAATCAGAAGAATGCAATTTAAAATTTGATGAAATTAAGTTTAAATTAGTGGACTTGTAAAGCACCTTCAGTCTCTTAAGGAGACATGTTTGCTATTGAATTTGTAAATAGATGCCAGAAGAAAAATAAAATATCTCTAAGCTCTTCCATCTTTATTTCCCAGGCTGCAAAGCATGAATTATTTAATCTAACCTTCTCTCTTGCTCCACCTGCAATTTTAGCAAAGATTTTAAAATTCTACCAAACTTTATGATTAGATCTACCTTGTAGAGATTGAATTGAAAACATTTTGCTTTACTTGTTGGCTGCAGGCCACCAGCTGAAGCAGAACTGAAATTCCCCAGAGAGGGAGGGGAGGAAGGGAGGGAGGGAAAAAAGAAAAAGAGTAAAAAATGATAAATTAAAAATAAAAAAACCTAAGGTTTTTATCTTTCAAGGTAAAAAAACAAAAAATAAATGTAAAAATAAGGAAAGAAAAAATGACCAGTGCAGTTTATAGAGAAGTCAGTATGAATGAGTGAACATGTAGAACATTTCACTCTGAATGATGCTCTACAGTCAAGTAAACCACTTCAGATTGACAGCAATCAAATCAAGACATTACTTGCCAATAATCAACATTATATAACATGAGTGAAAACATACTTAAAGAAAATTCTAATCAAGACTCACCAGTTAGGTAATGTCAGTCACTTTGATGGGTGACATCCATATAAGTTGAGAGAAACAATTTCTATGTGCAATTTGGAATTTACATGCAATGAAAATCAATTGTTCAGTGTAATGAAAATTAAATACTTTACAACAATATGGGGAACAAAAGTTCACTAATCATACCAAAGATACCTCTTCATCCAAACAATGTAATGCTGTGCATATGGTGGAATTGGAAAGCAGTCTTCTACATTGAACTTTTTCTAGACAACCAAATTACTGCTTCCAATCAGACCAACTAAAGACAAAAAGTGGAGAATGTTATCAGAATTAAAGAGAAAGAATGTAATATTTTATGAGGACAACATGAGACTGCTTCTCTCTTTGAAAACAAGGCTAATGTTATGGGGACATGGTTGGGAAGTTTTTATTCACCTGCCAAATTCACCAGATATTGCATTTTTGGATTACCATTTATACTGATCTTTACAGAATTGTCATAATGGAAAAAAAGATAAAGAGTTGCCTGAAAAATAATAGAGGATAGAGAAGCAAAGTAGGGTATAGGCTCTCCTATAAAAATAATAATAAAATAAAAACAAACTTGTCTATAATTCTGAGATGAGGTATTATGTACACTATTTACATTATTTGGACTATTGTCCTCATCTTTATCACCATATTTATCACAATGTTTTGGCTGTTGTACGCTCCGGCCTTCTTCAGGTGGTTGGAATGTCAAACTGAACCCTTTATTTCACTCACTGGGGTAGACTGTTCTAGTTCCACGTGCCATGTCTAATGGATGTCAGTTATCAGTTATCTCCTGTTAATTCTCCTCTCCAAGTTAACCAGGCACAGTGGATAAAGGCATTAGTTAGATCCAGTGAGAGTGTGACTTCAATATCTGGTTAAGGCAGTGGAGAACTTGGAGAGGGGAATTAACAGGAGATAACTGATAACTGACATCTATCAGACATCTACCCCAGTGAGTGAAATAAAGGGTTCAGTTTGACATTCCAACCACCTGAAGAAAGTGGGAGCATACAAAGGTTGAAACGTGATAAATATGGCAACAAAGTTGAGGACGATAGTCCGAATAATGTAAATAGTGTAAAAACAAACTTTTAGTCAATAGACTAAGCAAATCCTGATATGGGTTAAATAGTGGATCTTGTATCTGTAAAAAAAATAATTCTCATTTTCAGAAAATTGTTAATGTTATATTCACTCACAAAAAAGTAATTATTCTTAAAATCCAGAAATTTGTTTCAGCATTATAAGCCACAAAGAGTTGATAAACTGTTAAAAAAAAAAAAAATCAATCAACTTTGATGTCACAATCACAAGGTTTCAGCCATTTTGCCCTCCAGCCTTTTTAATGTGCCTGTCAGTTTCATTAACCTTCTTACTTTACAGAGAGAGCATCATGCAAATTTCTATGCCACCTCAACCAATCACTGACTTTCTGACTTACATATAAACAGAATGCCTCAAACAACAGGACAGGTAGTTTTCTTGTTCATCATTGCATTTTTGCCATTTCCAGAAGTCTTCAGTTACAATTATTTTCATTATGCTGCCTATATCTAGGGATATCTCAGCTTGGTTAATTGTTCAGTTATTGCTAGTCCTGTTTCCAATGTGTCCGAGTATATCCATACTACCTGTGGGACAATGGCCTAAAGGATTAAAGTGTCAGTTCATGAATTTGGAGACACTATAATTATAAATTCAATCCCTGGGCCAAGTAGTTAGGATATATTCACCTGAAGAAGGCTGGAGAGCATAACAGCTGAAATGTGATAACAAAAACAAAGATGAGAGTATCGGTCTGACAGTAAATAATGATGACTCTTCATCCAGAAATTCAGACAGAACATATCTGATGTTAAATTCAGGCTGTAGAATTTGCACATATACCCATCAATAAAGGCTTTAATGGCGACTGAACTGAAGGCCTTACAACCAACTGACTAATAAAGCAATAACCACACATTTTAGACAAGAGATGAAGGGGAGAAGGAGAAACAGAGATGGTAGTGGGGAAGATAGATGGGTAAAAGGAAACAGATACAGTGTAGAGAGAGAGTGGGGAGATAATTTCCAATATACAACAAACAAATTTTTTTTTTTTGCGCAGACAACTCAAACATCATAAATTATATGCCAAAAGCTCATTTAAGTGAGAACTTCAATGCTAGGAACTGACCAAAAGCTGATCACAAGCCAAAATAGATATTTGTTGAATAGGAACACTTTTTTGAGCATTCAGTTTGAATTGGTCTTACTTGTAATCCTTTGCCAGGCCAGTATATCCACAACTGTATTACAATGAGAACGCCGAGAAAGAAAGAGAGGTAAATATATTTTCATAAGTTGTGTTATAAGTCTGGCTGTGATGTGTTTGTCCTAACTTTAATATAAAGCCCAAATCTTATTTTTCTGCATTGAATAGAGTTTTATTTATAGCACTCACCTGAAAGTAAGAATAGACCTTTCAGCTAACAGTCTCATCTGATGGTAGACAGTTATCTATCACTATAACAAATGATTAGGCTCTTGGAAAGTGGATTTATCTTGATTACAATAACATAGGGAGGTCCAGAGATGAATGTTAACTTAGTTAAAGTTAAAAAGAAAAAGTAATATACATAGACACCCTGGAATGACAAGGTTTCACAGGTGCCATTGAAGATAAAGCTGAAATTGTTCAGGAACAAATAATATAGACTAATATTTGACTTGTTGACTTGGTATTAGCAATCAAAGTAGAAACTTCTGGCTCCCAGTTTCAGAATAAACACTGCTCATCATAAACAAGCACATACAAATGGGTGGCTCTATAACTTTCCAGAGAAAATGGTTGCAGGTCAGAAAACCCCTACTGTAAGAGGATTAGCCACACCTACTCCTGTACTGTCATTGGTATCCCACTATGAAAAAGTACTTACCACTGAGCTATGTGCTTAATTTCTCTAAATCATTTCTGATCTTTTTAAAGAAACCAACTTATTTTTAAGCAAGCACATACACGTTTCAAATTAATAAATGATGAAGGTAATTAGCAAATGGTTTAATTGCCCCAAGTTATGAATGAAGAGGGATATTATGAAAAAGAGAGCAAGAAGGATTTTTTCTTTCAAGGCCAAAGAAAAATTGTTACTACTTAATAGAGTTTCCTTTTTATATATATCCCATATAAATGCATTTAAATTTTGCTTTTGAATTGGTAACAGCCTATTTCTTCAAATTTGTAATTTAAATATTTACATTTTTTGATTTTTAAGAAAGCTAGTGTTAATTTATACAAAAATAATTTAAATTTCTTTTAGATGGATTGGAGCGGGGAGACTTGTTTTCCACTCTGCAGCCTCTTTCCTACAGATGCAAAGTTGCAAGCCCATCACTATTCTATCACTATTTCTATGACCAATGTTCAGATGAGCACCATTCTTTAGGTCCATCAATTCCTTGCTTGGACATACCATGCTACTTCCACAGAATCATTCCCATTACCTCTGTATTCCAAATGTTAAAATAAAGTTCTGCTTTTCCCTAAGAGGTGCTACTTTTGAAGTCAAGAGTAAATAATTACCTATCCGTTTTATCTTCATAATGTTCACTTCCTACCGCCTCCTCTTTCACTCATATCACACCTCATTCATCATAAACATTTTAAGAGTAATCCTGTGTGTGGTTTTTGACCCTTATATTGGGTAAACTTTAGTGCAAAAGAAAAATTTTAATTATTTAATAAAGTAAGGGACGTAAATGGTTATGCCATGACAGATGTAACAAAAAATAAATTAAAAAGCCCTTTCATTTTTGTGGTGGAGACATACCTTGCTGAAGCAAGAGAAGGCAAATTGTCTGTACATGTGCTTGTAGACATCATAGATTTGCAAGGTGAATTCTGGCAAATCAATATTGAAGTGACACAGCGCACGCATTATTGGCAAGAATGAGGCTAACACAAATGAAAGATTTCAGCTTCTTGCCTGAGACTGAGGAAGGATAAAGGGAGCTGACTTTTTGTTTCAGGGCAGTTTTGTTCTTTGAAACTGGTGAAGGTTATACAAGTGTTCCAGAGAAAGAGCAATAGTACTGTTGCTTATGGTGAGCAAAGCGTTGTTCCAGTTTCCATGTTAGCTGTCAGTGGGAACAAATTCAAGTGAAAATTTATTTTTCCTACCACCCAATTTTTGTTTAAATCATACAGTTTTTGCATGCAAATAAATAAAATCTGCCGTATCCACTTACCATTATATAAATGTATAAACTTTCAAAACCTGGCATAAATGTAAACATTTCAGTAAGCAAAGTTCTTTTAAGCTTCATCAGTGAAATATTTCATTCAGTATAACTGACAGCTGTCTACGAAAAGAAAGATGGAATGTTCAAAAAGATTTGTGTGTTGGTAATCAGGGTGCTGCAGTTGGTAGCATTCTTGATTAGAAACATGTCCATCGACAGCAGTCAATGTTCTGAACTGGATTCAGAAGAAACAGTCATTTATTTTTTGCAAGAGGAGTGATTGAACAGGAAGTTAAAATCCAAAAGTACTTGGACAAAATAACTGGCGAAATTGAGGTTTTACATCGGGAGCATAAAATGCTTTAAGTCAAAATAGAATCTTTTTAGTAGGGCTGTAAGCATCTGATAGGCAAGAAATTTTAAAATACCAAATAAATTATGAAAAATTAAATTTAGCAGATCATGTGGGTGAGATGGTTTATTATAATTTCAACCAAAAAATGTCATGCCATAGTCTATTATTCAAAGGCAGAGAGTTGAAAGGTTACAACTGCACAAATACTGTCAGTATGTCCAAATGTTTTTTTTCTTAGACTGTCTGTCATCAAAGTTAGAGAGTCCACTTTGTCTTGTTAGTGAATATAAGACTTTGCTGGAATAGGATCTGTTACTCTATTGACATGCACATGTGGTATTGGTTAATATGGCAAGAGAAAAAAAAAAGAAAGAAAAGTAATTAATTATGTAATTATTTGGAATAGTTATTAAAATGTGCAAAACAGGGAAGAGTTCATTGATGAGAAAATGAAAGTCAGTTATTGTGATTCCAACAGAAACTTGGATTAAAAAAAAAAAACCCCAAAAAAGGGTGACTTTGATGTACCACAAGGTTCGTTTGATGGTGCTGAGTTTTCAGAATTAATGGGCTTATATATTTTATATAAAATCAACAAAATAGTATGCATAGACAACTACAATCTGTATAGAGATGACAGATTGATGATAGTGCCAGACAACAGAAGAGTAAGTGACAATATAAGAAAGATGCTCTTCAAACTCTTCAAAAGCCTCGACTTTGAAATAGAGGTCTATATGTATAAGAAGGTTGTCCAATATTTAAATGTAGCATTAAATCTACAAACTGGCAGTTCTCCCCATTCATGAAACCCAATACAAAATTAAAATATGTGAATGCTAAATCTAACCACCCTGTGAGTAAAATAAAGCACATCCCTAAAGGAATAGAGTGCAGGTTACCTAGAAATTCCTCTTGTAAAATAATTTTCAAAGATAAAAAGAAATAGTATGAAAAGACTTTAAAAAAAAAAAGAAAAAAAAAGAGGGGCATAAAACTAAACAGGAATTTGAACCTCAAGTAAAACAAATGAAGAATAATTCAAGGAAAAGAAAAAAAAAATTATTTGGTTTAACCTCCACTTTTAATTTAGAGGTCAAATATCAAATAGGGAAAATATTTTTCAAATTTCTTAATAAACATACCCCCCACCAAATTCCGAACGACACAAGATCATTAATAAAAACACAGTTAAATTAAGCTATAGCTGTACTACTAATCTGCAAACTATAATAAATAGACAAAGTGCCAGGAATTTCAAAGATAATGTGTAGCAAGATAACCGTTAAGAGCGAAACATGTAAATGTAGAAATAAAAGTAGATGTCCACTAGATGGAGTTTTTACAAAGCAGAAGAAGGAATTTACAAAGCAGAAGTAATAGATACAAATGGTCACACCAAAATATACGTAGAGTGTACCGAAGACGGCTTCAAGAAGAGATGGTATAATCAAAAGTCATCATTCAAGTTAACACACACCCCCTACACATACATACATACTAAATAAACTAGCAATACAGTTTAAACCACAATACACCTGCCCTTTCACCAGTCATTCAGCTTTGATCACTTACAATGAATATATTTCATCGTGAGCTTAATATTATATTTACCAGATTAGTGTTTTACTATTAAATATCTTTTCAGTTACATCTTTAGTTTCAAGTTGGTTAAATGATATAAGTATGTTGATGCCTATATACATATGATAGATCAGCTGGCACCAATGAATGTCTTCAGTACTTTGTTATGATAATTCTGATTACAATAATGTTAATAATAATGTTGTTTGAATAAATATCATTATGGAGTTGGGCTAGATAGTAGAAGTAATCATCTGAAGTAAAATTAGTCTACAAGAGACCTCAAACTTTATAAGATGCAGGGCATTTTCTTTTCAAACCTTTAAAAAGAATATTTTTCCTATATGCTGTCAAATATGGTAATGGCTAAGTTAGAGATAGAAACATGAAAAATAATTTTTCCGTTTCACTCAATAGTGGTTAGCATAAATGTTAGCCTTAGTTCTAAAGCTTTTTTAACTTGTGAATATTAAATAGATTAAAAAATCTAAAACCAGTGTCTTCAGAAAAGTCCCAGCAAATAGATGATTAAAAGTGAAAGATTGAAAGAATAAAAAGGAAAGATGTTATGGAACTTTGGGTTTTATTATAATACCTTAGAGTCATCTTCTCTCAACGAATACACAAATTCATGCCTACAAAGGCATCATATATGCAATGCATTAGTAAGAAAATTGGCAACAGAAAGGACATCAGGTAGTAAAGAAAAATGGAATAGGTAAACTTAAGTATTTTGGGGGAGGGGGGGGTCAACTTTTCATAATGAAGTGCTAAAAAGTTCTAAATCTGACCAAAGCGCTCTTAAAAAAAATCTGATGTTTGGTCATTTGGCTAGATGTTAGGAAGTGGGTCATGCCAAGAACCTTTCAGCAGTAACACACAAGATTTAAATACAAGACACCTACAGGAGTAATATTGTACCCAACAATGTTTATTTTGTACATGGATAAGCCTACAGATGAAATAGTAAACTAGACTAATCTTTAGTTGGTTGCAGAATGATTGTTATAAATTCTTGATACTTACCAACTGTTAAGACCTTTCCACTGTTATGGAAAATAGGATATGGAATTTATTTGCTGTTCTTTTTTAAGATTTGACTTTAAGGTTGCATATAGATCAGGACTGAAGTCTGGTTGTCAAATCAAATTGTAAAGTGTCATGAGATAATCAACTGTAAACCAACAAATGTTAGTCATTTGCATTTCTATAGATGGCGAGAAGAGTCACAATACAGTTGGCATGCCAACATGCTTTCTCCATTAATTCATCAACTAAACAACAATGTGAGCAACCATACCTAATCAGCTTTTATTTGTCCATAAAAAGAAAAAAAAATGGGTTGGCAGAGCTGTTCATTTGCCATTATAATCAATTAAACTTTGAATAATAACAATAACAACTGCTGCTGCTATGACTAGCATTACAGATTTTCCAAAGAGTTGACCAACAGGCCTGAAGAGAAAAACAAAAATCAATGAAGCCTAAAAGGTAATTAAGAATCAAAAAAAAAAAAACCCAGTGATTCAGAACAGGAAGCAGAAAATCTGAGCTTCTGAAAGTTTCATTAATATGAATGGAAAGTAAGTGTATACATAATGCCTAGGAAAAGGTGGAGAATGATGCACATTGGAAAGTGTACAGAATAGTGATTGGCCTGATGTGGGGAGGACTAATATATTGGGTGAGAGCAGCAATAATTATATATCCATGAGTAAAGCCAATGAAACAACTTTGGCCTAATGCTAAAAACTTGAAAAGGCATAAACCAAAATATTCCTTCATCCTCATTCACACTTTCCTTAGCTCCTCTCAGAGTTGGTTGCAGATACATCTTGCATAAAAGTAATAATATTTTCATAGCCTCTAGTTTTGAAACTGGTTATTGATGTAACCTTTGAGCTGTATCTCTCTACTCATGATTTTTAGTGATAATTCCTGTCTCTATATATTGATATTATACAAAAGTATGAAATAGAAAGTCTATTTGAATATTCAGGTTTACCAATGAGAATAGCATGTATCTTAGAAAATGAGGTGATGTGCAAATGGTACAAATAGAAGTGATTTTAGAAATCAATTTTTGAAGGAGTTTAATTAAAAGAAAACAATCTCACCATTACAAACAAAAGCTTTCATACAGAAACCCTCCTACAAAAATGAAAAGTGTAATTGTGTAGCAAAGAAACCAGGTGGTCAGAGGAAAGTAATGACCTTAATTATAAAGTTTCTCTCTCTCATGTTCTCACACACAGAGTAAAGCTGCTTTAAAAGGTTTTGAAGGCATGAACTATGAAAGGTTTTATTTTCTTTGTTTTTACTTTTAATATTTGTTGGCTTTTTTTCAAATATGGAGCCACTATAAATGAATGAAAACACTGACAGCAATTCATAAGGTTAATAGAGACCATTCTAAGAGAAGCAAGTTCTATCTTTTTCAATTTTGCCCCAGACAATTTGCAATAAGAAAGCTTCTTAAAGAGTAATGGAAGAGGGTCAACAAAAGAGACTGCTTTGGCAGAAATATTTAGTAGGGCTTCTATGTTTCAAAAAAGAAAATAGAGTCAACTTAAATTGTCAAAATACTTAATTCTAAAAAAATCCCCATCATATGTATATGTAAGAACGAGTTGAATAGCAACAAACGGAGAAAAAGAACTGCAAAATTGAAATTACTGCTATTATTAATGAAGAGTGCAAAATTTTAATCAGTATAATTTCATGATTTGATAAATTTCCAAATTGAAGAAACAAAAATTTACTTGTAAACCTTAAGTTTATTGATACAAGTTGCAAGTAGGAGATTGCTTTCTTAAATTTTGGTAGACCTTTGTCAATTTGACATAAAGGGTTAAAGATTAGAACATTTGACAAAAGATGCATCTGAATAATATATGCAAGAAAAGAAAATGCCTTGGCAGAAAAAGCAACAAAATAAAGAATAAAACCTTTTCTTTTGACAAAAGGAATCTAATCAGTTACCATATTACAGAGTGGAATGATATAAGCAGAAAAATAATCCATTGAGAACAAAGGTTTGGAAGTTAAAAAAAAAAGAGCCTAGAAGAAAAGGGATAGATATAAAACTAAAACAAGGGAAAAAAAAAAAGAGTTGTTCTGGAAGTTGTATATATGTATGCAGTCGATTCAGTGATTAAGGAATCATTGTTGTTTTTTTGTGTTTAGCATCCAGTATCCTCTCTCATGTTGCTGCAGAGAGAGAGAGAGAGAGAGGGAGGGAGGGAGAGAGATTGATGGCAGGAATTTGGAACAAAGTAGTTACCTTTGGAAGAATAATTATTTCCCTTACTCCAAGAGTGTACCACTCCATGATTTACATTGTGATTATTAATGAAAACAGTTGAGAATTCTAGCAATTTGTTTCATGACTACAATGCCCTACTTTGTTTTGATTATTTCAAAGTGACTGAATGACCCTAGGTCACATTTTATAACTTCCTCTGGGTAACTAACTCCACTAAATAAATTTCTGAAAAAAAAAAAAAAAAAAAAAAAAAATTATTTTAGAATTGACAATAAAACAAGTATAAACACTGAATGAAGAATATTCAATGTAAAAATATTCTTAGAGAATCCTGACTTAGATTTTAATATCTAAAAGAATTGTTCATCCCTGAATTGGCTTTGATAACAAAAAGAAAATGTCTATCTTCTGCCAGTGAAAAAAAAAAAAAAAAAGCAATGCAAAACTGAGTTTTAGTATTATCTAAAGCAGTAAAGAGAGTTGTTTCCTTTGTAAAGGCACAGCTTCAAGATAAAATCCAAGATCTAAATTCACAAAGAATTGCCTTCTTTCATTAATTCTTCATGCATTATAATCTACCTGAGAACCAGAACTGATTTTTGTTAAAGTTATAAAAAAAATGTATGTTAGGGCAGAGTAGAATTGTTGTATGAAAAAGATTTCATCTAAAATTCATTACTTGAATTCAACAAACCAGACCATGTAACAAAGAATGGATGAGGGATTTCAAGAGTTACAGTAAAAGAGAAAAGCAAAGAATCAGCATCACAGTTTCATTCATGCCATTAAAAGCTTTAATCATCAAGTGGGTTTGAAGCACCAACATAAAGTGAGGGGAAATATTTTGCTTGAAGTGAATTCTTCATTTATTTCATATTCTGTATTTTGGGAAAGATGTTAGAATAATTCAAAACTTCTACCAGGAACAAACTATCTACATACAAACAGAAAATAAATGGAGTAGCTATACAAAATAAACAGGGGTGTGAGAGAAGGATGCATCTTCTCATCAGATTTATGCAACCTCTACATCTACATTACTCTAAGGGAATTAGAGACCATACCAGGATTTATTATTGGTGGCTATAATCTTAATATAAGATACGCAGATGAAATTGTGTTGCTGGCCAACTCAGAAAGGAAAATGCAGGACCACCTATACAACGTGGTAGAAGAAAGCAAGAAAAAAGGACTAACCATCAAATGCAAGAAGACAGAAAGTATGGTCATGAAAGCCCAAGATGGAAGTTATGAATTGGAGATATAAATATTAAGCAGGTGCAGAATCTCAAATATTTGGAAAATGTTTAAAAACAGAAGATGGAAAATGTGACACCGAGATACAAACACACATTGTGCTAGTGAAAGAAAGAGGCATTCCAAAAGCTAAGCAAGGTACTGAAAAATGGAAAGATTTTGTTAGAAACAAAGACAAGATTGCTGTATCACTACATGGTATCCATCTTATATGGCAGTGAATGTTGAACAATTTCCCTCAGGATGAAGAAAAAAAAACTATAAGCAACAGAAATGTGATTCCACAAAAGAATACTCACTCTGTCCATGGAATTTTAAGTAAGCAACAAGGAGGTCTTAAAAAAAAAAATGGCAACATGAAAGAACATTTCTAATCAGAATCAGGAAAAGATAAGTGAAATTCCTTGGACACATAACGAAGAAGAAGGACTTGGAAAACTGTTGTCTTTCCCTGACATATGAATGGATGTCAGAACAGGAGTGCAGGGACCTTAGCAAAGGGAGAAAACTTGCAAAGACCCACACGAGATAAAAAGTTGTGGAAAGCCATGATTGCCTAAAACCTGAAGGGACATGGTGCATTGAAGAAGGCATTCAATTCATTATCAAGGAAATATAATACAGGTTTTGATTTTTGAACAATATTATAGTAGGCTTAGTCATGATGCTGTAGAATTGAATAGTTTGCATGACAGAGGCAAATAAAGTTATGTATGATGCAAAGTAATATTTGGTTAGAGAAAATATGTTGCTTAATTGTAGAGATTTTTTTTTCTCTATTAGCTTCTTCATATTCCTTTTGCTTTGCAATTGTTATAAAAGATGTAAGGAATTGTGACATTTATGCAAGTCATGAGGGCATGTCAGGGATGAAGTAAATAAGAATATTATAGCAAACAAGTGTATTCTCTCATTCTCATCTGGAAAAAGGAGGAATATATTCTCTCATGCATTCATTACACCCACCAAGCAATTTAAGAAAAATATGAAAATATTTTAGGAAACTAATTTCTACATGGGTCAGTATAAAGATACTATTGATTGGCACTGAAAAACAAAAACTGATTTTCTAAGCCCCCAGAATATGAAGATAAACCTTCCAGACCAATATGGCATTTGTAGATATTGTGTAAATAGTTGAAGCAAACATTTTTCATGATTGTATCAAATCCATAGCTTAAATATGTCTAGGAAGATGTATTAAGATTTTGACCATATCTATTGTCATCACATTAAAGTAGCAAGAGTTGTCTTGATAAGGAAAGCTTAGTTAGAGTTTATAAGTTCAGTATCAAGTGAATAATCAGCTGAGAATATTGAAGCAAGAAAATTAAGTGGGAATACCAAGATAGAAAGAACTGTGCATAGTAGTGTGTGTGTGTGTGTGTGTGTGTATATATATATTTATTTAATTTGCATACAGGACTGTTTCATCAGTGTGACTAGACATGTGAATGCTTCAAGCCAAGATTGAAACCCAACCGATTTTGTATCAGTCACAGTTTCTACCCCCAAGACATCAGCACTTCAGCAGAGAGAAAGATGAAGTCTAGTGTATTGTTTTTGTGAATGTAAACAAATGCCAGACAGACAGTGCTCTATTCATTAATGAAAAGTGATGTGATTAATATATATATATATATATATATATTAGTGTGTGTATATATATGTATGTCTATATGTATGTATACAGGGTGCAATGGATAATTGTTGTCTAAACTACACAAAAATGAAAATAACACTGACATCTCATTTTAACAGATATTTACCAAAATTACACCAAAATATCTTGAAATACTAGAGTAGATTTATTCAATAAAATTCACCATTGGTGTCAACCATGCCCTCCAGATGACTTCAGAATCTACTGCAACTCTTCTGGACGGTCTCCTTGTTTAAGTTGGTGAATGTTGCCATAATCCTTGCCTTCAGTTGATCTTTGGTGTTACAAAGAATTTTGTTGGTCTCTCGCTCAGCTGTGCTTCACACATAATCAAGGGTGCTGCAGTCTGAGGAGTTAGGTCGCCAGATGTAAGGGGGTGATATATGGTCGCAGAAACTGTCTGACAGTCATGACTGGTTTCTCCTGTTTGTGTGGTAGGGTACAGAGTCCTGTCGCCAGACATAGGACCTTCCAGCAGCCACTCTTGACCCAGAGCAGCACTATCTCCTCAAGACACTTGATGTAGGCCTTTGTGTTAAGTCTGAGGCCCTGTGGGAAGATGATGGCCTAATGTCACCATCACTAGTTATCACTACAAACACCTTCGTAATCACCATTAGACTCATCCAACTTTTATAGAATTCTTTGCACTGTCTTCAGATTGACACCAAAGCATTCTGAAATGTTTATATTAGAGCTTCCAGTGCCAAGCAGTACAGCATGCCATTTCCAAATAACTGGTAGAGTGAGTTGTTGTCATGGTGCTCTTTTTCTCACAGATGTTGCCTAACTGACCGTACTATTCTGTGCAGTCGACAAAATCAAAAACAAACAATACACTTGTGTGAAATTAAACATATAAAATGGTAACAATTTACCCATTGAACCTTGTATAGCAATTTGTGTGCATGTATATGTATATAGCAATTTTGTGTGTGTGTGTGTGTGTGTGTGTGTGTGTGTGTGTGTGTGTGTGTGTGTGTGTGTACATATTTTATACATACATCTGAGAAAAGAAATCAACTTACTTTTTAAAATAAACTATTAAATAAACTTAATACATAAAATTATGTCAACAGTTCATGAAAGATGCAATTTATACAAATTTCATAGTTTAAGTTAAAAACAATGAATAGTAATTCTTGGTCAATTTTTATGATTTCATTACTAACCTAATTTGAACATAAATTCTTGAAAAGATGCAATTTGTAAAACAGTAAAGATCCTGAAAGTATTCATTCTTAAAAAAAATGTGCTCATAGCTTGTTACAGCATATCAATATAGAGGAAGAAAAGTTGGGGGCAGGGTGAGAGAGAAAGACCTAGCTACAAAGTCCATGCCCTCTCACAGATGATATAAAAAGGAAAGTAACATTATTCAAATATGCAACACCTGAGACATGTCTTTACTTTCAGAAGCAAAAAGCAGAGCAAAAATTTGTATCCCTGAAAGAAAAAGATTTTATTAATGAGGAGAAAAAGGAAAACAAAAAGATGACAAAGTAAGAGAAAGAAATGCAATCAAAGATTCGTCAGATTTAAAAAAAAAAAAAAAAAAATTATCCAAGATAAATGGGTTTATTTGACTTATTCCAAAATTGATACAAATAAATCCAGTTACTTGCATCTCTCTCCAAGTAATCAACTAGACACCCAAAAGAGACAATGAAGACACAAAGCACAAAGAATGGGATTTCTTTGAATTGCTAAACACAGTTCAAGAGACCAGCAGAAGTGGCAACCATCACAAGATTTATACTCTGATCTGCATGGCTGCAATTACCAATCAACAGACAGATATTGAAAACAAACACCTAACAACAATTGTACCAGGAAAAGAAATGAAAAAATGAAGAAAAATTATTGCCTCCATCTGCTTCAGAAATCTGGCCTAACATAAAAATGCTTTTAGAATCCCTTCTTGGTCAAGAAATTTTCAGCACCCTTTTGTATATTTTGTTTAATCACTAAAGAAAACTGCTACAAATAAGGATATCAAATTGTTTTTGTTCCAAACACAAAATACTGAAGGATAAAATATGAAATAAATAGTAGAGATGATACACAGGAAGAAAAAGAAGAAAAAAATGGCTGGCTAAGTGATGTCATTGTCAAATAATTCCCTGAATGAAACTGCAAGGCTTGTGAGGGTCTGTTTAATATGATCAAGCTGTAAAGAGCATTAGTCTAATGATTGATTTAAGAGAAAATCAATGAAGAAGAAATATAGACATGTAAAAAAATAAAGTGACTGCCAAGAGTTGCAAGCAGAAAGAAAATGTTTAACCAGTTGGCATGAACACTATATTCTTTTAACTTTTTCCACAAAGTGTTGCACTAGAATGACCTTTTCATCTTGGTAATCATTCAGATAGAAGCAGAGAGTCACTAGGTGCAAACTATTGTATTAATGTATGTTGTGACATTGTTAGATCTAATTATTTGATATTTGCTAACATACTCCCAATCAAATGGTTCAAAATAGACTCAAAGTTTAGTTCAAGTGAGAAAATAACTTTCCTATTTAGTTCAGGCTTGCCTCAAGAAATCAGAACCATATCACATTATTCATGGTGACCCTCTAAGAACTATCTCCTGCTAGTAGAATAGATGGTTGAAAGAAAGCAACAGTCATTAATAACTTTATTGTAAAGACCTTGCAACAAATGATCAGTCTACTCAATGTTCCCATGATAATTATGTCATTAATAATAAACTATTACATTATTATAATAAAGATACTGAAGAATTTATTACTGTATTTTCTTGTGTATAATATGAGAATAAATTACATCCTTGAGTATATGACACAACAGTAGTTATCTCTATGTAAATTTATTTTGAAAAGATGTGCCATATTATCCATTAAAATCTCAATGTCGTACATATATTTCATTAGAATATTTAATTTTTCATGATATCAAAGAATAGAAATGAACCGGATACTTAGCCATTGCTTGTTTCTTCTTCCAATTTTCATTTTCGGGTAAAGGTGCCAACTGGATATGTCCATTATGTTAATTAATTTATCATACTTTTCTGCTTGATATGACTATTATATATCTCTATATATGGGTAAAATTTTTTTTAATTTCCGAGTATCCATTGTTCATGAGCCTGTGTAGTTACACCAACATAAACAAATTTAGTCTAATGAAGTCCTAACGGATGAAATGCGTCACAAGAAAACACCACTTTTTCAGACATTTTCCACCAATATTATTCTTGATAGATAAAAAAATATATATATATATATATATATATATATATATCATTATCTCGTTATACATACATATATACATACATATATATATATATATATATATATATATATATATATATATATAAACTATTAAAATTAAAAAATATTTTCTTTCATTAAGAATGAAGAGAAAAAACCTTATAAAAAAAAAAATGAAAAGATTATTTTTATCTTGTGAGCAAAACTGAGTGTCTCTTGCTGTTTCAAATAAAAGGTTTCTTTTTAAGCTAAGTAAAAATTTCTGAAAATGTGTCCTTGTGTATAACATGACCACTCGTTTTATCTACAATATGAGAGTCACTCAATATTTATGAAGATAACAAATCTTGATTAAAACATCCTGTAGAGATTTCAAGTAGCAAATTATTCATTTTGAATTCATTTTCATTGATTTTTACATTCACCTCATTTCTTTTTTTACATTCTATGATTATAGGACGAAAATAAAATAAAGGATCTGCCTTCATTTAGCTAGAGTATCACAGATAAAGCAGATATGCATAAAATATAAGAGAACAGGACAAAAGACATGCTCACCAACATGATGCAAAAAATACAACAGGACATGGATATTAGAGAAAAAAATTACTTCAGAGATGGAATGAATACATTGGAGATCTCTTCCATGACAAGAGAGAACAACTGGCAAGACACAGAAATATTGAAGGAGCAGAAATATTAAAATCCAAAGTGGAATTGTCACTGGCCAAATTGAACAGAAACAAAGCAGCAGGACCACACGGAATCGTAATAGAGATTCTGGCAGCTTTAGATGATTTCAGCATTGACAAGATTATAGACATAATTAAATATATAAACAGAGGTGATACACTGTTAGACCACAGTAGATAATTTTCATAGCATTGCCAAAGAAGCCATGTGCAAATGAATGTGAGCTCCATTGGACAAGCAGCCTAATGAGCCATATAACAAAACTTATCTGAATTCTGATGATAGAGTGCATAGCAGAATTAAACCAGACATAAGACAAGGACAGTGCAGGTTTGTTAAAGACATTGGAACAAGGAATGCAATATTTATGTTCAGAATGATGACAGAAAGAGCAAAAGAGAAATGCAGAAGGATGTGTACCAGTATTTTAGAGATTATGCAAAAGTATTTGATAAATTATGTCACAAAGAACTGTTGGTGCTGCTAGGTAATAATGACATATTTGGGAGGCATATTAGCCTAATCTAGAACATATACTGGCAGCAAACACCATGCACATCGATAGAAAATGAGTTCAATAAATATACAAAAATAGGAAAAGGCTAAAAGACAAGGATGTGTCTTCTCATTGGATGAGGCCATTCTGAGAGAATTACAAGTCTTACCAACATAAGATATGCAAATGTCACAGTGTTGATAGCAGACATATATAAAGGAAACTCCAAGAACTCCGACAGAAGGTAGTGAAAGAATGAGAGAAGAAAGAACTAAACATCAGTTGCAAGAAGATGGAATGCATAGTTGTTAGCTAAAAGGGCTAAAAGACAAGGATGTGTCTTCTCATTGGATGAGGCCATTCTGAGAGAATTACAAGTCTTAACAACATAAGATATGCAAATGTCACAGTGTTGATAGCAGACATATATAAAGGAAACTCCAAGAACTCCGACAGAAGGTAGTGAAAGAATGTGAGAAGAAAGAAGTAAACATCAGTTGCAAGAAGATGGAATGCATAGTTGTTAGCTAAAAGGGCTAAAAGACAAGGATGTGACTTCTCATTGGATGAGGCCATTCTGAGAGAATTACAAGTCTTAACAACATAAGATATGCAAATGTCACAGTGTTGATAGCAGACATATGTAAAGGAAACTCCAAGAACTCCGACAGAAGGTAGTGAAAGAATGAGAGAAGAAAGAACTAAACATCAGTTGCAAGAAGATGGAATGCATAGTTGTTAGCTAAAAGGGCTAAAAGACAAGGATGTGTCTTCTCATTGGATGAGGCCATTCTGAGAGAATTACAAGTCTTAACAACATAAGATATGCAAATGTCACAGTGTTGATAGCAGACATATATAAAGGAAACTGCAAGAACTCCGACAGAAGGTAGTGAAAGAATGTGAGAAGAAAGAACTAAACATCAGTTGCAAGAAGATGGAATGCATAGTTGTTAGCTAAAAGGGCTAAAAGACAAGGATGTGTCTTCTCATTGGATGAGGCCATTCTGGGAGAATTACAAGTCTTAACAACATAAGATATGCAAATGTCACAGTGTTGATAGCAGACATATATAAAGGAAACTCCAAGAACTCCGACAGAAGGTAGTGAAAGAATGAGAGAAGAAAGAAGTAAACATCTGTTGCAAGAAGATGGAATGCATAGTTGTTAGCTAAAAGGGCTAAAAGACAAGGATGTGTCTTCTCATTGGATGAGTCCATTCTGAGAGAATTACAAGTCTTAACAACATAAGATATGCAAATGTCACAGTGTTGATAGCAGACATATATAAAGGAAACTCCAAGAACTCCGACAGAAGGTAGTGAAAGAATGTGAGAAGAAAGAAGTAAACATCAGTTGCAAGAAGATGGAATGCATAGTTGTTAGCTAAAAGGGCTAAAAGACAAGGATGTGTCTTCTCATTGGCTGAGGCCATTCTGAGAGAATTACAAGTCTTAACAACATAAGATATGCAAATGTCACAGTGTTGATAGCAGACATATGTAAAGGAAACTCCAAGAACTCCGACAGAAGGTAGTGAAAGAATGAGAGAAGAAAGAACTAAACATCAGTTGCAAGAAGATGGAATGCATAGTTGTTAGCTAAAAGGGCTAAAAGACAAGGATGTGTCTTCTCATTGGCTGAGGCCATTCTGAGAGAATTACAAGTCTTAACAACATAAGATATGCAAATGTCACAGTGTTGATAGCAGACATATATAAAGGAAACTCCAAGAATTCCGACAGAAGGTAGTGAAAGAATGTGAGAAGAAAGAAGTAAACATCAGTTGCAAGAAGATGGAATGCATAGTTGTTAGCTAAAAGGGCTAAAAGACAAGGATGTGTCTTCTCATTGGCTGAGGCCATTCTGAGAGAATTACAAGTCTTAACAACATAAGATATGCAAATGTCACAGTGTTGATAGCAGACATATGTAAAGGAAACTCCAAGAACTCCGACAGAAGGTAGTGAAAGAATGAGAGAAGAAAGAACTAAACATCAGTTGCAAGAAGATGGAATGCATAGTTGTTAGCTAAAAGGGCTAAAAGACAAGGATGTGTCTTCTCATTGGCTGAGGCCATTCTGAGAGAATTACAAGTCTTAACAACATAAGATATGCAAATGTCACAGTGTTGATAGCAGACATATATAAAGGAAACTCCAAGAACTCCGACAGAAGGTAGTGAAAGAATGAGAGAAGAAAGAACTAAACATCAGTTGCAAGAAGATGGAATGCATAGTTGTTAGCTAAAAGGGCTAAAAGACAAGGATGTGTCTTCTCATTGGCTGAGGCCATTCTGAGAGAATTACAAGTCTTAACAACATAAGATATGCAAATGTCACAGTGTTGATAGCAGACATATGTAAAGGAAACTCCAAGAACTCCGACAGAAGGTAGTGAAAGAATGAGAGAAGAAAGAACTAAACATCAGTTGCAAGAAGATGGAATGCATAGTTGTTAGCTAAAAGGGCTAAAAGACAAGGATGTGTCTTCTCATTGGATGAGGCCATTCTGAGAGAATTACAAGTCTGAACAACATAAGATATGCAAATGTCACAGTGTTGATAGCAGACATATATAAAGGAAACTCCAAGAACTCCGACAGAAGGTAGTGAAAGAATGAGAGAAGAAAGAACTAAACATCAGTTGCAAGAAGATGGAATGCATAGTTGTTAGCTAAAAGGGCTAAAAGACAAGGATGTGTCTTCTCATTGGATGAGGCCATTCTGAGAGAATTACAAGTCTTAACAACATAAGATATGCAAATGTCACAGTGTTGATAGCAGACATATGTAAAGGAAACTCCAAGAACTCCGACAGAAGGTAGTGAAAGAATGAGAGAAGAAAGAACTAAACATCAGTTGCAAGAAGATGGAATGCATAGTTGTTAGCTAAAAGGGCTAAAAGACAAGGATGTGTCTTCTCATTGGATGAGGCCATTCTGAGAGAATTACAAGTCTGAACAACATAAGATATGCAAATGTCACAGTGTTGATAGCAGACATATATAAAGGAAACTCCAAGAACTCCGACAGAAGGTAGTGAAAGAATGAGAGAAGAAAGAACTAAACATCAGTTGCAAGAAGATGGAATGCATAGTTGTTAGCTAAAAGGGCTAAAAGACAAGGATGTGTCTTCTCATTGGATGAGGCCATTCTGAGAGAATTACAAGTCTGAACAACATAAGATATGCAAATGTCACAGTGTTGATAGCAGACATATATAAAGGAAACTCCAAGAACTCCGACAGAAGGTAGTGAAAGAATGTGAGAAGAAAGAACTGAACATCAGTTGCAAGAAGATGGAATGCATAGTTGTTAGCTAAAAGGGCTAAAAGACAAGGATGTGTCTTCTCATTGGATGAGGCCATTCTGAGAGAATTACAAGTCTTAACAACATAAGATATGCAAATGTCACAGTGTTGATAGCAGACATATGTAAAGGAAACTCCAAGAACTCCGACAGAAGGTAGTGAAAGAATGAGAGAAGAAAGAACTAAACATCAGTTGCAAGAAGATGGAATGCATAGTTGTTAGCTAAAAGGGCTAAAAGACAAGGATGTGTCTTCTCATTGGATGAGGCCATTCTGAGAGAATTACAAGTCTTAACAACGTAAGATATGCAAATGTCACAGTGTTGATAGCAGACATATGTAAAGGAAACTCCAAGAACTCCGACAGAAGGTAGTGAAAGAATGTGAGAAGAAAGAAGTAAACATCAGTTGCAAGAAGATGGAATGCATAGTTGTTAGCTAAAAGGGCTAAAAGACAAGGATGTGTCTTCTCATTGGATGAGGCCATTCTGAGAGAATTACAAGTCTTAACAACATAAGATATGCAAATGTCACAGTGTTGATAGCAGACATATATAAAGGAAACTCCAAGAACTCCGACTGAAGGTAGTGAAAGAATGTGAGAAGAAAGAAGTAAACATCAGTTGCAAGAAGATGGAATGCATAGTTGTTAGCAAAAGGATCAGCCTAACATGCAAATTACAAAGTGGAGATACCAAATCAAACAAGTACAACAATTTAAATATCTGAGAAGTGTTTTAACAGAGGGCAGAAAGCATGACACTGAAATTCAAAGTTGCATTGGGATAACAGAATATGCCTTTCAAAAGCTAAGCAAAGTATTAAGAAAGAAGAATTTTATTAGAAACAAAAAGTACTGAACTGTTATGTAAGATCAGTCTCTCCCATACGACTGCTTGACAATCTCCTCACAGATGAAGAAAAAACTTGAAGCCACAGAAATGTAATTCTACAGAAGGATGCTGCGAATACCATGGCCTGAACATGTGAGCAACACCAAAGTTTTAGAGAAAATGGAAATGAAAAGGACACTTGTACTTAACATCAGAAAGAACTGAAATTTCTAGGACAAATAATGAAGAAAGAAGGCTTGGAAGATTTGGTACTCACAGGACAGAAGGCAAGAGGGACAGAGGAAAACAATGCATAACCTACCAAATGGATGGTGAAGCAAGGTTTTGAGGATACAACAAAAAGACAATAAATTTATTAACAGCTACAAAGGACAGGAAATTGTGAAGAGCCATGATCACCAATGTCCTGAAGGGACATGGCCATAGAAAGAAATTAAAAGATTAAATTTTCATTATTCTCATCAATAAAAATAAGTATTTTTCTTTACTGATGTTAAGAATATCCTATCCCATTGTTTAAATATATAAAACATAGTTTATAATAGCAGTGGAAGCTGGAAATGAATTATGAATAGCAAGGTATATCCTAAGTGTTGGACATTCAATTTGTCTTGTCTGCTGGTGTAATAGTTCAATAAATGCCTAAACACTTCTAAGTTGTCTGTTCAGCCAACATGACAGCACTAGGCTCATTTAAGTGCTGCAAGACAATTATTACATCAACATATTATAGATGGCATATCCACAAGTTTGGAGAATCGATATACTGTGCTCTGTCCTATTCAAAACAAACAATTTCAGTTTGATTGACCAGTGATAAAATAGTTAACAGCATGGATGCATTGTACATGAATAGAGTATATGGGGGGAGGAGGAGAAGTAAAAAGACAAGATTCAAAGAGAGGATAATGTATTTTGTTTCATTTTCTAAATTTTCTCTTGTTAATATTTCGGATGATTTTAGAAACCAATGATTGTCGTAGTTGTTCTTTTAAAACTGATTGGTTCTTCAAGTGCTGTTGGGGATGCAAATATGAATGATAGTGAAAATTTGGATATGAGTGGGCATCTAGGTCAAATATTTCATTATTGCTAATGTTATGTGCAGCTGTAGCCTTGGGAATAATGCCAAATTGGAGAAGTACTTTAAAAAATGAGGCACAGAAAAGGACCCACTTTTGCATTCCACCTTGTCTTGGCAAAAAGACTATAATACAAAATTAAGGATTCAGGTTGACCAGAAAAAAAACCCCCAAAAAACAAAAACACAAAAAAAACAAAAAACAAATAAAAAAACAAAACAAAAAAAACAAATAAAACAAAAAACAAAACTTTTGTTTTTCTTTCTTTCAGCTGCATTAAACAGCAAAAGATATTAGGATTCTTAAATTTGTCTTCCATTAGTAACTTCTGTAGGTTTCTGAATCAACTATTTCAAAACTGCTTCAGCCACTAAGATAAGTGAGGTGTTCAAGCAATTTATTTATAGCAACTTTACAAGCCACAATATCTGAATCACTTGTCAAAATTAAATGAATCTAATAAATGGCTATAAAGCCTGAAGATAAAAATCCAGTGCAATTGGCAAAACAAAAGGGGAAATATTAAATATTATCTCACCAAAGCTGATAGAAAACAGGATACTCACCTGAAAAAGAAAACAAAAATTCATAAAGAAAAAAAAAAAAATGAATCCACCATTTTTATTATTTTTTATAAACATTATACATTATTCATTTCAGTTCAGGCAAGGTAAAGCTACTAAGAAGCAAATGAGTTACTGAGTGTGAGAATAGGAGAAAAAGAAAACATTATTAAGGAGAAAGAAAAATCAAAGAACATGAATTTAGAAGACAGAAAGTAATGAGTGACATTGCATTTAAATATTTGAAGATCAAAATTTGCTAGAAAGCAAAAAGACAGAAGATGAGAAAAGAAAGTGTTAGCATAAAACTTACAATTACATCTAACCAATTAAACTGTAAAATGATGAGGCTTTGTTTCCAATCTAGTACTGTGTTTAAATTCATAGTCTAGGTACCATAGAGGAAATTTCATCAGAACAATTACCATGAAAGTATTTACACAAAGGTGCAGAGAAGTTATATATTACAGCAATGGGAAAGTAACTGAAGTTGAGATGCCAGGTCAGAACTAATAACATTGTAGATTCTTCTTTGTATTTTATCAAGAATCTTTAAATATATAGCAGAAGTATCAGACCAGATGTGACAGCAATATACAATGCATTTACAAATAGTAGGCTTATAAATATGCAAGATAGATTCTGTTGAGAAAAAAGTGTCTAGCATGACAAAGTGAACCAACTTCCCTAGCATCAAACATAGCAATTGATTCAATAGAATGTTTCCACTTCATGTTAGTGGAAAAACATTAGTCCAAAGAATAACTAACCTGATGGTTAGCATCAGCCATGCTGATGAAAGGCAAAAAATGTTCTCTATTGGATTATTAAAAGAACAATTTTGTTTTAGAGGCACTAAAATTAACAAGCCATTTTTTGCTCCAATTAGCAGCAGATGGTAGGTAATTTTTGAGATCAGTTGCCAATTTGACCTCATCAAACCGATCAAACATAGCATTGTCATCAGCAAGTTGAGAACTGATGCCATCATGAAGAAAATTAAAAACAATGTAGCTTCAAGGACAGAGCACTAAGGAATGCAGAAGATCTAGAAAAGTGGCCGTTCAAGACAACTTACATTTTGTGATTTATTAAAAAAGACTGAATCAGTTCAAAAATGTGTCCAGAAATACCATTGTGAAGAAGACCGGTATACCAAAGCCTGTCAAAAATGCCTTCAAGATACCCAAAACAGCTCGAGCTTCATCATTCTTATCTAAAGCTTGATAGACTATTTCAGCAATAATCATTAATACACCAGCAGCTGATGTAGAGAAACGAAAAGCATATTGCTTATTTGAGAGAAGACCATGTGAGGTGAGATGCTTTTTACCAATTCAGAGTTGATTAGAGGCTCTAATAGAAGTAGAAGGCTAATAGGCTGATGGAAAGATTAGACTGTTCGCCTGAGTTCTTAAAGATAAACTAAAGAGGATTTTCAACATAGAGGAAAGCAAGAAGCAGCAAGGCTTTCATTGTAGAATTTAGAGAGAACAGGAGCAAGTTCAGGAGCACATTTCTTAAGAATTATTGCAAGGATATCCTCAAGTAATGGAGAATTTATTTCAAATATGAGTATCCACTATAATAATGTTTGCAATAATCATGTGCATAGACACACACATACACTATGAAGAAGAAAAAAAAGCAAAAAAAATTGTGCGGCAATGAAAAGTGCATAATAAAGAAAAATGGAGAAGTATAAGTAGTCAATTGCTGATAGCCCCTGACAAGTGAATGTAGTGATTCCTGGAGTGTCCATATCTGAAACTCTGGAGTTGGGATGCTGAAGACAACATCAATCAGTTAAGTGACAAAACTTTTGCTTGTATTAATTATATATATATAAATATTTTTAAAAAATTTTTTTTAAGCATTTCACCCCAAGCAAGGCCGGGAGCCACTAGCACGCAAGGGGTTACAGAGGATTTGGAGTGAGAGCAGATAGGAGTGATATAGGAGAGGATGAGGATGAGGAGAAGGATAGTGGATAGATCAAGGCAACTGGAGATGTCGATTGACATTACATTTGAATAGTTGGAGATTATAGCTATCAGGGAAACAGGAATAAGGGAGTTCCACAGGCGAGAGGTGCGAGATATGAAGCTATTGGAGTAGAAGAGACGGTTACATTTAACAGTTTCAACAGTGAAAGGGTGAGAATGGGATGTCAGCCTCGTAGGACGCTTGAATTCATGAAGTCTGGGAACCAGTGCAGACAGCTCATCAGAGCAATTACCATGAAAGTATTTGTAAAAAAGACAGAGAGAGGCGACAACATGTCTGTGAGAGAGTGACTGCAGATGAGATGCCAGATCAGAGCCAATTACATTGCATATCCATCTCTGGATCTTATCAAAAACCCCGAGGCAAACAGACGGGGCTCCAGACCATATATGGCAGCAATACTCCATACAAGGGTGAATGGTTGATTTGTAGATTTGGAGGATTGATTCTGGGGTGAAAAATTTCCTGGCGCGGCACAGGGAGCCAACTTTCCTTGCGGTGGACGAAGCTATTGACTCAATGTATCTGTTCCATCTCAGGTCACCAGTCAATGCGAGACCGAGTAGTTGCAAAGAGGAGCTCTCGAGAAGTTGAGCGTCAGACAGTCTAATGGGAGGCAGGGATGGTTCTCTCTAGTGAGTAATAGAGAGCAGTTTTGTTTTTGAGGCGTTAAACTTAACCAGCCAATTCCTGACCCAGTTCACAATCAATTGGAGGTCCTTTTTGAGACGAACGGCCAGGTTAGTTTTGTCAGCGACACAAGATTTGTTTTTGAGGCAGGAGTAAATTGTAGTGTCTTCCGCGTAGATTCCAACTTGGGAATCTATGGTGTCAGGAAGATCGTTGATGAAGATAAGGAACAGAGTAGGGCCTAGGATGGAGCCTTGGGGAACACCTGTGTTCGTGGGATAGGAGCTGGAGGAGAATCCATTGAGAACGACCTTCAATTCACGGTTTGACAGGAATGATTGTATTAAGTCAAACAATTGACCTGTAATACCATAACCCTGGATCTTGCGAAGAAGGCCAGCATGCCAAATCCTATCAAACAATTTAGAGATGTCTAGGGCCACGGCACGAGCTTCTCCATTATTTTGAAGAGCTTGGTAGACAATTTCAGTGATGGCCATAAGCACATCAGCTGTAGATTGGGCAAAGCAGAAACCATATTGCTTGTCTGAGAGCAGATCGTGGGATGTAAGGTGGTTAACAACTTCAGCGTTGATTATGGCTTCGAAGACTTTGCCGAAGAGGGGTAGGAGACTGATAGGACGGTAATTAGATGGGTCAGAGGGATCGCCAGAGTTCTTAAAGACAAGAACAATTGATGAGGACTTCCAGAAGTCTGGAAAGCAAGATTCCTTGAGGCAGTAGTTATATAATTTGGAGAGGGTGGGCACCAGTTCAGGCACACATTTCTTCAAGACAATGGTTGGTATTCCATCTAATATAATGCCCAATACCAATGACAGGGTTATGTGCAACCCACTCAATAGAGCCTCAGTTCTAAGAGGGGAAATCGGGTATGGGTACACCAGAAGAGTCGAGCATTGAATTGGATGAAAATTTCCGAGCAAAGCATTCAGCCTTGTTGGCAGAGGAGGTCAGGACCTCAAACTGGTTGAACAAAGGAGGTATTTGCTATTATTAAGTACTCTCTTGCAGAGATGCCAATAATCCTTGGAGTTGAATTTGCGAGATGCAATACGTTCCTTCATTCGAGCAGCAAATAGTGACAGCTTCGTTGAGGACATGCTTACACTCGTTACGGGCAGAGGCAAAGAGACATTTATTGCAGTCGGACATGTCACTACGATATTGGTGGAAGAAGCAGTTCCTATGGGCAATGGCGGCTGTGCAAGCAGTGGAGAACCAAGGGGAGGAGCGCAATTTGGCCTTAAATTTCCTTGAGGGGGTGAGAGCGTCAATTCCAGCTTTAACCCAGGAGGAGACCTCAGAAATACATTCTTGAATGGGGAGCGTAAAGACAACATCCTAGGGGACATCGCGGAGGAAATCACAGAACAAGTCCCAGTCAGCTCGTTCATAGCAGAACGAGGTTCTACTGGTAGGAGGTTCTTTGCAGGGGGTGGAGTTGAAGGAGATGTTGAGACACACTACAGCATGATCGGAGTTACCAATTTTTGTGTAACTGAATCTGCATCATTACTTTGCTGAAGCCTAAAAGGCATTTAAGCTTGTGTCTATTTTGAAAAAGCAACAACTGGATTGTCCTCTTTCCTGTCTTTTTGCAATCATCCATGCAAAAAATAATGACTGAATGCTACAAATATAGAGACTGCATTTCTACTGAGATTTGAGGCAGAAATAAATGCAATCAGTTTGGGCTTGCCTGTCATTTTTTTTCTTTCCAGAATGAAAGAAAAAAATATGTCGGAGGCACATCTCGGAAAATGAAGTGTAATATGAAGTGGGTAGGAAAACCTGGTGATAGCCAAGAAAAAAAATTAGTTATAAAAATTTCAGGATAACAATGTGCTTGAGCAGCTGAAGAATGAAAGAGAAAAGAACTAAGTAAAAAGCTAAATGGAAGCTATTGAGGTAGAGTGCAAAAAACTTGTGCAATGGAGATCAAAAGACAAAGAAAGAAATTGTCAAATATTTAAGAGAAAATCTTCTGCAGGGAACAAGGGGAAAATACAAATATAAAGATAAATGTATCAACTTAGTGAATGTATTCAACATTTTTTGACTCTATAGAGTTTTAAATGAGAAAAAAATGCTGAATCATTCAAATCTTTCAAACAAGTCTTTGTTTACATAAAGGCAGGTTCTTATTTTCTTGTCATGCTTTTTTAAACTACTATGTTTAATGTGAACCAAAAGAAAATTTCAAAGTTTAATCGTGGGTTTGAAAATTAATTATCGAAATATTTAAATTGATAATATTTGATCATTTTGGAGTTTGCTCTGCTAAAGGACTGACTGAAGAACTGTATTAAAAACAGTGAATAAGTATTTATCAGGCTTCTACTTCAGAAGACCATAATAAAGGGTGTGAAGATTTAAAGAAACATCTATGCTTTTTGCTTGTTAAATTAACTATTTTAGTAGTAGTAGTAGTACTTACTTTAATCATTTTTATTTGATGAAGTAGTGTCACTACTTATAAGTTTTTGTTTGACCCTCTCCTCATTCATTTGCATTACATGAAGGTGTGCCTAGAGAGTGTAGTGGATACCCTGGGTGCAGAAAGTGGGATTTGTGGCCTATGTTTGGATGGAGTTCAAATTCTAGTAAAGTTTGTTGAGTTTGTTTTTACACACACACAAAAACTCTTAGAAAAGTGTATATAAAATAAATGCCTCTCTTAATCCCCAAAATAGGGGGGGTGTTATTAATAATAATAATAATAATGGAGAACTATGGTAGGAAATGATATAAGACCTAACCTCAATCCAAACATGCTTGCCAATGTCCGTAGGGACATTATGTGAAACAACAGACTCTCAAAGACAGAAATAGATAGGATAAAATTAGATACAAGACAAAATACTATGACCCATCACTCAAATTGTAAAAAGATGAATGTAGAAATAAGTAATGTGACAGAGAATGAGGTAAAAACAAATGAAATATTAAATAACCACCCAGGAAATAAAATCAAAGACTCTACCTTAAGCACAACCTGCAGTTCTCCAGACAATGGCACTGAATATGACTCCAGGTACATTAAGTTAGAATTCCTTGAAAACCACAAAGCTGAAATCACTGAAGTGGAAAACAACGTCATCCAAGTACTCAGCAGAGTAACTTTCATACAATTGTCAGACAGAGACCAGCTCCCAAAATCCATATGACAAATTCCAACAAGCACATTGTGAAGATATACAACAGATATACGCAACAGCTTTAGCAGGACTCAGAAGCTTGGGGTCAAGACAATAAATAAAATTAACAGACATAGAGAGTCAGCTTGGAAAGAAAAACTGATACAAGAAATAAAACAAATCGGATGCGAGCTTTCTATATTAGATGAGCTCACCAGAAACCCTAATATTTCCAGACGCAAGTGCAAAAAGATCAAGCAGAAATATAAAATTAAATCCCTAACTGACATTCCACCAATCACAGAAATGCTGAAGCAGAAACTTCAGCTAAAGGCACAAAGAACAAGACGATACGAAAAACGTAGGTTCTATCGCCAAAATAAAATATTCCAAACGGACCATAAGAAATTTTACAGGGAAATTGGAAAAACACCTATACATGTCAAAAGGCCACCATTGATTGATAATGTGCAGACATTTTGGGAAAATATTTGGAGCAGCCAGAAGGAATATAACCCAAATGCAGAATGGATCCAACGTGAAGAAGAACGAAGGCTGGATACACCTCTGCAAGAATGGGAAAATATATCCACAGATGATGTTGGGCAAGCTCTAATGAAATTCCAAAAATGGAAATCCCCATAAAATCCTTGCAAAAACATTATCAATGCTTGTAAATAATCCCAATAAAATCCCGGAATGGATTATTGAAGGTATTACATACCTCATGCCAAAAACAAGTGAAACAGACGACCCGAAAAATTATAGACCAATAACATGTCTCTCCACAACATATAAGTTGATCACATCTGTCCTGACGAACTGAACTTATTCCTTTTTCGAAACAAACAGCATTCTTCCCCTGGAACAGAAGGGATGCAGGAGATGTTCATATGGCTGCAAAGATCAATTGCTGATAAATAAAATGATCCTGGAAAATTGCAGGAGACGACATAGAAATCTTAGTGCAGCGTGGATTGATTATTGTAAAGCCTTTGATAGTGTTCCACATTCTTGGATTCTTAAGACTTTGGAAATGTATAAAGTCTCCCCTGTAGTATTAAATTTCCTTAAGCACAGCATGGGGACGTGGGACACCAAACTATGCCTTAGTCACACCAGAGGCACTGCCATATCCAACGTGGAATCTTTCAAGGAGACTCTCTGTCACCCCTTCTGTTTTGTCTGTCCTTAATCCCCCTTACGCATGAACTGAACAACAGTAGCTATGGTTACAAAATAAATAAGAAAATATTCAATCACCTACTCTACATGGACGATCTCAAACTCTTTGCCAAAGACGACAATGAGTTGAAGGGCCTCCTCAATATTGTAAAATACTTCAGTGACGACATAGGTATGAACTTCGGATTAGATAAATGTGCAAAAGTAACATTCAAGAAAGGTAGAATTACAGAAACACCCTTAATAGATTTTGTCACAAAGATTAGGGAACTGGAGCATATGAAACCTATAAGTACCTAGGATTTAGCGAAGGAGAAGGTAAGAAACGAGTACTACAGGCATGTACGCTTGGCTACTAAATACCAAACTAAACTCAAAAAACAGAATATCAGCCATAAATACCTTGGCCGTAACCTGTGGTGCAATACAGCTTTAATGTCCTTAACTGGACCATAGGTGAAATTAAGTGAATGGACGCCAAAACGAGAAAGCTTCTCACTTGCTACCACATGCATCATCCCAAAGCTGATGTTGATCGTCTGTATGTGCCCAGATATGAAGGAGGCAGAGGTTTAGTTCAACTAGAACTGTCCTACAAAACTACATCAATTGGCCTCCAAAGATACTTGGAAACTACAGAAGACTGGATGATGGTATGTGTCAAAGAACATGAAAGTAGTAAGCGCCTTTACTCTGTAATAAAGGAAGCCAACAAATTCAAAATGGAGTTTCAAATGGGTGCGGAAATACAAGTACAGCACAATACACTGGCCGAAGCTGCAAAATACTTAAAAAAGAAAGCAAAGACAAATGCAACCGACCAGATACAGAAACAATGGCAAGATAAACCGCTTCATGGCCAATACTCTGCCCGTATCAAACAAGCTGACAGACAAAAACTGTACCCATCAGTGGCTACGTAGTGCTGGATTGAAAGCTGATACTTGCTGCTGCATAGGACCAATGCTTGTTAACTAGGAATTATCAAGCACATATACTAAAATACTGTGTTAGCCCAAAATGCAGATTCTGTGATAAATATCCAGAAACCATTGATCATCTTGTATCAGGTTGCACAATATTGGCGCCCACTGAATATAAAACCCGGCATGACAGAGTGGGCCAATATCTGCACTGGAAAATTTATAACTTCTATGTGAAGGAAACTGAAAGAAACTGGTATGAGATAGAACCTGTTACAATTCTATGGGACTACACAATACACACTGACAGAACAATCAAACCAACCGCCCACACATTGTTATTAGAGACCACTAACAAAAAAAGTGCCTCCTTATTGATATGGCAGTCCCTGCAGACTGCAATGTATCTTTGAAGATATTCAAAAAGCTGTCAAAATACAAGGACCTTGAAATAGAAATTTCAAAAATGTGGCACATGGGAACATCAACAATCCCTGTTGTAGTTGGAACCCTAGGATTGGTTTGAAAAGACTCCAGTAGACATATTAAAGGGATTCCTGGAAGTTCATGCCTCAAAGAAATACAAAAAACTGTTCTCACAAGTACAGCCCACACTTTATGAAGGGCTTTATCTATGTAATTTTTTTTTTTTTTTTTTTTTTTTTGTCAGTGGAAAGTGTCATGATGCCATTTCTAACCTTACATCCCTGGGCGGAACCCGGAAAGAAATGTGTAAATACCAGAAATAATAATACTAAGAAAAAGAAGAAAACGAAGAAAACGAAGAAAAAGAAGAAAACGAAGAAAACGAAGAAAAAGAAGAAAACGAAGAAAAAGAAGAAAAAGAAAAAGAAAAAGAAGAAAAAGAAAAAAAAAAGAAAAAGAAAAAAGAAAAAGAAGAAAAATAAGAAAAAGAAGAAAAATAAGAAAAAGAAGAAAAATAAGAAAAAGAAGAATAAGAAAAAGAAGAATAAGAAAAAGAAGAATAAGAAAAAGAAGAATAAGAAAAAGAAGAATAAGAAAAAGAAGAATAAGAAAAAGAAGAATAAGAAAAAGAAGAATAAGAAAAAGAAGAATAAGAAAAAGTAGAAGAAAAAGAAGAATAAGAAAAAGAAGAATAAGAAAAAGAAGAATAAGAAAAAGAAGAATAAGAAAAAGAAGAAGAAGAAAAAGTAGAAGAAAAAGTAGAAGAAAAAGTAGAAGAAAAAGTAGAAGAAAAAGTAGAAGAAAAAGTAGAAGAAAAAGTAGAAGAAAAAGTAGAAGAAAAAGTAGAAGAAAAAGTAGAAGAAAAAGTAGAAGAAAAAGTAGAAGAAAAAGAAATCAACTCTGAATTGGAAACCTGATGAGTGTGTGGCTAGCAAATCCATCCCCAGAAAAAAAAAAGCCTTAGCAGGAATTGACATGAAGTAGGTTTAAAAATGACAAACATTTTTTTTATTTTAGAGATGAAAAACATTGTCAGACATTATTATTATTATTAACTAGCAGTAATTGTGAAATTTTCCTAGTTTTCCCCTTGGCATGGAAATGTCACTATTGCATCGTTCTTAAAGATTTGAGTTTCTTACCAATTTTAAGCAAAATATTGCAACCAAAAAATAAATTTAAAAAAAAAAAAATAATCAGAATTATGAAGGCTGGTGACTATTTTCAATTTTTTTTTTTCCCGGACGACCACGAAAATTGATTAATGAAGAAGCAGGATTTCTAAATAAATTGAGACAGGTCCACTCGTAAAAAAAAAAAAAAAATTATATAATTTTTTTTTTGTAGACTTCGAGACTTTCCTGAAAAAAGGAAGACATTTTTTTGTCAGAATCGGAAATTTTGTATGGAATTTTAGAAGTGGTGTCTTGTTCACTAAGTAAATAATAAATAAATCGATCCTTGACTTTTACAGAATTATCTGCAGATTTTGAAGAAATATTTCTGATGAATTTTACCCCTTTTTTTTTTTTTTTCCAAAATTTATTTATTTTCGAATTAAGCATGTATTGTAAATTTACCCCATGAATACAACGATTCTAGAAATTCTTATTAGTTACTTAGCGTGGGGTTTAAAAATCAAATTACTCAGAAGGTTTATTGCTAAGCTTTAAAAATTATTTAAAAAATATTTTTCCCTATTTTTTCCACCCCAAGAAGACCAGTGGTATTAAGAAGAATCGTGCCGGTATTTATCAACGAAACTTGAATAATAATGAACAATACATTGCTAAAAAGATTAAAGAGTGATAAAAAGACGAAAACAATAAAATAGCCATTATTTTTTTTACCGTTCGACTTGAAGGCACCTTGCAAATCTGTGTGATTTCTCATCTTCAGTAAATCTTATCTATCCTTGTCTTTTGTTAACTCAGGAAAAAGGTAAACATTTTTTTTTCTTTCCTCTTTTGCTTTCTCTAGCGTTCCATGTCTGTTTACCTTCCTTCCTTATTTCACTGAAGCAGACGACAAGCCCCAGATAAGCGGCATATTGTTCTTTCTCTCCCTCCCCCTCTTATTATGCATATTTTCTTTTCCTTTTTTTTTTTTTTAAAAAAAGAAAAGAAAAAGGAAAAAACAAAACAAACAGCGTCTCTAGCCGCCAACAAAACAAAACGGCAGGGCGAATAATGTAATTTTTTCACTAAACATTTTATTTTATTAAATGGAATTGGAATATTGGGTCATCGTTTTTTTTTGTTTTTTTTTTATATAAATTCCCAAGAATTTTTGCAGCTATCAGAAACATTCCTTTTCTTATGTATTATTTTTTTATCCACAAAAACCTGGCAGTGTCTTTGATAGATCTTTCTGTAGTAACGGCCGAGAAAGAAAAAAAAAGGACCCCGCAGAATTACTATTTTTTATTAGTATTTATTTTCATATTCTTTTTTAGTTGATGAAGCGTTGTCAAACATTAATCTTTCATCTCAACTTTATCCAATACATTTAAGTTGACAACGCTGATGAAAAAAAAAAACAAAAAAAAACAAAAAAACTCGTCTTGTTGAAATTCAAATTGATGTCAGATTTTACTCCAAAGAATAAGATAAATAAGTAATAATAAAACGGCTACTAGTTTAAAAACAAACAAAAACGAAAAAAAAAAAAAACCCCAACAAAAACAAACAAATACTAAATACCACGTTAGAGAGAGGTTGTGGAATAGAATGATGACTTAGGTTAGATCTGTTTTCTAAACCTAAAGTAGCATAGTGGTAAAGCAACTGGGCATTTGCCAAGCATCCCAAAGGTAAAAAGGATATGGGTTCCAATTTCAAATTTCTGATCTCTGCCCTGTCTACTCACACCTATAGAATTGGATTTTGATAAAAAACAACTAATAACATAGAGCTGAAGGTAAATGCTAACCAAAAATGAACAAAATAATGAACTGGATCTTCTCATATCAAATGAGACCGTGAACTAGCGAAAACTCCAAGCCTGATGCAGCCATCAATATTGTCATTCACACAGCAGCTGCCAAGTTGCTTCAAGCATGGCAATTTATTGAATATTTCCAGGTGAGCAGATGCTCAAGCCTATAAATCAGGAGAGGTTTCCACAAAAGAAAAAGGAAGCAAGAATGAGATCATTCATCAAACACTGCTCATTAATACTTCTTGACAAGACGAATTATTTGGCCCTTATCAGTTTGAGGCCTGAAGGAAGGAACATCCTCTTGTGCTTGATAATATTCAAAGACAATCAGTATTCCCACAACAACTTTACGAGAACACAATTTAATTTGTGCCTCTGCAGACTGACATTGTAATCCATCAGCTTACTAGGCACATCAAGCAACAGGCAAAGACGGCCATGTTTGCGTGGAGCTTTCTAGTGTGGTCAGCTTGTGGCATTTGCCAACATCATGAATGAAAGGCGGCGGCTGTGTTGATATTATTGCACCTGACTTCCAAGTAGAAATTCTTTGTGTAACCCATAGAATAAAGGCGGCAAGGTTCAAGATGAAGTACTGTACAAACGCTAACTACCAGAGTAAGGGAAACAAGTGGCAGCGAGGAGATAGCAGTTGCCTTAGGAACGAGAGTTCTCAGAATAAGAGGTTTCAAAAGTGGGCTTCATACTGTTGTGATCAGCTTTCATATTGTTTTTCTCAACTTTTTTGCACCTCTAATTCCAACAATGAGTTTTGAAATTTTTCATTACCCACTCAATTATCAAGTGTGAAAACGGAAAAAATCCTGTTACACATTTGATTCTTTGAAAGGGTTTCTTCAAACTAATAATGGTTTTAATCATGGAATCCTGTAAGTAGTGTTAAATTTCTATTGATTTTAATTATCCCACATAATAGCAATAGTTGTTAGAAAAGGATAAATTTTGTAACATCCTGGACATAGATTGACTGTAAAAAATACTGAAATCAGTGCACTTACTATACATTTTTACTGTAATAAATACTTTACTCTTTTAATCAAAACTGCATCCTTTATTTAAAGATTCTATAAAATATGAATTATTTACATTGATGCATAAGGCCAATACCAAAAAGAAACACAAATCACTTCAGTTCTAGCAAACACTTTTTCCTGTCTTCTATTACATTCACATGCCACTTGTAGGCTAGAGAAAAGAAACACTACTTATATTTACAGTAATACTCATGGATACAAGACATGTTTTGGGAGCTCATACTTGGCATTTCTTTTATATAGGAAATTTATTATTATTACATATAATGTATTGCATACATTCTAGTAAAATTTACCTTAAAAAAAGTAAAAAAAAAAAACAACAAAAAAACTTAAATTCTTTACTATGAATACTGGCATTACATATCCTGCTTTTGTAAGAAATCTATATTTAAACAAAATTCATTGTCTGTTTCAGGTCTATAAATTTGGCAAGTTGTTTTTTTTGTTTGTTTTATATTTTAATTATACCAGATGTGCAAAAAAAAGAAGAAAAAAAAAGGGGTCCAGATAGGCATAAATTGACTAGAGTTAAAACACTGAAAAGTTGTATGCCCAAATCAATAAAGTTTATACAGTACTTCTTGTAACATGTTTAATATTGTGTGTCTGCATATGTAACGTCACAACAGCAGACAAACGCAGAGGTGCAAAGCATGAGATTTCTTTATTACATTCCAAGGACAAAATACCAATTTTGAGAACCAAAGTAATTAACTAAGTTCCAGTTAATGGGCATTTCTTTTTGGCATTTGGAACAGCTTAGAGGCAGTAATGGGGATTATGATCATAAGTAATGAAACCTGGGTGGTTCACATTGCCATGGTGACAAAGGTTGACGGATTGATTTAGAAGCAGCCATCATCATCAATCCGACCAGAAATTAATGGCATCATCTGTGTCTTTGCATGCAATAGGGTTGGGAGTTCCTGTTGCATCATCCTATCCACTTGGCCTCTTCAAATGATATTTATTCAGAAAGTGGCTCTACACAAATGACTATTGTTGCAGAAGTGCAAGGTAGGCTTCAATCACGTCTGGCTAAGTTCTTTGAGGAGGGCATTTATGCATTTGTGGATTGATCGGACAATAGTGGTGATGTGGAAGTAAGTAGCAGAGTTGTGCTGGTAACATAAGCACAAGATTATATTTGTATAATAATAAACATGCTGTATTAGTAAATGTTTGTGGGTAACTTTTCAGATGTCTTTCATGATTTACTTGCTGAATCGAGGTTTCCAACCTCTTCCTGTGTTTTCTTTATTTATTTCATGTTTAATTCTTTCTTCCTGTTAGGAAGCTGAGAGAGAGCGAGAACAGTCAAAGGAAAAATAATCTCCTTTTGCGTATCTCAATAGATCCCTGTTTATTTGTATGAACTCTAAGGGCAACATATATTTAATAGTGTTTCTTTTCTATAAATTACTTCAAATGTTGAAATCTTAGCAGACTGATTAGTCATTTTACCAGCATATCAACCACTATAAGTACAAATTTTAGCAGAGAATGATTTCTTGGTTGTTGAGTTAATAGGAATGTGGAATTAGATTTGCAATATAGTTTACAGTAGTTAACTCACTTAACCCTAAGTAAAGCATTGTTTAAGCCACATAAAACCATTCATTCATGTCAATACTCATCTAATGAATTTTAAAAACTTTGCAAATTATAATGCCAGCAGAGTGAGTACGTGAAATGGATTAGCTGCATATAACAGAAAGTTTAGAGAGGGATAGAAGAAAATGCCTTCAGAAGAGACCAGGGCAGGGGCAGAGGGACAAAGAGAAACAAAGCCATGGTTTATAGACAAATAAGTAAAACAAATAAAGAATACACTGGAGAGAAATTGAGTTGGAAAGTTTATGCAAAATTCCTTTTAAGGTTTTCTTGTTCTGTGAATGTTGGCTTTGCAAAGAAGATAATGACAAAAAAAGAAAAAGAAATACCAAAGCCTCAAACTCATTGGAAGATAACATTTGACTTATATACTGGAGATGAAATTAAGATTGGGATGATGTTATATTACTCTTTGCTTCTTACAATCCAGGTTCATCATGATCATCTGTTCCACAGGTGCTGACAATGAAATGGACTGTAGAGAGGGCTAGATTGTCATCATTCTTCAAGTATACAAGATGGAAATTAACAGAAGACACCAGGCCTAGATTATAAACTACTGCTTTCATTTTAGTTTTATTAATTGGAGAAAAAGGAAAATTTATCAAATAAAGAAAACAACCTTCTGAAATGAAATGGAACCATTATTTTTAAATTGTCCTTTCTTGTGTTTACATCAATTTCATAGCTAATTACAGTTTGGCATTTGAGGCTAAAGAATACAGTCCAAGTCAAAACCCATGTCAATGTGTCAATGCCATCAAAATTGGATGTTGCTGCTAAAAAGCAATTCTCAACATTTCCAAAATCAATTGTTCCAAATAGAAAATTCCAATAAAAGTCATTTTTCATTATTTTACAGGAAATGCAAACAGACAGCACCATTAAATAGTTGACACATTAAGAGAACATTTCTACATTTCTTTGTCTATAGCTAGCTTACATTCTTAGAGATGCAAAATGTTCTGATGAGTCTTTAACTCACATGCACTCCCTGCAGACTTCTAAAACAAACAACAAAAAAAAAAAGTGAAGTTCAATTTTTTAAATTTTAAAACTCAATAACTATGTTGCCAGCAAGTTTTAAAATTTCTTTGAGAATGCTTGCTGAGTGCACAGTGCCAAAGATTACTGGAGAAAAAAAAAGAAATGGCTTCTTGTGTCATGGAACACTTTACTATCACAGAAAGCCATAAAGATGTAAAGAAGTTATTTTGTCTATTAATAAGTCTTCAGCACTTACAGAGCACTTTGAGGAACAAGATTGCAACACTAGTAAGAATGGGAGAAAAATGCATTAGTTCCAGATGAATCTATTGCCAACTTTCAATAGCATAAGCCAGAAGTCTCTTTTAAGTTTTATAAAGCAGAAGAATGAGTAGATGATAAGGGAAGTGGGAAAAGGTTTATCCACAGCATCCTTAATGTTAAAAAAAACAAAAAACAAAACTGCATAGGTCTGAAGAGATACAAACATATTTTATGACCAAGAAAGAATTCAGATTTACATGTTAACTAGGGCCAATAGTTTACTATCAGACGCTCAACAACTTTCTACTGTTTAATATTATTTGAGGGATTTTTGTTTAATAATGAAAAATTAGGAAAACATTAAAGTAATTGATTATTGAGATGATTTGGGAGTATTTGAAAATCTGTCTAATAGTTGTTCATAAAACAAAAGAATAAATTTTGACAAAGATATTTTCTGCCTCTTTTATTAAAAGAAAATGAGCAGGTACTACAAATTGACCTTGGGTCATTGTAAACAACAGGCTAAAAAACGAAAATGATCTGCTGCTCTTTGGGTGTCATTATTACTCCGTTCAACATTAAGAGTGTGTGTGTGTGTGGGTGTTTGTGTATATATATATATATATATATATATATATATATCTGATGATTGCATTGAAGCATGAGACAGAGTCCCCCCTATAGTTTTGATTATGTTCACATTATTTTATATATATATAAAATTTGGAATCAACTTTTTGTGCAGTTTAACAATCAGTATAATTCCCCAATATTTACTAAAGACTGGCATAAAGAGCCATTAAAAAAAGCAGGAGAGCTGCTTGCTTGTCCAACTACTGTATATACTTGAGTAACATGCAATGTTTATTTTAAATACTGCTGTACTTTTTAACTACAGTCAATGGATATACAGTTTGGTTAACAGCGTAGCCAGAGCCAGCAGTACAATTTTATATCTTGTGATATGTGACCCCCTTAAAATTAGCTTCAAAATTAGGTCTTCAAAAGCCACATGATATGCAAGTATATATACTAAACACAGCACACATGCACACTCAGTCAATGGGGAGCAAAAAATCATTCCAAAAGTCCAAGAGACTCAATATGAAATATAAAAGAATTGAACAGGGCTCTCTAAATTGAGACATTATTCCCTCTGTTGGATCCACCCTCCACCAGTGGCAGACAAGAAGCAACTGGTGTACCTGTATTAACAACTGTCAAAAATAACAGTTATTGCCTGTATGTGTTGAGGGCACCAATGTTTTGTCATCAGTTTTGTTAGATCTTTTTTTTGTTGTTTTTATATAAACATAGAATCCTGGATCAGGTAAATAAAACACCCAAGAGAAATTGTGTTGGTTTGAACAGAGATACTCAGTGGAAATACGACATTAGCAATAATTAAGTGCCATGAAAAGGACAATTAACCAAAGACAAAATATTCCTTAGACATGGGCACTGGAATGAAAACAGTCTATCCTTGTAGACAAAGGGTTCAGTTTGAAATTCCTTGACGATTATTTGGTACAATGGACATCTGAAGAACATTGGCTGGTATAATGGCCAAAAGGTTTTCATAGCAACAACAAAGGTGAGAGGATATTTGTCTCAATGTAAATAATCCCAGAGAATGTTGAACTTTTGAATATCTGAGTGGCTTATGTGACTATCTGGTAGTGTATTGAGAGAGAGAGAATTTAATCTTAACAGCTGAGTCCATAAAAGCAACCCAAAGTCAAAAAATTATCCAGTTCAGGAATTACTTTTGGATTCATTAAAGTGTTTTTAAAGGTAAAGAAGAAAGAAGAAAAGTAAAATATTATGTAAATAATCATTTGAAAGCAACAAAAAAATGAGAAATAAAATGAAATAATTCTAGACAGAATCCTGGGAAGTTAGAATGATGGGTCAGTTTTTGAATTAATATTGGTTTTATGTCAGTTGGTCAAGCAAGATTGTTAATCCTGTAAGTTCTAGTAATTCTATGTCTGATTACACACAATGCTAACAATTGAAAGACAAAGAAACAATCTAGAAATATCTAGCATGTCAGAAAAATAGAATTTCTTGCAAAACTTTAGAGGATTCATTAAAATACAAAAAGAGACAGACTGCAACTTTTCAAAGACACTGTTTTGAACAGCTGCATATGTCACAGCTGAAAGAGGGCAGTTGGAATCTACATTCATTCAGTAAACTTTATGCAGTGAACAGAACTAATTATAGAAAAAAAATTTCATGCTTATCCTGAATAAACCTTTCCTCCCTCCATCTTCTTACATGGCCACTTCTAAAACAACAACGATCCATTTCTGGATAAATATTCTATTCATATTCAAAACAAAATGATGTTGCTGACCTCAGCTGCAAAAAGGAAAGCAATGAGGATATTTTGAAATTAAACTTTTTGATTGGCCTCACGAATACCCATGTCTATTGTTATTCAAGTTCACAGCTGAATATTGAACAGCAACAGAAAAAGAAAAAGAAAAAATGGTTATTTCTTATTTTTGTTTCCAAATGACAAAGAATAATTAAGCAGAAGTTTAAGAACACTTAGCATCTTCTAGAAAGTTTTGAGCAAAAATTATTATTTTTTTTAAAAACTTTTTAACCGTAATTTGGTATTGTTTTCCTAAGCTAACATCTACATTAGAGTCACACACACAAAACTACAGATGTTTCTAAATATAGCCAAAAAAATTTTTCATTTTTAAATTTGCAAGAAGAAATGTAGGTTATTATATGTGGACATAAATAATGGTGGGGTGAAATAAGTTGAATTTGAAATTATTTCATCTTTTGTTATTGTGTTTTGTTGGTTGTTCAATGAAGTGACTGAAAGAATGTGGGAGGAAAACACTGGGGGAGTGGGGGAGAAGGGCGTAGAGGAGAGTGGGTCAGAATAGAACACAATAATATAAACATAGTTATTGCCTTCAGATGAAAGATAAAGAGAAAATATATTAGTAAGTTGGTAACCAGATGAAAAAAGTTGCAGCTGGGTAGATGCAGAGTATCTACCCTGGTGATATAAACCATTCCATATATGGTTGGGGCAGGGGTCCTCAAAACTTGGAGACAAGATACTATTGATGATAGAATAGTAATCTTTGTGGCTCCGTCATTTATTAATAAGATATTACTTTTAATCAGATAATGAGTGAAAGTGTCTGCCAAAGCGTCAAGTCATTCAACATACAGCGGATAGTAATTGTTAAAATAATAAGTTTGTTTCCTTCACAGCAAGGCAGGAAATATTAGACAACATCAGAATGCGGTTCTCATCAAACTTCATTTGCCAGGAACATTAAAAGAAATAAAAAGATAAGACAATTTTATGCAAACTGTGTTTTGACTCCAATATTAGGACCATGAGGTTTTGTGTTTGTAATCTACAAATTTGGTGTAAAAGTCAAAAAACAGACCAGTAAAATTTTAGCTATAGTACTATGAAAGGCAAAACTCTTGCAGGATTGATGGTTGCCATCATAATTGCTCCTGAAATATTCTTGTAGAAAGTGTCTATCAATTAGGTTAGGTTCATTAGTTTTCACTTTTCATTTGCCGAGAGAGTTTGAAAGAATTACTTCTTTAGCTTTTAATTTAAAAGTTTTTCTTTTAGCCCTAAATTTATTTTAAGACTACAAGAAATACTTTGAAACCAAGTGAACACTAAAATTTTAATTAAATTTGAAAATTAGGCCTAAAGCTTACTTCTCCATTTATTGCAAGAACCTTTGGTATGACTCAATGCACATAATCTTACAGGATATATTCCTTTTCCTCACATCCATCTGACCTATGGTTCAATATTCTATCACTAAGCTACATTTATAAATAATCATAATTACTTGAAGATGAAAGAACAACAGGTTGTAGTAGCTGAATCAAAGAGAAGCAGCCATCAACAAAAAGGTATGAATGCACAGAAGGATGCAAGTGAAAGAGTATCAAAAGGTTTTGTGTGTGTGTGTGTGTGTGTGTGTGTGTGCAAAATTAGTAGATGGCATTGGGATCAAAAAAAAAAAAATCAGATTTTGACATTGTTGATAAAAGGAAGGTGAAGAGAAATTTGACTTTTAAAAATGCTTTTATTAAGCTAAATGCCAGTAAGACCCCCCCCCCCCGCATTACTGAGGATATAGAAAGTAAGCAGAAAAATTCATATTCTGTGCCTGACATGCATCGTTGGTAAGACCTCATCCAAAAATATAATTTTCCATTAGAATTCTGTCAACAGAAGCAGAAGTGAAGATTCATGCAAATACAAGTGTTTCTATGAAGTGTACATGGGTGAAATGTGTTTACCAAATCTTCAATTGCAGATCTTGCTAATGTGGAAATGGAGCGAGTGGATGTTTGGTCTACTCCAAAAGTACAGTCACCTAGAAATCCTAAGACTAGCAAGAAAAGCTTTAAAATTTTCCCTTGTACAAGTCTTTTCATTCAGAAAATATATATATATATATATATATATATATATATATATATATATCATATAAAAAAACATTAAAAGTTTCCCTTTCTCTCTGCCATGCAACTATAGCCTAGGGGTAGGACCTCTGACTGATGCTAAATCAGTCAGGTTTTGATCCCGGCTTGAAGCAATCGGATGTCTAACCACACTGAAGAGCTGTGATACAGTGAAACAGTCTGCCTGTGGATGACTATATATATATATATATATATACACACACACACACACAAAGCAATTCAACATGATTCAGAAAAGAAGAGTCTCTTAAAAAAGATTAACAGTCTAATAAAATATTACTTTTGACCAATTAACTTATAGTCCAAATATATCTGACAAGAAAGGGAGGTCCTTATTAATAAAGCAGCAAGAACCATCAAGCTTTGTATTTCAAACATATTTGAAAGCATTTCTTTAATAGTTGATCATCAGTGAATCAAAAAATAATGTCTTGAAACAAAAAACAGCCAAAAATTCTAAGCCAATCATTAAGTAGTAAAAATGTATTTTGTCTATTTACAAAAATTAAGTTAAATATGAAAAATGTGACAGCATATTTTGAATCTATAAAAATATTTCTTAGTTTAATGGTGTAAAATGCTATGTGACATTTTTAAAAAAAATCATTTCACTCCAAGGAAGGTGACATTACCACTAGTATGCAGGAGGTTACAGAGAGTGAAAGTGGGAGAAAAGACTCGATATGGGGTAGATTGAGGAAAGGCTGAAAGATGTACAGGGTTCAAGACAACAGAAGTTGGCGATTGATGTTGCGTTTAAATTTTTGAAGACTAGTTATCAGGGAAGGAAGTTCAACTGTTGGAGTAGAATTGGTGGTTACATTTAACTATTTCAACAATAAAAGGGTGGGACCCAGATGCTAATCTAGTAGCACACTTAAATTTATGTAGCCAGGGTACCAGGGGAAAAAAGCTAGTCACAGCAGTTGCCATGAAAATAGTTGTAGAAAAGACAGAGGAAAGCCACATCACATCTGTGAGAAAGTGAGTGCAGTCAAGATGCCAAGTCAGGATTGATTGCATTGCAGATTCTTCTTTGGATTTTGTCAAAAACCTCAAAATGAATAGCAGAGGCACCAGACCAGATATGCCAACAGTATTCAATGCATGGACAAATGGTAGATTTGTAAATGTGCAAGATGGACTCTGATGAGAAAAACCTTCTGGCACGACACAAAGAACCAACTTTCCTTGCAGTAGATGCAGCTACTGATTCAATGTAGTTGTTCCACTCCAAGAGAGTTGAAAACTTGAGACAAAGAAGGTGCAGTAAGATGCACACCTGGAGTTGAGCATCAGCCATGCTGATGGAGAGCAGGGAGGTCTCTCTATGGTGGTTAAATGAGAGCAGTTTAGTTTTGGAGGCATTCAAATTTACAAGCCATTTCCTGCCCCACTTAACCACAGATTGGAGGTCTTTTCAAGAGCAACAGCCAGGTTAATTCTGTCAGCTCTGACAGATTTGCTACTGAGAAAAGAGTAAATAGTAGTGTCATCAACATAAATGCCAATGTGGGGACTGATGAGATCAGAAAGATAGTGCTGAAGATCAGAAACAGTGTAGGACTCAGGATAGAGCTTTTGGGGACACCCTCGTTTGTGTGAAAGGACCTGGAAGTGAGCTCATTCAGAATGACCTTCCTTTCATTTGAGAATGATTGGAGTAAATCAAACAATTGTCCTGTAATACTGTAGCACAGAAGCTTACATAGAAGACCAGCATGTCAAACCCTGTAAAATGCCTTTGAGATATCTAGAGCCACAGCTTGAATTTCATTATTAAGAGCTTGATATACATATTCAGTAATGGCTGAAAGCACATCAGCAATAGAATGGGCAAAATGGAATCCATATTTTTGTCAGAGAGTAGGTAAGATGCTTAAGCACTTCAGCATTGATTAAATTCTCAAATACTTTGCTGAAAAGCAGTAGGAGACTAATAGAGCAATAGATTGAGGGTCAGAGGATTCTCCAGAGTTCTTAAAAACCAGAACTACAGAGGAGAAGTTCCAACAAGCAGGAAAGCAGGAAGGCAATAGTTGTAGAGTTTGGAGAGAACTGGGGCCAGCTTGGGGACATGTTTCTTTAGTCCAACAGCTGGTATCCTGTCACCACCACTTGGCTTGTAGGAGTCGAATTTAAAAATGATGTACCAGACCAGTGATAGGGTTATATGCATATCACTCAGTAGAGCCTCATTTCTAGGGGGAAAATCAGGTGTGGGTACTCCAAAAGAGTCAAATGTTGAGTTGGAAGAGAATTTCTGAGCAAAGCATTCAACTGTAGATATCAGGACTTTGAATTGATTGAATAGGGGAGGGATTGAGGATTTGCTGCTGTTCAGCACCCACCCTTGCAGAGATGCCAATAATCTTTAGAACTGAACTTGTGAGATGCTATATGTTGTTTCATTCTATATGCAAACAGTAATTTCACTTCATTGAGGACATGCTTGCACTCGCTATGAGCAGAGACAAAGAGACATCTGTTGCAATTGGACATGTCGCTCTAGTACAGTCGGAAGAAGTGATTCTAGTGGGCTATAGCAGCTGAGCATGCAGGTGAAAACGAAGGAAATGAACATGGTTTAATATGGTATTTCCTTGCTGGAATGAAAGCATCAATTTCAGTAATATAGGATGATTAAAAACTTCATTCCAATGGATGTCACAAAGGAAATCATGGAAGGAGTCCCAATCTGCTTGTTGATGACAAAGATATTCTGTTAGTAGGAGGTTCTTGACTGGTGGGGAAGTGGAAGGAGATGTATACAGACACTACCACATGATCAGAGTTGCCAAAAGGGCAGAGCTGTGTCGTACGAAAAGAGGAAGGGATAGAGGCAAAAAAGAGCTTGAGAAAAGAAGTGTATCCATCGAGAGTATTGGGGAAATGCATGTGGAAGTCAAATACGACTTGTGTGAGAGATTTGAGAAGTTAAGGGTTTGGATGTCAGCAAGGTCAGTGATGGGGGGGGGTTAATCCACCTGGTATGATGGGTATTAAAGTTACTGAACATGAATGTGTTTGCAAATGGGTGTCGGGAGATAGTATTTCCCATAATATAGACAAGGTTATCTAGCACGCAGCAGTCTTGAAAGGAACGGGAAGAGCAGAGAAAGAACAGGTAGCTGACTGAGTTTAGTAGCGAGAGATGCATGTAAGAATGGTCTGGAGATTCAAGAGAGAGTTCCTAGGTAGCGGGACATATTCACAGTCACAAACTCCCAGGCTGTGCATGTGGACTTCAGAATCCTTTCTAAGGAGAGGAAGGTAGTCAGAAATTGATAAATCAGAGGAGGGGATTGGGTAAAAACAATAGAACGTAAAACCATTAAGTTTTAATTTAGTACAATCAGAATACCAACTCCTCTTTCAAACTACATTTGCAAATCCCCAGCTAGTAACCACCAAAATGAAAGAACTTCATAAAATACTGCGACCTTGAACAAATAACATTATGTTAACACTATTTAGTACAAATATGTAACAGACAAAGATAAATAAATGTTCAAGCAAAGACAGGAAGACATTGCAGAGAATCAAGAGAAAACAATATTAAATTAAAAAGAAAAGCATACGTTACATTCAAAAGTGATTGAATTCTCCCATTTTGAGACTGACAAATTTCTCTTATTGGCAACTTTTGACCAAAGTGAGAATTCTCGGATAGCCACTACAGACCATAAAGTTGGGATTAGGGAGGAGGTGATGAGCAGCACCAGCACCCTTCATTTTTGGAGTTGGGGGTACTGGAATGATATTTTGAAAGTCATGATATTTTGTACTGAAAAGAATAGTTGCACTTGTAAAATTCTCTTGGAACTGAGAAATCAATTTAAAGCAGAAAAGTTACCTCCATTCCCATAAATTCCAGAAAAAAAAAAAAAAAAAGAAAAGATATGTAAAGTAGTTTTTGCATAATGTGCAATGCAGCTTAAGCCCCATGGTGAAACAAAAGGCAGAACATATCAATGTATTCCCAAGGGTTTGGCCAAACTGTTTGGTTTGAAACAAAGATTCATGTTATGAACAATCCATGACTTTTACAATAATCAGTTGGCAAATTAAGGACAGTGTAATAAAACCAGATGAGCAGATTATTTATTTACACTGACGGCGTGGAATATGTCATTTTAATAAGTTACACATTGAACAGAGAAATATCAACAGAAAATCATAGGGAATGTTCAGGCAATTGTGTGCCACATCAAAAAGATGGCTAGCTTCCAATAGAAGAAATGTTCCAACACGGAAAAACTTACATGAATGATAAATGTATAAAAACGGAAAAAATTTGAAAATTATAATCAGTAAATTTCCGATAGCTCCTGAAGAGTGGATGGACAGGTCTGCTTCAAACTCTGGAGTCAGGATGCTGAAGGCAACATCAATCAGACGTGACAAACATTTTACTTTACACACACAATATATATATATATATATATATATATATATATTTTCTGAATCAATGAAATCAAAATGCTGAGAAACGTAATAAAACTGTAATAATCTTAAAAACAACAACAGATTAAGTTGGTTAGCTGGCCTGGGAATGAAGAGAAATAAAAAAAAAAGTTTTTATTCCATAGGAATGTGTTGATTTATGAACAGAGATCTATTTTTATATGTGGATGAGTATGAGGATGCATCACTGCAGATTGCTGTGCATATGGCAGTTAATGAACATGCGATCAGCTTTACAAGTATCAACAATAGGAAATATGCATTCTTTAGAGCTCTGTAATTCTGCCCTGGTATTGAAAAAAATAAGTGATGCAAATAAAATACAAATTTCAACAAAAAACAGTCCATCCCACTTGTTTCTACTTTCCCTTTTATTGCAATTAGTTGTTTTTTTTCAGTGTGTTGCATTGCATATGCACATGTATCACCAATTAGTGTATCTACAAGATGTGTGCTTAAAAGTATACAATTGAAAAAGAGAGCATTTTTAGAAAGGGATCCAATTGAAAGTCACAAACAAGCAAATGAATTCTACCAGGAATCAAATTATGTAACCTGAAAAGCAATCCTTTAACATCTTTACACACACACTTTTTCTCATATATATATATATATATATATATATATATATATATATATATATATATATATTATGGCTAACATAACTTATTGAGCAGTAAATTGCTGGAGGATAACATGTTTAAAAGGTGAAGATTTTTGCAAAGAAAATTTGTACCTACAAAAGTTTGACTTGAAATTCCTTGAATTTCTTATTTATCTATGTCATCATACACACATGCTCAAACAAAATACAGCTAAAGGAATGGTGAACTACGACAGAAAATGCTCAAATATGTGGTGACAAACTCTGGCTTGTTTTAAGGTAATAAATGCAATAAAAATATTTTATTTTTTGTTTCCTAAATGGGAGAGAGAGAAAAAGGGAGGGGGAGATAGAAAAAGAGAGAGGGAGATTATATATATATATATATATATATATATATATATATATATATATATATATAGAAAGAGAAAGAGAGAGAGATATAGAAAGAGAAAGAGAGAGAGATATAGAAAGAGAAAGAGAGAGAGATATAGAAAGAGAAAGAGAGAGAGATATAGAAAGAGAAAGAGAGAGAGATATAGAAAGAGAAAGAGAGAGAGATATAGAAAGAGAAAGAGAGAGAGATATAGAAAGAGAAAGAGAGAGAGATATAGAAAGAGAAAGAGAGAGAGATATAGAAAGAGAAAGAGAGAGAGATATAGAAAGAGAAAGAGAGAGAGATATAGAAAGAGAAAGAGAGAGAGATATAGAAAGAGAAAGAGAGAGAGATATAGAAAGAGAAAGAGAGAGAGATATAGAAAGAGAAAGAGAGAGAGATATAGAAAGAGAAAGAGAGAGAGATATAGAAAGAGAAAGAGAGAGAGATATAGAAAGAGAAAGAGAGAGAGATATAGAAAGAGAAAGAGAGAGAGATATAGAAAGAGAAAGAGAGAGAGATATAGAAAGAGAAAGAGAGAGAGATATAGAAAGAGAAAGAGAGAGAGATATAGAAAGAGAAAGAGAGAGAGATATAGAAAGAGAAAGAGAGAGAGATATAGAAAGAGAAAGAGAGAGAGATATAGAAAGAGAAAGAGAGAGAGAGATATAGAAAGAGAAAGAGAGAGAGATATAGAAAGAGAGAGATATAGAGAGAGAGAGATATAGAGAGAGAGAAAATATCCTGAAGCCATCACCTAATATTAACCTTAATGTGTGGACAAGTCACTCCATCTTGTGTGTAAGTGTAAAAGAAAAGCTGTCAAAAGTGCTCAATTATACACGACTTGTTCATCTCCTGAAAAACATGAGAAAATAAGAAAATGCAATGTTGTGCTTCACACCCTGGTTAATGACATTTCAAGAAATGTGTGTCTATAAATACATCTATCTGCAAGGCACTTCAGGAGGACAAATCAATGACGGCCATTTTGAATTAAGACATAAAAGAAAATGGATTCTTGGAAAAGTTTATTAAATTCTCGTTGACACAGAAGACAGACATTGAAGAAATAAGACAGACAACAACTAAAATCAGTTTGACAAAGCTGTTCCTTCTAAAATTTGATCAACAGCAATGAACGTGTAAAGATATTACAAAACCAGTTTCCAGTAATGAAGCTGCATACAACATGGACTTCCATCATAGAAAGCATGCAAAGAAGGAGAAAATAATTTTGAGGTTGGGTGAGACAGGTATAATGAAGGCAGGCAGTATTAGGTTCAGAAGTATAGATGTTTCTAACAAACTGTTAACATACTTTTTTTGTATGGTTACAAAAGTGGTGGTGGTGGGGGGGGGATCAACCAAAGTTAGGAGTCAGATTGGAATTTACAATATTTCAAATCGCTGAAGCTTAGCCAAAAAACTTGATTTTTTCTTTTTAAGCAGAAAATGTTGGATTGCCCACTAAAATGAGAGAGAGAGAAAGAAAGGAAAAAAGGATCTTCAAGGTCCTTACAAAAAAGAAAGAATAGTTGGCAATTATTAGTGTAAACAAATGTCAGTCATTTTTTTTCTGGGACTTTTGTTCTTCAAATTTATATTTTTATCTACAATATTTTAGCAAAAGGAGGACACCAAACAAGAAAAGACTGAGAAAAGAATTGTCTCTGACCAATGTCAGCTCAGAATAGCAATTCTCACTCATCTCACCAAGTGGAATTCATTTTCTGTTAAAAACAAAATGGATTCTTTATAATTGTCAATTTGTTTTTCCTAGACTGGAAATTGACATGGTTATATGTCATTTTTTTCCAATTTACTCTTCCTAGGATCCATATGAATGTCTTGTTCAAATCTAACACTCGAGAATTTTGAGGTTTTATAAAAATTGTCTTGGACATTAAACATTTTCTGAGAAGTTATTAACTTCCATATATGGATACTTTTGAAAACTTGTAAAATCTGAAGCAACACATAACTGTAATATCCCAAGATTCTTCAGAAATAAATTTATGGCTTTTTATCATACATAGAAACCTATTTATTAATCCATTATCAATAGTCATTCAGTTTTGATGGCTGTTTTATCTTAAAACGATGAAAAAAACAAACTAATGCAATAAAAAAAAAATAAATAAAGAGAGAATTTATCTGATAATAAAAGATAATGACAATGCTTTCTTTTTGTTAGTTCAAGAGAAAGATTTATGGTACCAAATTCTAAGGATCTCAAAATGAAAATTCCAATAAAAGGGTTTCTAAAATTTCATGAGAAATATAAATGACAGGTATCGAGGAGACGTTAGGAAGAGAAATGAATGTTGGCAATGAAACGGTCAAATGATTGATTTTTAATTTACCAATAACTGACAAGATTATCTCAGAGGAGAATTTAGCTAATAAACATCTTATTACATCCAAAGAGTCACAGATGGTTTGGAAGCAATAGCTGCCACTCCTGTCTGATGACCACACCTCGGATCAATGAGAAAAAAAGAAAAACAAAAGTAAAACATGTACTGATGCAATTATTTCTATTTGCACAGGGCCTGCCAAATGCAGCGAAAGGTTTCTATTTTATGCCCAACAGGACAAGAGTGAAGTTAAAATGTAAATCAAGGAAAGCCTGCATTACTGAATTTTAGATGCTGAAAGAAACTTAGAGCAACCAATCTATAGAAAAACCAGGAGACAAAAACTTCAACAGTGTACATTTAGATACTTTTTCAAATGAAATTAGGGTATTTCATTGTTCTATTGGATAGAATTAGAAATAGTTACAGTTTGGTGCTTATCACCTTTTCCTAATGAGATAACTTGCTAATAGTTATGTCACAGATGGATTCTAAACATACAACTGGAGCCCTTGATCAGTTTTTCACCAAAAGTTTTTATTTCTTTCCATTTTTTCCTACTTGTTGACAGAAGATTGTTGCTTTGAAGATCTCACACCTAGATTTTATTGTTGGTTGTCACAAAATGCCAGTCACTTCAGGCCCTAATAAGTTACAGCTAATTTGATTATGTGGCTTATCTAAGCCAACTGAACAAGGGCCCATTGTATCATAAGATTTGCTGTCAATTGTATAAAGCCTGACAAGTTTATTAGTTGATTCAACAAGAACTGCTTCAGCCAATATCATTCATGTATGTGAGATTTTATTCAAGGAACAGATACTAGGCAACATGTTAGTAACACTGACCTCAGTTTTGTCCAGTTGTTTCACTGCTGACAAAAAGAGAAGTTTGTTTTCTATTTTTTCTTTAATATCTAATATTTGAAGGTGACAAAGAATTTAATCTGTGAGCTGAAATGCTTTCAGTTTGCCTAAGTCTTTGGTTTATGTAATTTTTAGATTTTTGGTTCCAACTTTGACACATTGTTCATCAAACAGGAAGATTCCCAGGAAAGAAAAAATGTAATAATATATTGTTTATTTTTTTGTTTTTCTTTTGCATAAAATGAACAGGACGTCTTATTTGGTCTCTTTGAGTAGGTTCTAAATATTTGTTCACACAACTCATGAGTTGTGATGAAGGTAAATGATCAATGTCCATGCAATCTTCCATTTCTTTTGGCAGGCAGACGTTATTTTGTGGAATTCAAAGTTTGGCATGCACTTCAATGTACAAAACTTTGCAGCTGGGCAAGGCAGACTGTATTTCATTGCACCATTATAGTTTCACTAGATGATGATGATGATAAGAAACAATAGAAAGCAATATGGAATCTGCTGAAAACCTGAGAAAGAATGGCTGCAGGTGCATACCAAGAACAGCGTGGATTCAAAGACGCTTTTTAGATTTACACTGATCTAGTCTCATTCTTCAGGCTTTACACAGATATTAAAAAGAAAAAGTGGGGAAACAAATTCATCTTTTTGTCAGCAGTGAAACCACTGGACAAGACTGAAAACAGTTCTATATCAGATTCTGATAGAGTAATTTAAGAAAACCAGACCGGCGCACCATGTGGAAAATTTTCATCTTTTAAAAAGCCAACAAGTCTGGCAATGTTCTTATGATTAAATAACAATTCTGAATAGAGTCAGAGAAATCATTTGGCAAAAAGTGGAAAGAAATGCAACAGGTGTGCAAAAGAAAGAAAAGAGCTTTCTATCCTAGGGAGAGATGCTGTCAATATAGTTTTTTACAAAGCTTCATGATGGAGGTAGGTCCTTCATCTACAAAGGTAGGAGGTTGATTTGAGCCTAGAAACATTTTTGCTACTGTTGTGTAGGAATTGGCTTTGCCATAAATCCCCCCTTTAATCATGCGAGAGACAGGAAGAGAAGAGAAATGTGAAAAAGATTCAAAGTATCAACAAGAAAAAAAGAAAAAAGGAATGACACCATCTGGAAAATGTTTCAAATATTTATGAAGTAGTGAGGCAAAGAAGTCCAAGTGACCTTTAGCTTTATGTAGACAATTATAATAATACTATTGTTATTATTATTTTTTTTATTATTAATACAGGCAGAAAGCAAGAAAGATCAAGTAACAAAGATTGGAAACTAACTTTTGCAGAAGTTTCTGGTTAATTACAATGAAGGTCTTATGTGCACATAACTGTACCGTTTAAGAGAATCTTTATTTCTCACTCTGTTCGTCTACACAAGTATTTACAATTAGCTGATTAGGTTAAAGTGATAGAGTGAGAAAACAAGAGATTCAAAATTCTCTCTTGTTGTCATTGCCCAAGGAAAAAGAAAATCAAGATCTTAAATTTGGATCATTATTTTTAGAAGTTAAATGCATACTTGTAAAATTAACAAGTCTGTAGTGGAGATGCTTAAGGGAAAGTAAACCCAGTAATACATTGGCGTGAAAAGTAACCGAGTAGTTACTAAAAGCAGCCACAATACTAGTTGAGTAGATAACGGACAGGAAACTGATGTTTCTGGTGAAAGAAAGAAAGAATCCTTAAGATTCCAGAAATTTTAGACATTTCCAATACACTTCAACTAAGGCCTCAAACAAGGGATAATTTTCATCAGCCTAAACAGTTACACATTCCAGGAGTAAGGATTGTACAATAGTCTTTGCTTATTGGAATCTGACATTTTGCCATTTTCTCTTCAAATTATGAGAAGCTTCAATGTTAGATAATGATCATGCAGGGAGGGACAATTCACAAAGAATCGGAAGATGCAATAATGTAGACATTTCACTTAGCTGACACAGAACTCAAGATTAACCAAAAACTGCTCATAAAATGACTTTCGTAATTAATTACATTTACAGAGGTTGAGGAGAGAAAAATTGATCGAGTTAACCTTAGGGTTTCCTCAAACTATTCTTTGTTGCTGTAAAAAGGAGAGTTCTAGACAGTTTGTTCCCAGAAGATAAATGCAGTGATGTGAAGGCTTCACATCTGTTGAATGACTTGTTTATTCTTGTTAGTCATCCAGTTTTTACCTATGGAAGGGAGAGTCAATGACAGATAACCATCTGATTAGACAAGACTCAAACAAAAAAGTAACGGTAGTGTTGTGAATACAAATGACGTCTTTAACATAAACAATGGTTCTTATGCAACTTGAAATAGAACAACAAAAGATTACACCAAACAGGGATTTTATTGCTTTTAGATCCATGGAGCAGAGGACACAGATATATCGGATTATTTTCTTAGCTTATATTATGAATCAACTAAGGGAGGTCACTGAGTAATGTTGTTAAAAAAATGAAAAACATTCACTTTGGTTAATTAATTTCACACCTATATCATTTAGGAAATTTATAGCAAAGGGTTATCTTGTTGGGATTGATTCCGTGCAATACAAGGCAGTCCTGTATATTGCAGTCTTGAGGGGATATGACTAGTTTCTTTGGATAAGGAAGAGACCAATTCCAAACACTGAATAACTCTCTTGCATGGAAAGGATATATGTAAGAACACATTCATTACTACAAACTTATTTACTGTTTGTTATTCATTATGAGGCAATGAAATAAACTGTTGTTGGAATTTAACAAGTGTTTGACAAGTACATTTGCTTTACCTTGTCTGTAGAAAAGGACATATTTCTAGATCTCAAATAGTGTGAGTGGCTTCATATTGGCAAAAATCATCATGCAATTTCTTGAAAGATTTCTTGAGAAGCAAGCATTACAGCAGAAGCAGCATTATAATGTGCAGACTGATAATAAATTTCATGACGAACATTATCAAATTCCAACTGCCAACTGTGGATATCATTTTTAATTTTGGTTCATTTGTGATTATCCATCATGAAAGTCACAGAATCTTTGACCTGTAAATGATGCTGAAGTGTTTAGTAGATAAAATATAAAACCGTTTCTTCACAGCTCCAAACAGTAGCTGCCTCTTTCACTATAGCAGAATAGTGGGCTTCCTGCTGATTTAATGTTCACAACATGAATGTAACAGGTCAGACTCGAGTCAACCCAAGTAACATAGCAACATCACAATACTGCATTGCAATGCAGTATTCATGAGCAGATGCTTTAAACTATTGAATGCAGCACAATATTCAGTATTTAGTGTAAAATTGACACTGTTTACATATTGTCTGGACTGTTGTCCTCATCTTTATTGCCATATTCATGACATTTCAGCCATTGTATGCTCCGGCCTTCTTCAGGTGATATTTGTTGGAATTTCGAACCAAGCAAGCCCTTTATTTAATTGTGAATGTGACAGTAAACATGAGAACAACAGTCCAAATAATGTAAATAGCTACAATACCTCATCTCATAAATCTAGACTGATGTTAGTGGAAAATGTTTTGCTTTGATTAGGGGCTAGACAAAATCTGAAAAACAAATAATTCACTTCTCATAGCATGCAAACATGTTGTAAACTTGGTGCAGAGTTTCCATTTACAAAGGAATTCTGTAACCTTCATTTTTTGGGGGGGCTGGATAAATCCACCATTTTTATATAATTTCATCTGGAATGTTATATTCACAACATTTTGGTCATTGTTCCATTTGGTTTTCTTCAGGTGTCTGCCTTTGGACTCAGAATTTTGAACCAAATTCCTGAGAATAAATGGTTTTTATCCTACATGTCAACTATAGGAGATAATACCTATCATTTAAAATTTACCAGTTAAATTTTTCCTTTTTTGCTGGTTATTCATACAAAGAATATGTCTGCCAAGAAGTTATCTGCTCTGATATTGATTATTTCTTAAAACGTCAGTATGACATACAGATTTGACTGTTATTGGAAATGATGTCATTTTCTGTAAATACAGTAGCACTTACCAGGATGGGAGTCCAAACTTACTGCTTTGAATTGCAGAGTTGTCTCACAAGTTTATTTAAGGCTCAGCTCCTGGCTTTAAAGAAATCCCCGACATATCACATCAGGTTAAATTCCATCTAGAAAAGCATTCAGAACCAAGTCCTGACAATACAGCTTTTCATTAACATCCGTAAGATGACATCTGTAAACTGCAAAAGCCTTAATGCATGTCATAGCCCTGCCTGCAGTTTAGTAAAGTTATGTGGCTGCTCAAAGGTTTGTGCAAAGTGGGTTCCCATCATACTGACTAAGTTCATGAAAGAGAAGAGTGTAGTTTCTGTGAAGAACTTTTGGAGTCCTGAACTGATTTTATTAGACTTTATGTCAATGTCCATGAAGTGTGCAATTAAAAGAAATCAGTTCTCCTTCGATGATGAGCTGAAAGAGGCAACTCACACATGACTCAGAAAGCAGAAGATTATACAAGGTTGGGATACAGACTTTCATTATGACTGAGAGGGAAAAAAAATCTTACGGACTAGATATGATCCTGAGGCTGTTATGTTCAGTTTGCTGTGGGCGTGTGTGTAATTCTCCACACATTCTATTTCTTTATTCCCTGAGAACTGCCAGGAGTTCTTGTGGAAACTGTCTTCCCTAAGGATTTGAATTTAAAGTAATCTTTCTCAGCCTGGTTGCTATCCAAGGCTGGTGATCTCAATCTATCCTGATAGATGGGATAAGCAGAGATGGATTCATACCTTTCCCAAAGACATTTTTGCAAAAGTTAAAACAACAAACAAAATTGGAATTCAAATTCGGCTACATGATTCCATCTTCCACACATTCAGATATCAACTTAGTTATTTCAAAAGTCTACAAGTTTAGTTTATTAAATCCAAAGAAAAGCCATTACTCCCCCTAAGATAATAGAATGTAACAAAGAAAATTTTATTTTCATTATCTGAATGGCCAATGTTCTTAGTCACTATTTTTCTTTAACAGAAATCTATTTATACATACACAATATATAATGAAAATACTGAGGAAAATGTCATAACAGATTTGTTTACTATTGCAGTTAACAACTCCTTTCAAGAGATGAGAATTTTTGTTTATGTAGATCTTCGATTTTGTTTTAATGAAAAAAACAAAAAAACAAAAAAAAAAAACAAAAGAGAAAAATCCATAGCTCACTGACAAACGCATAATGGAACATGTCTTGTTTATACAAATCATACATAAAATCTAAGCTTACAGACTAACATATATGCAAATCCAGGGAAAATGATGCTTGGCAATAGTGGAGACAAGGTGACACTTGTAGAAGACAATTTGAATTTTAGCAACAGCTTCCTTTCACAGGTTTGTTTGATATGTCATCTTGTTTATACGATGTCAGATTTTATAATGCAAGACATTGTTTTCACAATGTGTAATAACCAACTGATGATAGGAAAAGTTTTAGGATAGATTCATGATAATATACCATGTGAATTTCTGTTTATATCTGTTTTTATTAGAAATATTTATAATAAGAGTGATATTTTCTTATGAAACTTAAAGGGCATTCATATTGTAAATACACACAATTATATATATTAGTTATAGATCCTTTTTTTAAAAGATGTTAAATCTGTACGGTCTGCCATGGTCAATAAGATAGAGCCTTAAAAGAGAGAAAAAATAACAATATTGTAATGTGAACACAATGTTGGAAATTGTGAGAAAGTTGCACAGAACAATCAAAAAGAAGAACATCGCCAAGATAAGAAACAAAACTGGTTTGATGAATGCGACTAATTGAGATTCGAGAAAAAATGGGTAATAAATAAGAAAAACAAATTGACCAGCCAAATATTTGAAGCTGCTTGCCAAGAGAAATGTATAAATTGGGTGAAGTAGTACATGAAAACTGATTTCTCAGTTATTTTTTTAATGATGAATGCAAAGTTACACTTGATGGATCTGATAGTTGGGCTTAGCGATGGGTTCTTCATTGAAATCAGTTAACCAATACAACAGGGATGTCAAATAATGTTTTGGATTCATATTGTAGGCAGCAGAAATACAGGTCCCTTTGAAGTTGGTGATAGCTCAAGAGAAATACAGAGAATTATTGTAAGTTCTTGGATAAGTGAGTTGCACAGGTCAGAACATAAAAGATTTAACCTAAAAACAGTGTTGACACTTCATGACATTTTGAAAATAGTCATAAAAGAAATGTATTCAAATTTAGAATCCGTTTAAGAAGCACACAAGTCATAATAGTGCCACTTCCATTATTAGTAGTACAAAATCTACTAACTTTTTATTTTTTTTTTATCTCCTAATCAAAATGTCCAGGCACCACTTTTCGAATGGTGTTGTGCATGCCTGATTGAAAGATAAATAATAATAAAAAAAAAAATAATAAATACTGCTCATTTCTTAAGGAGATGAACTGTATGAAAGGAGTGAGGTGGTGTGGGCATGGTTTTAGCCAATTTGAACTTTTCAAATAAATTTTTTTTTATCTGATGAACCAAAAAAGTTATTTTCCTATTATTGAGGTGGCAATTTTAAAAGTTATGAAGAAAATTTTTTGGTCAAACTGGATTTTGCATGAAAACTGCATGGAGAGAGGGGGTACTGACAGTTTTGCCTACAGAAGTACTTTCTGCATGTGTGTGTGTGTGTGTGAGGGTAGCATGACAGTTGTTTTAACTCTTTGTTGAGCAGTGGGAAGAATCAATATTTTTCAAAAAGAAAATAGAAAATAAAAATTAATACTATTCACCAAGTACCAATCATTCTGCATAAAAAGGCATTTCATTAACAATTAATATCTTGTATCTTTTGTGGATTTTAGAAGTACATTACTAATGGAAAAGGAGATTTACTTAAATATTTATACCCAGAGGCACTTTTTGTTTTAATTATTTCATATTTAAAATCATGCCTCCAGGTTGCACTCCACAAAATTCATATCTTCTGTCCCTATCAACAGATATATGATCATACTTATGTCTCACTTTGATCTCATTAAATCCAAAATTATTTCAGTTTTAAATGTTTTAAGTGATGATAATAACATTCAGATTATGAAATAAAAATGAATGTTTGCAAGTCAAATACAATCTCAGATTAAGACCCTAATTCTGTTTTAAAATCTCGTTTGCAATTAAATTAGAGTTTTTATCAACAAGGTCGTGTAATTATAAGATTTTCACTTACTATAGATTGAAGTCAGTTTGTAATCAAAAAGGATTTTTCATGGTCTCCCTGCAAAATAATCATTAGTCAATTTTGTCGAGTCTGACTCACTTTAAACACAAGGGAATTAAATCCAGAACAGACAAAAGAATTAACCAAAGAGAATTAACCTGAATCTTATCTTAAATCATACAGTTTTATTGTTTCACTTTGTCATGGCCTTAACTTTACAGAATTTCTGATTATCAGTTCATTGTAGAGATGACAGTAATTTCCATCCATTAAAAGGCATAAGGAAAATATTTTAATGATCTATCTCTGCAAGTTTATATAAAATTTTACATGACAAAAGAAAGGGGTTAACTTTTGAGGCTGACAGTATTTGATTGCCAACATTTAAAAAGAAAATTAACTTTACCATCCAGTTGAATAACTGTACTGGTGAATTTGTCTTACAAGCATTTAGTTGTTTCATTATACAATTAGGTCATATTTGCAATGAGCAAATAAGTCTAACATTTGGCACAAAGTGTATCATTAAATACATAGAAAATGAATTCATTATATATATATATATATAATGATGATGATGTTGAAGATGTCTAGAATGTACTTTAATCACTAGTTCAGGCACAGTAAATTTATGTCCAGGTTCTTACATTTCACCATTCTTGGCTGATTTTCTATTATTACAGTAAGGGATATTTAAAAAACAAAGATGATAAAAAGAATATAGATGAATTTGAGTAGATTGCAACAATTTATTTCAAACAATTCTTTCAAAAAATTTTGAAACTACCAGCGTCTCTCATTCATGTGCATGTATAGTCACAACAACATCAATTAACGCAGTCCAATGAAGTCCTAATGGATGAAATGTGTCACAAATAAACTTTTTCCTTTTTTGTTTTTATATATATATATATATATATATATATATATATATATACGTGTGTGTGAATGCGTATAATTATTGAACCGTGGAAATAGCAAGCATGAGTAACTGAATCTGTAATAGTAGAAAGCTAGTATTTCCGCTCGTTTTATTGTTGACATGTTTACTGGTAAAGTTCAGACAAAGCTGCAGTCTTTTGTATAAGATTCCTCTTTTGACCAGGATTCTACTAATTTTTGTATCCCTGAGTGTACTTTGTATCTAAATGTAGAAAGTAGGAAAAATGCAAACTATTATTATTCTGGATTCTAGTTGGCATAAACAAATCCAGAGAATCTAGATGGGCAGCAAAAAAGGATTCAATTAATGAATCAAGTTTTCACTCTAAGCTGCAACACTTTTTCAAACAGAGCAGAGAGGACATTGGTGGCTAAGTGAGTTTTTTTATTTATTTTTTTTAAAACTGTTTTGCATGTGTGTTTATGGCTTTGACCCTCTGGAGATAATGACTTGATCCAATCTCAACTATCTTGTCTTTTCTGTAAACACCCAACTTCAATAAAAGTGTTCAAATTTGTTTTCTGCTAGTGGAATTCTGAAGTGGAGGAGGACTTATTTCAATTTGACTTGTTTCCTCTTACCATAGAGGCAAATCATTTATGAGATTCTGAAACCTGCAGAAACCTTGTTGCTATAAAAATACAACTAGTTGCATTCAAAGGTGAAAAAAAAAAAAAAAAAAAATTGTGCCTGAAGAGGAAAAACTGAAAGTAGATTATCACAAAAAACATTTTCTTTTTCCAGGAAAAAAAAGAAAAGAATAAGTTTTTGATCATCCTAGAAAATTTAGAGAGAGAGAGAAAAAATAATAGAAAATTTCTAAACTCAGCTGCTCAAACCAACAACTGCTACCTGGATATCACTTTTGCTTACAAGGCATTTCTTCCTGAACAACATCTCAATTTAGAGACCAACTGAAGGCACACGTGACATAATTAGAAAAACCAATTAGTAATGTTTATAAAAAAGAAATGAATCGATTTTAAATCAAAATGATCTTGTGAGTAACATGCAATTCCCGCTTGCTCATTGTAATAGTATCTAATGTTAAAGTGAGCAGAATCAACCAGACTTTTCAGTTGACAAAGTTCAAAAGTGTCTATGTGGCTTTGCGTTTAATGATTTTCCATTCTGAAACTCCTTTCCCACAGCTGAAACATTGGAAGCCTCTCACTACTTGATCACTATTTTCAAGGCAAATGTTTTGATGTTACATCCCTTAATTCCACCAGTTCAGACCTTCACAGCTAGGACCTGCCATACCATGTACATTCATCCTCATTCTTCATATTCCATTGGTAATGAGGAAGTTTCACTCAGACACCTTCTTCTCTAAAAGTATTACTTTGTGGAATAGATTTACAAGAAGATGCTTCCTTGATCACTATGATCTTAACCTCTTCAAGGGTTAACTGTTATCTATTCTACATAGCCCCCATAATATGCACCTTTTATGTAATTACTTTATTCAGTAACCCTCTAAGTGAGTGGCTCTTAGGACTTGTGAACAATAATATTGAAAATGGGGGCAAAAATATATGTGACCCCTTTCTGTAACATGTTAAAATCTGCTTTAATGTTACTTACAGACTTAACTGTGTAGGAGTTGGAATAGCAGGTTAATCACTAATAGGCATTCTCATGAAATAGCATCAAAGACTGAACATCTGATAGGGATTAAATTTATCCTCTATAATTAACCAAAATGCCATTCAATATTATAAAATTGGCCCAAATTAAATTGAAAAGAGCCCCAAATCTGTGGAATAAAAAAAATCTGATGAATGCATTCAATGCAATAATTTTAATTGTCAATTAAATGTTTGCCACAAACTGAATTATTATGAAAGCTGAATCTGATTTGGGGTCTAAACTGATTCGCTCAATTGTGAAAGTGAAAGTAGGCAGTTTGGAGCTGAATGAATTACAACGAAGTAATAAATATCAATAAAAAGAAATATACAACAAACCCGAAAGAGAAATTCAGTTTGTTATGAAGAGAAAAAGGAAAAAGAAAAAATACATGAAGGAATAATGATATTTTCTATTGCAATCATTTGGTTACCATAGAAACTGATTCATTTTCATGACTGCTATTCTTTTCAAAGGGAATTGCAAGAAGAAAATTATCTGGCTGTTTCAGGGTTTACAAAAATGAATGCTCATCTGAATTACTTTTTCTTTTACTCTTAAATTTTTAAAAATGCTAACAGTTAAAAAAAAAAAATGAATATTTAAAAATTTTAACTAAAGAAAATAAAATTCAGGAAAGCGCATGCCTGGAATGTAGCAAGAATAAACTCGTTCAATATAGTGTCATATCTTTTATAGGGGAAAATCATTTTTCTTCTATTTGTCAAAGAGAAGTTAGCATGAAATGCTGGTTTATATCAGGTCTCACTTTATAAGTGCTACTGGTGTGCTATGTAACAGTATTATCTGCTGCATAGCCAGCCAACTAAACTGGTTAAGTCCAACAGGCTTTTCTGCTAAGGTAGGTGGATAGACACTCAGCAAGATTAAAAACAATACTTGTCAAAAGGGTGGATGAACATTTTTGTAGAATCAACAATCATATAGCACAATTGGGTAGGCTGGGCTCCATAATTATGTATGTCTGCTAGTGCAGCAGGTGGCACAGCATCACTGGGTGGAGGGTTTCCTAGACTGAACTCCGCAACCATGGTGGTGGGCTTCCCTGACGGAATCAATGGCCACATGTTCATGACCAATTCAAGCTTTCAAATTGGAGGAGAGGGATGGGCTTCACCAGTTCTGCTTACCCAAGACATGCATTACTTGCATAGCACTTTGATTTTCAAGTCAGACACATGGAAGGAACTGGTCAGGTGTCCTGCTGTGCAGCAATCCTATGACCACACCCACTCATGGGACTGATGATGATTAACGATGTCAATGATTTGGCAAAGTGAGCTAAAATCTAGCAAAAAGTTTGTAGAGAACATTTGTTGAGTTTGAATATGTTAAACTACACTTCGTTTGCACAACACAAAATAATGCAGGCATATATGAATTTTTTTTTTCTCCGGAGAAAGAACTTTTCAGTTTTTGCTTACCAAATAGAAAAGTAAGTCTTCAAAGTCGGCATGAATTTTGGATAACCTCCAGTCAGTGCCTATTTGTATGAAGCAGTAAATAAATGATTGTGTAATTTGAATTCTTTTTCAGAATAACTTACACATTTGGTTGTGTAGAAAACAAACTTGAAGTAAGGAAGACGAGAAATTAAGTACCTGGCCAATGATATTCAAGAATCATAAGCCTGCATTCTAAGATTTCATCTTGGATAAAATATCAAAGGAAATAGAAAAGTAATTCTAAAAATAATTTAAATGGAATCCAGTCAGTTGCAAACATTAAAAAAAGTTGTTCAGTTCAGGAATGCAATGCACTTGTGGTAATAAAAACTGTAATAGATAGGCAAAAATATTCAAAGAACTGATTTAAGCCTGAACCAATGTTTGAACCTCATTTACTACTGAGTTTTAGGTATCAAATCATATTCAAGAAGAAATTATCAATTTTCTGTAAATTAATACTACTTTTCTCCAATAGCAGTTGGTACATTTGCACACAATGACTGGAACAGCTATGAGCAGACAGAGGTAGTTAATAAAAAAAATAATTAAAATCTTGAAAGTGCCTCCTTTTCTTTCTAGACTTCATTTGAAGCAGAAAGATATTTTAGTTTAATTATATCTTCTTATCTATACTGAAATAAAGTCAGCTTGTTCTAGGACGGTTTGTGCAGGTAACTTTGTCATTTGTTTTGATAGCAGAAATTGTATTTAAAAAAAAATTTGAATGAAAATTCCCAAGATTGCTAAATATATATTTGAGGGAAGTTAAAAATCACACCAGCTGAAATATTGGGATCATAATATTAATTTTCAGAGTAAAATCTTATCAGTTAAAAAAAAAATGATTACTTTTTTCACCCAATACTAGTCCACAGAGGGTTACTTAGAGGCCCAGACACAGAGATAAGGTCACTCCTTTTGGGAGAAATAAAGGACCCTTTAATAGAAGATTGGTGTAGGGGTGGGGAGGTTACAAAGGCTGCTTGGGATGAGCTGACATTTGTCCCTGTTGAATTTATCCTGGAACGTTTATTTAGAAAGTTACTGCAAAAGTTTTGGGAGAAAAAAGAAGGAAAAAAAGAAGACATCCTAGAAAGCTTCTAGCCTGAATTCATACTTGACAAAAGTAGAATATTTCTTTGAAGTGTCTACAAATCGAGGGACAACTTCAAATATCTTCCCAGCAGGTTGCAAGCATTGATGCCAAAAAAATGGCTGACTCAAGTTATGCAGACATCAATAAAGAAATAGGAGTGAAAAGTTTGAATGAAAAGTTTGAATGAAAAGTTTGAATGAAAAGTTTGAATGAAAAGTTTCATGGTTGTAGAAACGATTGCCAGATGATGACACAATGTGTAAATGTGTCAATTGTGTGCAGCAGAACATCAATGAATGCGAGTAAAGATGATGTGAAAAGCAAGAGGGGAGAGAGAGTGAGGTATTTCTGGTTGGCCATTGACCTCTTTTATTCAGGTTTTATGTCAACAAAAGATACACAATGCTAACATGCAGCTTCCAAGGAGAAATTAAAACACTCAGCCTAAGTGAGGGCAGGAATAAAGAATGTTTATGTCCAAGTGTGAAATTGACATTGCTAATCTCAAGTCCCCAGCTGTGGGTTAAATAGCAGAGTAGAATGGTCTACTGAGTCAGTATAGGAGGAGAACAATTCCAGACTGTGAGAAAGTCAATGAGAAACCCCTCTAGTATCTTTCCAAAGAAAGCATGGCTATTGACGGATAATAAAGAAAAAGAATCTGTGGCAAGCCAGCATAATCTACATACTGAAGGGAGGGGGTTTAAAAAACACACTACAAGGCCAATAAATATAAAGCCTCAAATTACTTGATACATTTTACAAAAGCTGAAACATGAATCTGACCAAAATGATTCTACTCTTTTGGCTTATGATTTCAAGGATCATTCAAACCACCCACTCCTCCAGGTCGCTAGCCATCAAATTATTTGACAGTTTGTCATTAACCAGGTGAAATGATGGAATTTAAAGACTAAGTCCTTTTGTAAGAAATTATCTAAATTGATCCATGTCCCAAAAGTCTTTAGTGTTCATTAAACTTCTTACAAGAAAATGTTTTGCACAGTAATTACAAATTGGCAGGAAGAAGTGTGTGAGGATCTTGTTAGTTGGAATGATCTCTACACAATCATCATAAAATCAAATGGAGCTTTGAGATTTCAATGCTTGGAAATACCTTCAATATATCCAATTAGAGAGTGTGGGAGATGCTGTGAATGTCTCTTGCTTTCATAAAAAGGAATTTTATGTGAGCTTCAGCTGATATGATAAAAAAAAAAATATAGAAATACATGGTCACTCGCTATGCATTAATGCCATCGTGTCTTTATATCTCTTATGAATTGTCATTATTCAAAATCTGTCCTACCTGAATCAGTTTTAATGGCTGAGTTTGACTTGCACTGGAGATGACAGCACAAAAAGACAGCAAGAGCAATTAATAAAGCAAATGTATGGGCGGATGGAGTAGGGTTAGGGTAAGGATTGCCAGGCACAAAAATAAGAGGACTGTTCAGAAATTGATTTGCTTTGGAATTGTTAGAATAAATAAAAAAGCTGTAACTTAGGGAGGTTGGATGACATATTGATTATTTTAAAGAGAGAAAAGACAACATTTTTCTATCATAATTCAAAAAAATATCTTTTTGAATAATAAAACAGACACTATAAGATATAGGTCAGGGATTTTTTCCTTTTTAATGTGTTTGTGTAAGAAAGAAATCAATATAAAGCTTGCAAAGTTTATTCCAAGCTGGAGGGAGATTCAAGAGTTGGTTGCTGTTGCATATTTGAATATTAAATGGTAGAAAGGCAGATTGGTCATGTGCTAAGGACACGGCTTTAGATGCCGATGAGTGTCACAAGGACAGGCAGTAACAAAGTTTCAAAGCAACACATTTACTAGAAAATCTTAGGAAAGATTTGAAAAGTCAAACCAGTCATATAAATGATAACATAAAAAGTAAATGTTATTGGGAATAGTTTTATAGAGTTAAAAAAAAACCAAAAAAAACCCAGAAAAATTAATTGTGTTTCTGTTTAATATTTTAAACATGTAAAGAATTTTTACCCCTGAAAAGAAAAATGCACAATGAACTGACTTTGCTTTAAGCAAACCCTAAAACAACAAATATTCCAAAAGATCCTTGACCACATCACCAATGAATATGTAAACAATGACCAGGGAAATCCCTTTTGAGCCTTTTAGATTTGGCCCAATTTTAGTTCCCAGAAAGCAAAGGGACCAATCATAAACTAGTATAATTCCTAGAACAACATTGTATTAAAAAAAAAAAAAAAAAAAATATGTGGATGATTTTTTTAAAACAAAATCCTCACATATATGCAAAAATGTTTTGCACTTCAATCAAATATCCATAAATATGTAAAGGAATGCTATTACAAGTTGGGGTTCTTGGCAAGGGCAGGAAAAAAATATATTTAGAAGATTATGAATGAAAAAATTATGGGTAATGGCCAAGGACAATAAGGAGAAGAAAGCAAGATCAGCATCATTCATTTTTCTGAACCAGCATGTGACCGAGACAGAATTGGAGAGCAGTTGGAATGTAAAAGGCAGCAGATGAATCCCCCAAAGAACAAGTAATACTGATAATGCTAACATTAAAAAATTGCTCTCCTTCTACAACATAAATAATCTGAAAGCAGACTTTATAAACCTTTGAAATTTGGCCCTACTTACAAAATGAAATTTTCATCTTTGTCATGAAGTAATTGAAAAAAGAAAAAAAATTATCAATGCCATTTGTTACTCTCTTGCTGTCCATCGTTTCTTGTTTTTTTTGCCATGCTAATAAGAAAGAAAAAAAAGTGGGTGTTGCAAGCACAAAATGGTCTTTGTTTGTGTGTGTGTGTGCGAGAGTGTGTTTTACGGAGGTAGACAACTGCTACTGGTAATACCATTCTTACTGCACTCGCATGGCAATTTCATTGCAATATTGTTTTAAAATTATTAAAAACAAAATATGAAGAATTTTAAACAATCAGAAAAATATATTTTGGTTTATGCATGCATTTTTTTGGTTGCAATAAACTTGTATAATTTATCTCTATATAAATAATCCAATCATTTTAATGGACATGTGCTTCAAATTGCATCCCATTCCCGTCTAACCAATGTTTTTTTTTACGTTTTTTGTTTTAAATTAAAAAAAGGAAAGAAAAAAAACTAAAATATTTATTCTAATGTCTATTAAAAAAACAAACAAAACAAAAAAATGAAAAAGTGAAGATTCATGACCCAAACAACAAGAACCATCATTTAATGTTTTTTATTTTATAAAACAATGGACGCCATGATTTTTGTTTAAGAAACAAAAGATGATGAAAAGTGGGAAGGGTGGGGAGATAGAGAATAAGTTAATTCTTAGTCCAATTAAAGGAAAACCAGTTCAAAACTGGGTGGATCTATTTTTAGAAATAGAAATTAGACGTAAGCAAATATATTGAAGGGGGACCAAAACTATTTGTTTTAACAACTGCGCTTCATTAGTCAGTAAATCTGTTATTCAACTGAATTTTAGAAATAAGACCATCTTTATTCACAAATTTAACAATGCAAAATCACTTGTCCAAATCCAATAGTATATTTAGATGAAATGCAAATGAATGCCTTATGAGATATTGTGATGATGATGATGCAAAAATGCGGGTAAGTTTTTATATCTTAAAGGCAAAGAAATTGCAAGTTACCCTTTGTGGTTAGTTTTAAATACAGGTGGTAAAGGAAGATAGATCTTTTTTATTCCATGAAAGAAAGAAAAACTTACATATGGTTATTTTTGTTATATACGGTACCTATGAACACTAATGAGTAGGTGCCAATCCTCATAAATACATTGGACACTATTGTAAGGGGGGGGTGATATGCTGTCTAAGTATTATTGCCTTTTTGCTTAGTGGATTTATATGTTTTGGACCAGCTTGTATTTTGAATTGCGATTGAACTGTTAAGTTTTAGACATTTTATTTTCTGAAACATTTTTGAATTTTTCAGTTTTTCCTTTCTTTTTATTTGTGCATTTTTTCTTTTCGTTTTTGCTTATTTTCCTTTTTGTATTTTTACCCTCCCCCTGTTTTATTTTTCATTATCTTTTCCGTATTTATTTGTTTGAATTGATATTGTCTTTGGTTTTCCATGTTCTTGTTTTATTTTATTTTGTTTGTTCTTGATTTTGTTTTTGTTGTGAAATAAAATAATTAAAAAAAGAATAAAAAAAGAAAAAAGGGAAACCAGTTATTTTTTTGGTCACGATGGTTTTAAGGCCACCATAACCAATGATGATAATTTAAATACATCACCGCCAGTTTCACCAGCCAAAACGGCCTGGTGTGAGAATAGGTCAATAAAAAAAAGATGCAGCCTACTATGTTACCCAAAGAAGCAAATCTGAGGATTCATTTAAAGGAAACGAATTCCTCACAATACCTGAGGCTCTAGAAGCTGTAAATACACACACATAGTATCCCAGCTGACTTCCAATGTTAAAGCTTGGAAATTAATTGGAGTCAGCAGGGAAAACATGGAATACACGTTAAAAGCTTTGCATATCAGTCCCAAGGTGTTGGCTAGGAGAATGAATGCATTATGGGATAGTCTCCTGCTTATGGAGCAGCAACCTAAGGAGTTGGCTGGAAGTGATTTGAGCACAAAGTATTTACATTTGCAGACAAAATACATAGGCACCCAGAAGACAAAGTTACCATCCATGGGGTGCCCATGGATATCTGTGAGGAGAGAATGGGAGCCTTTTTCACAAAATACAGCCAAGTCAATGAAGTAAAGCTGGGATAGCCACCAGGGATATGCAGTTACATGTCATGGTAAACCAAAAAAGTTTGAGAGATACCCAACATATTGGTTTGCCAGAAAAAGAGAATGTTGGTAGTAGTGGAAGGCTGAAAACCATGTTGCTGGGCATGTGGAGCTTAAGGGCACAATGTTAAGGAGTGTCCTGGTAAACATACACAATCACCATCTTGTCCAGTAACAACAACAGCAGCAGCAGTAATCACAATGCCAGTGAAGGAGGGACCATCTTCAAAGACAACTGATGGGGCCTGGAAGGAGGTCCAAGAATAGTCAGAAAACGACTAATGTGCTCTCTCCTGCAAAACAGGAAGTGCCTCAACAGAAGCAGCAGCCACCACCACAAGAGTGGCAAGAGAAGCATAAGCAGCCACAAAAAAGGTGCAGCAAAAAGAAAAACAGCTGCAGCAAAAGCAACAAAGAAAGAAGCAGTAAATTGACACACCAATGGAGGTAGACAAATGCCTCCACCTCAGGCATCATCTTTAAAAAGTAGAAGAGAAAAAGAACAGGAGGATGAGCCATTGCAAAGGCACTCTGGCTATATTAGGGCAGAGACGGTCATGGACAAAACCAGGTCACTCCCCGTCCCTGCTTCGCCAAAAGAAGCCAAAGAAACTGTCTTGCCAAAAGCAAGGAGCCTCCCCGTTTCCCCTTCCCATGCTCCGTCCCCTTCTTCCTCCAATTCTGCCCTTAGTTCAATTTCTACACCCCCTCACATGTCCACTTCTTCCCTTCCTCAACCCTCAAGAGAGAAAAAGAAAAAAAATTGTTCCCAGGCCCAGAGTCAATATGTAAAGTGGACAAAGAGGAAGTCAAAAAGGGCCTGTCCAAACAAAAGAAGGCCCTCTTAGGGCTTTTGTTTAAGCTGGAGACGGTGGATGGAAAGTCAGTTGAGGATCCCCGAAATTTTCCACACATCCCGGTAGTGATCACCTGTGTGAGGGATATGGAGGTATACCTCAAAATTGTTTGAGGCAAAAGAAGCCTACGCAAACATAAGGATGTTTGAACTTGAAAATTCAAATTTAAAGAAACTTAGACCTTTTTGTGCTAGGAGGGTCCCTGTTTTGCTCCATCCCTCCTTATATAGGGCAATCAAGCTAACCTACACCACAGACGTCGGCAGGATTGTCCTGGATGGTCGGATGATGACAGAGTTGGGCACAGGGAGCCTGGGACACTTTGTCAGGGTCCTTTCTTCGACAGATTTCTACCCGGTATATGAGTAGGTTTATTCTTATTTTTTTTAATTGCAGGTTTGAAAGATGTCAATCAAGATAGCCAGTCTGAATGTGAAGGGCTTGAGGGATTGGGGTAAGGCTGCCTGCCTGCTCTGTGACCTCTTGTCGTTCGGAGTGGATGTCACTGTGATTGAAGAGACCCACTTTGCAGCTTCGATGCATGTGTGCTGTCTAACAACTTTGTCTTCTATTCAGCATATGGGGACCGACATTCAGAAGAGTTTCTCTGTCGGTTAGATGTACCCTGGATACGAGGGTAGACCTTGTTCATGTTGATGCCAAGGGCTGGTTGATCATGGCTGATATTGCCATGAAAAGTGGTTTGTTCTGGGTCGTTGCAGTTTATGCACCCAACAACCGGGAAGAGCGGGTCTCATTTTTTTGATGGTTGGGGCCATTCTTGGTGGATTCAATGTGCCTAGTCTTAATAGGGGACTGGAATGCCATCCTGGACCCCAAGTTAGTTAGGGCATGGGGAGCTAGAGGGAGGAGGGGCAATCGTAGCTTGGTTGATGAGTTTGGTCTTGTTGATAGATACTGGGTTGATCACCCCCCGGGGGGAAGATATGGACATGGGCTCTTAATTGGTCTTCTACCCAGGTGGTTAGCTACCTGGACAGAATGTTAGTCAGAGGAGCCACTGTAGATCTACTAGATTGTCCTACATTCCACTGATTAGACTATTCAGACCACAAACTCATTTCTGCCCGGATGGCATTGGACTGTAAGCCAAGCTTTGTGTACCTAGTTAATGTGAGTAAGTGTTGTTCTTTTGTTATGATCCAAGTTGAGATTCTCAACCTCCCCAGTTTGTTCCCCCCACCATCTCAACTGGGTCAGCTTTATATATTTCCCCATGTCCGTATATATATTCTCCTTTCCCTCTCCCTTAGTGAGAGAGCCTGTTGATTTTGTCCAATGGCTAGAATACAGCGCCCTCTCTTTGTTGAGGGTTGGACGGGTTCTACTAACATCAGTTATGTTTATTTTGCTTCGTTTTGATATTTAGTTTGTTTTGGCATTCATCCCCTCCCCTCTCATTGTCAATCATTAGATTTTTATGCATGAAATATTTTTTATCATCAAATTTTTAAATCTTGGGGTGTGTTTTGTAGGTCCCCTAGTAGATCTGGTATTATGGTGTATGGAGGATTGATTGGTGATGAATGAGATTTTATGGTGAATGTGCAAATTGTAAAGAGTGAATGGGTCGTGAATCAGATTAGCTAGGTATAAGATAGTGAAGACCCGCCTCAACCCATTCCCCCTTTTTGGCCTTGTGCCATAAAAGTATGTATATACAATAAATACAAATATACTTTCTAAGTAGTCCACCACTAGCAGTGGTTTACCTACTTCATGCCACTGGTGAGTATTGTATTTTGTTGATGTTATAAAGATTACCATTTCTTTACCAACCTCGGTTTTCGTTATTCCTCATTCAGTAACCATTTCTAGGTTACAACAATTTTTAAAAACTGAATAAAATTGTTCCAAGAGTAGAACTAGAGAGATATTCAGGTTCATACCTAAATATTTCAGAGAATATAACTTGACAGAGCTTAAATGTCGGAATTAGTTTACATTAAGTTGTGTGTGTGTGAGTGAGTGAGTGAGTGAGTGAGTGAGTGAGAGAGAGAGAGACCTAATTTTTTTTTTTTTTAAGAGTGCAATACTGTTTCTACCCGAGAATTTTCTCTTCAAGAAAGAGATATTTCTGGCTTGGTTTGTTTTACAGCATATCAACCTCAATGGGTTATTTAATGCCAACAAGATTTTTATTGCTGGTAATATTTTGTTTTCCAAAAATGTATTGCTGGTAATAATTATTTTTTATTCAAAAATTCATTGCTGGTAATATTTTTTTACAAAAATGTATTGCTGGTATTAAAACCTATTTTTACATTTTCATAGTGTTTTAACTCCAGTTTGGAGGGTTAAAAATTTGCCCATAGTTGGGATCCAACCGGGTCTGGGTGGACCTGGGGACACCAGTAATTAAGAAATGGTTCCACGCTCCTCAGAGGCCTTACCACAGATGTAGTTAATCATCTTACCCAGGATGTGGATGTAGTTTATCATCATAGCCAGGACTGTAATATTTCTGGTAATAATTCATTAAAATCTTGTCATTTTCATAATTTTACTTAATTGTTTTATTTTTTTGTCTACACCTTTTTCTTCTTCTTTAAAATACCGTAAACTTTTTTGGAAGCATCATCAACATTAAAAGGTAAAAAAAAAAAAAAAAAATCACTTCCTTCATTTTTATTTCCATTGTTGTCTTCGAAAAGAGGGGATAGCTAGATGTGCTTCAAAGTACACAGAAATTTTAATTCAAGGTTACAGAGATAGATTAGCCCCATACAGAACATAAAAAGAACAGATACTATGCTTTAAAAACAGCTAAAAAGTTAATATTTTGTACAATGTTAAAATTTCTTTCAAATGAAATCCTTTCTACATTTTTCAGGTTTGGCTTCATTTCCTTTCATTGAAAATATGCCTGCCATATTTTTCCATTTGCAAAAGTTAATGATGATCTTGATGAACATTATTTTGACTTCAGACCAACCAATGTTATCAATAATATGTAATGTAAGTCTCTCGCTCTCTCTCACACACAAAGGTGTTCTATGTCAGGTGAAGGACTCTTCAGTAACCACCTCATATGTTTTTCATTCACTTATCTGAAACAGTCAAACACTAAAACAATCTATATTAATTACAATGAACCAAAACATGAATACTAACAAAAAACAAAAAAGGTTTCCATTGAATATCTAAATCTAACTCCTACTTGACTAAGTGGAGATTTAAAGAAGCCAGTGATAATAAAAAAGCCAAGTTGAACATCAGAATGAAAACTTGTTGTTCTAGGATGAATAGTTTTCAGATGTCTAGATTTTGCCCCTGCAAGTGTTTTAGGCCAACAAGTTGAAAAGAAAACCCAAATAGGCAGGCAGGAACTTCCTAAATTGGGCTACATGTCAATAACTGGGAGAAAAAAAAAACAAACAATAAAACAATTGTTTTCAAGATAACTATATTCCACTGGATTAAGTTAATCTGTGGCCAACAGAGATTAACTTTAATATAAACTGCAAAGAGAAAAGGAGGGAGAGAGAGAGAAAGAAAGGAAGGAACCATTCAGCACTAGAAAAATAAAAAGCTCTACTGTTTGATGTTTATTCTCCTTCTCTTTGTAAGGTAAACATTTATATATAAAATGAAAGAGGCTGATGGTGTGTGTGTAGAGGGGGAAGTAGTGGAGAGGAATGTCCTGGTTGCATCTTTAATGTTTTCATCTATTTTTTTTTGACAATCTCCCATTAGCACGGTAGATCATCTTGGATTAGTGTAATCTGCCACAGAGTTGGGTTATGCAGTTTGGGGGTGGGGGGAGAAGATCGTATGAAGTAATAATCAGCTGGCAAAAATCTAGGTGACCTGAACAAATGGTCGTGATCCGGGGTGGTGGGGAGGCAGAGGAAAACTAGAGAACTAGAGCATCCGGTTGGAAAGCACATTTTATTGGCTAGAAACACTAAAGAACAGAAAACAAAAAAAAACAGAAAGAACTGTTTTTTTGGGACATATTTTAACATTTTTTTTTTGCTTTTTAATGTTCAAGTAAGTTTTTAATAGATTGTGTGTCTCAATTTAAATTTTCTTTCAGTAAAGAGAGAAAGAAACAAAAACAATTCCAACTTGTTTGCAACCCCAAAATTGTAGCTCTTTTATAAGGAACCCTATGGAAGGAATTAGGTAAAGAAGGGAATTAATTATGATGAAAACGTTTGTCTGTTCATAAAATCCTGGTCATCTAATGACTAACCTTTGATCCCTTTCATAGAAAATGTAAGAATGATTTAGGAAGAAAAAAGTCATTAGAAAAACTAATGAGTTAAAAGCATTAAAATGAATTCCAATCATTTTCAAACTCGTATCTTATTTAGCAATGGAGTGCAGGGGGGGGTCTTCATTCTTCTTGACATTCTCATTCTATAAATTCAGTTGTCAACAATGATTTAAAAGAGTTTCATAATACCAATTGACTTTGCTGTTATTTCAACAATATTTTTAAGTTTTCTTTTAATGACTTAAGCTTTGTTAATCCATTGAGTTAAATCCGGCAACATCCAAGTTATAATCACTTGAATTCATTTTACAGCCTGATTATTAGCAGCAATGACATGAACATCTATTCATAGATCAGCTAAGGAGGTTATTTTTAAAAAATATTTTATTATTATTTTTATTTTATTCTTGCAAGATATAATAAAACTTGGTTAAATTTTTGTTTGGCTTTTTTGTAACTGTCTTTTTTTTGTTTTGTAACTGTCCAGTAAACCTGAAACAAGTTCTCTTATTTATTTCTTGCTTAATAATTTTATTCCACTATTAAATCTAAGATCAGACAAAAATCAGCTCAAGAAAAATTATTTTAATCCAGGGAAAGCCAAGTAACCTCTTTAATGTTGATACTTTTACTTTTTAAATTGTTCTCTTGGCAAGTGGCTTAAAGCATTAAGTAATAATGAAAATGTAAAGAAAAGTTGGACACTTTCTGTTCACAAAAATCAGAGAGAATGGAGACAGAATTTGTCTTCTGATCAAAAAGATCATTAACACTTTTAAAAATGAAGAGCAAAACACCGAGAGTGAGTGAGAGAGACAAACAGACACACACACACTTGTTAACATCCCAAATAAGAATAACAAAAACTGTTCATTGAATTTGCATCCAAAACAGAATGTTCTTTTTGGTTTCTTGTTTTCTTTGAGGAAATTTTGAGGTGGTCACTCAAGTAGGTTTGGGGAAGGGATCAAGGTGGAAGTGATTGATTGATCAAAAGATTTGGGGTTTTAAAATATCTGTTAATAAAGATAAACAAAACAAGAATCCCACACTTCCTTAGATGTACAGGAGATGATCCTAATTAATGTCAGTGTTAGGATGATGCACATAACTGTCTATAAGTTTGAGAAGTGTCATTAACACATTCAACATTATTCAGACACTAATCTTTTCTTTGTATAGTTTAGGTTTCATGGAAGCCATTCTTCGGCTCTTGACAGGTCGAATCCATGAAAAGAAATTGTTGAGTATAATTTTCCTTACTCTTTCCCAATTAGTATGCACTGAACTTGGTTGGTCATGTGACACTTAACAGCTAATAAGTTAAGCTCAGTTTGCAGAGAGAGTCTTCTGGTAGGTGCTGATAACATGGGTCACAGGACTCTTGAGTAGAGACAGCCTCTGGCAATATGTGCCAGATTTGTGAGTAAAGATAACTTTTATAACATCCACTAGTTTTCCTTTTCAGGATTGGAGAGAAGGCATATAAGAGTTCTATGAATTTAAAAAAAAAAAAAAAATAATTATGTTTTTATTTTCTTCCTAACCCTGCCTTTATTTATTTTTATAAATGTTTGGGTAAATACCAGTGCTGACAACATGGCCTTCCACATATGTATTTGGTAAAATGCAACAAAATAAAATATTTTTCCCCAGACATCAAGCTGTTGAGGAAAAAAAAACTTCATTAATGTAGTCACTAGTTTATTTCCACAGATGTAGATACCATGTACCCAGGTGATTCCAAATTATACCAAAATAGAGGGGTGTGTGGGTGGTTTACAGTTAACATCAGACTTTATTAAGAGAAAGAAAACCAGCGTTGAATTTCATGACAGCCTGATTCTCTCTCTCGCTCTCACACACACACACAAAGTTGATATATACTGTCTTCTTCAGCCTTCTTATTTTCTAACAATGCTCACTGTCAATTATCCGGACTTTATCCCAGAGAGTACAGTATGTACTCTTCTTCCTCCAAATATAGTCTGCCATTTCAGACCCCCCACCATTAGTTATGGATTTCAAGTTCCTCATTTCTAAGATGACCAGTTTCCTTTTATATATCTTGCCACATATGCAGGGTATGATATAAATACAATTTTTAGTCAGACTTTTCTCTAGTAAGGTTTCAAAAGATAGTTTTGAAATATCATCCTCATGTTGACAGATCCTTTAAATTTATTCTACCATCCCATTTACATAAAAGGAATATTTCTTATAACAATAAAGTCATATTATGAATTCTGTTCCTTGTCCAAGAAACAACTGAGTTGTTATATTGGGAGGTGTTACTAATGTTTTAATTCTTTTTGAAGAGGGTTTGAATTTTGCTTAAAGAAAAGGTTTCCTTTGTTCATGTAGATGACACATGACGAGGAATAAAGGATTGGTCAGCCCAAATAGATTTGGATGTCCAAACAATGTTGGATAGCATGTAAAAAAAATATTCTGAAATAAAGCATTTAAAAGGGAGAAGAAAAAAAAAGAAAAGAAAAAGTGATTCATATCATGTGGTAGAGAAACTGAAAAATGAAAGTACAAAGTATCAGGTGTAACATTTGCAACTTCATAAAATACTTCACTCAAATAATCTAAAATAAATAAATTTATCTTCATTATAAAAATTTTCTGGGAAAAAAAAATGATCACAAGTCATTTTGTGGCTAGCAAAGTAATAACATCACATATTACAAATTTAGAATTCAGTAAAAGTTGTGCAGAACTTGGTAGACTTAAGTACGAAGCAGCTGAATCAATAATAGATCCTTTCCAGGGAACAGATAAGTAGTAGACGGTGTTCAAGTTCCAATATAGGCTATTGGCAGATTGATAAAACAGTCAAGTCCTTAGTAATACACAGAGTGAAGGTGGGAAAATGGCACCTGATTTTTCTTGGAAATTCCTGGAAATATTTTGCTTGTGTCACTTGCCAAGTTCTGGTATGTGTTAATTAACTTTCAGAAACCCAAATGACCTTAATAACTCCAAATCTAATTTAGATAACTGGTAAGTAATGAGAAGCAAATTGTATCAATTTGTAATTGACTTGATTCATGTTCAACAAAGCAGGAATTATAAAAAGGTTCTGGAGTTGTGATTTTAATATTATATCACCCCATTCCTCTGTATGTCTTATATTACTGATGAGATCTGGTAGTTTGGGGCTAATTGTTTGTCATGATTATAGTTGTAGAGGATTTAGAGAAGGAAACTATTCATTGCCTAAATTCTTATTTTAAACCTAGAATGTGTGAATTTATTTTTAAAATATTAATTTTTTTTTAAGATAAATTCATGCATTCTAAGTTGAAATCGGAATTTAGGCATACTCAATGAATATAGTTTCCTTATACAAACCATCAACAACCCTAATCATAGCAAACAACCCAAAACTACTAGATCTCATCAGTAATATATAATTTGCTGCTTTTTGATGTTATACGCCTCGGGAGGTGGTCCCAGAATGTAGCATCTTTGGAAAGTGCCTGAAAACCATACGGCAGTTTCACACAAACAAGTGAAATTGGGTACATGGAACTGTTTGAGGCGGTCAGTGGTTGTGCTAGCACAAAGTCATTATTATGACCAAGGGTTTGAGCTTACTGACTTTGTTCAAACTGTTGATCATGTCAGATGATGCGTTCCCTCTCTCTCTCTCTGAAACTGTAACTATGGTTCACTCAGCATAGTTGCAGTATATAGTTGTTGAACAAAAACAGACATGCAAGAGCAGGTATCTGCAACAGGGTTTAAATAGCCACTCTAGCAGATGGGTATGCTACTTGCTGCCTATATATATATATATATATATATATATATATATATATATATATATATATATATATATATATATATATGAATTTTTATTGAAAGTTTAAAAGCAGGTTTTCAATCAGCCAAAACCAACAGATTTTGTTCCAAGAAAGGAATTCTTGTTTTAGTTTCCTAATATCTTTTCTAAAGGATGCAAACATTCTGGTATTTGCTGTGGGTGGGTAAGGAGAAGTTAAAGAATTAAACAAGTGGATATAAGAAGAAATGTTGCAAGGGAAAATAAAACTCTTGATTAAAAACGATAAAATCTCTTCCAAGTGACCAGTTAAGTATTTGCAAAACGTTAAGCATGTCTTGCCAATCAGTTCAATCACATTGTCTTAATCATTGTTCCACTATTGGGGTTGCAGTTAGTTTTATAGGTGCTGGGAAAGTGAGGCTCTTGTCTGGAGGAAATTTCTCTTTTGTGCAGCATATGCATGCAGAGCTCAATAAGATTAGAAAGGTCAGAGGTTCAAATGCATGTACCAGATCTCCAGTACTACATATTCATTAAAAACATGGAGCCGAAAAAATAAAATAATTATTCACATTAATGGACAGTCTAGTAGGATTCTGATAGAATTCAGGAAACTCACTGGGTAACTAAGAAAACAAGTTAAAGTGAAAGGCTCAAGCTTGTATTTTTAAAGTATTTGCTATGAATAGCTGACTACACAGTCATGTGTATTCTGACCAAAGGCATGAAATTATATTGGCAAAAAGAAAAGATGCTTTGTGTCAAAAATTCTGTATGCAAAATGAATGCCACAGGACTATCTTCAATAGAGCATGACACTAATCATGATTGGATTGAACTACCTTCTTTAAACAACTCTGGCCTAGAAAGATGAGACAATGTGCAGAGAAGATTGGCCAAAACTGTAATTTGGCAGAGGCTAAAAGAAGACAAATTATGAATGGCCTCAACAGATGCCAGGTAAATTGTTTTCAACAAAAGCAAAATAATTATAAAAAATGTTTCATTGATCAGAAAATAGTAGTTAATTTAATTAATTTGTATAGAAAAAATAGAAAATGAATGAGGTTTGTTTTGTTTTAATTTCTTTTTGCTGATAATAAAATGTTTCTCAATCATTTTGTAACTAGCAACATCAATACATCAGTGTATTGACCTTCATTACCTGAATTTTATAAATATTGCCTCTCACTAGGTAGACGCTCAATATTTCCAACTACCGCCTCTCATTATTTCTTTTTGACTTGCTTAAATATTCCTGTAGGGCACTGAGCCACAGCCTGTCCATGCTGATGTGGCTTCTGTAGCATGGAGAGGTTTTTATCAAGTAGAGTTGATAACTGGTTTTGAATTCAGAGTTGTCCTTGTTGAGTGGTTGCCAACCTCATGGTTAGAGATAGAGACCAGCCTACACTTTATTTCATTATTTAGTCATTTAGTTTTATTTAAACTAATATTTACTACTATGCATAGGGTGGAGGTTGGGGTGTGAATAATGTATTGTCATCTGAAAATAAAACTAATAAGAGTTACATTGAATATTCTAAAACTAAATACTTCTATATATATATATATATATATATATATATATATATGTATGTATGTATGTATGTGTATGTGTGTGTGTCTGTCTATATCTTTATGTGTGTGGAGAGTAAAAGAACTTTTTAAATAATAAAAAGCAATATTTTTTCTCTTGCAAAAATTTCACCATAAATTTTGGATAAAAAACATGCTGCAGAAATTGAAAGAGGAATAGATAAGAAATTCTATTTTTAGAAATAAACAGACTGTGTGTTTTGCGGGGAATCTTAACAAGGAACACAGCAAGGAAACATTCTGAGGAAAGTAACAAATATGGGAGAATAAAAACAAAAAAAAAGAATCAGCAGCAAGAAACTCACAACCATTAAGAAATTTGTTTGAATATCATGAAATCCAAAATAAAAATCCAGTATGTTGTCATCATTATAATGGTTTTCTGCTTTAAAATTAGATGTTCCACTTTTATTTTGATGCGGCTTTTTTGGAACATAACAGGATGGGGAAGAGAAAAAAAATTCTACAGAAATGTGGATATGCTCAGAAATGCAAATAAAAATTCAGGTAAAAAAGCAATTGTGAGTGAAGCTCAATTATAAAGATTGTCACTAATTAGAGTGTACTGAAAAGTTCTCAGCCTGACTTAGAAGCCGATTTAAAGTCAGAGAGGATTGATCAGATTTTAGACAACAGTAAGTGAAAATACAAGTTTATTTGTATTTAAATTCACAACATTAACCCTTTAGAATTCAACATGTTCAAACTCACCCCATAAATATTGGCTCCCAGGGACTCTGTGTTTCATCACAAATAATGTAAGTTATTTGTGACGAAGTTATATATTGCGGCAGAGTATACATGGGGTGGGTTTACAGCAGGTTGAACATTGAGAGCCAATTTTTACAGGGCTGGTTGAATGCTAAAAGGTTAAAATTAGTCAGAATGTTGGAAAATGTTAACCAGAAGATTTGATAAAATAGAAATAAAAATCTGTAGAAGGTCAATGTAGAATAAAATATACACCATTTAAATTTTCTTAAAAATTAACAATCTTATTGTAACTCATTGTAAATACATTTTCAAATCACAGTAAACTTTTTTGTGATATAAAACAAAAAAAAAAAATGAGCTAAAAGTTTATATATATATATATATATATATATATATAAGAGAGAGAGAGAGAGAGAGAAGTGTGCAGATTTAATGTTCTTGTGGTGAGTATTTAAGAACACTGATTCTGATTAGCACTTGTAGAGATTGATTTTTTTTTTTTTTTTTTTGGTTTTTGTTTTTTAAACTATTTACCACATATTTGGAACTATACAATCAGAAGACAAAAATTAATAATCCAATTTTCAGTTATTTTTGCCCATCCAAGAGAGGAATGAATAAACAAAGACAACCTACAGTTAATGACTTTCTTATAAAAGGTGACCAGGTCAGATTGTTGCCTTATCAAGAGCAGAATTACATAACATCCAATCTTTTTCTGAAAATCTATCCTTCACTGATTTATTGTAACAGAATATACAAGAGAGAAAACTCCTTTAAGCAAGCAGCCTTTACACGGATTGAAGGGCGAATTGAACCATAAAAAGGTAGCAATAAAAGATGTTTTATCAAAAGATTATTGACCTTTTGACAATCTGGATTCATTAAGCCTAAAAAATCAGCCCTTATTTCAATATTCTCACCACTTATGCAAATCATCTAAATATTTTAAGAGAGGCAAAGAAATATATTTTGTTTTTATCCTGAGAATTAATTCCAGATTGTTCCACCATACTGCATGCACTAAAGTTTCTGATTGTAAGGGGGAGAAAAAAAAAAAAAAGGTTAAAACTCAGCCAACAATTCAAAGAAAATATTCATATTGAAGGCCTCAATATACTCACAGTTGTACGATCAAACAATCAACAAATAAGGTACTTACCTGAAAAAGAAATAAAAAGAATTTTAAGTACATCAATGAGAAAAAAAGCCGAGATAAGGAGAAAATAATAAAAAGGAAAAAGAAAGAATTTTCTAATCTTTAGTCATGTAAGAAAGAACAATCTGATGGCATGAAGTTGTCAATATAAAAATGTCTACTTCATAAACTGCCCTTTTCAGTTTATTCAAGTCACTTTATGAAATTTTGCAAGAAAACAGTAATTTTAGAAAAAAATAATTTTGTCATTTTAAAGCTAAAAATGGATCAACTTGAACTTTTGATTATGAAAAAAAAAAAAAACCCCAAAAAAACGGCACCCTTTGATCTCAGGACAAAAACTAATTTATATATCACCTTCTATGTGAAGATGATAAAACAAAAAGTATGTATTTCCATTCTAGATTTTCTTTGTATTTATGAAGGGTTGAATGTTAAGAAAATGAAGGAATAAAATTATTTTAGAAATATTAAAAATTTTGTATGCACGGGTATGTGATAAACTGTGTGAACTTTGTTCAATTTGAGAGAAAGAAAAATATTATTCTCATTGAACCTCTTACCAGTCACTTGGAGGATTCATATTTTCAGACTTTCTTTGTCACATTTTAACTGTTTCACTTTTTAACAAAGTTGTTGCATTCATAAATATTAAACTAACAAAAGTGCCAAAATATTTACAAAATATTTCCTATTTTAAACACTAATTTCTTTTTTATTATTGATATCGATTGTTGTTTCATTGGCTGCCATTACTTTGCTTCCAGTCAAATTATTCTTATGAGAATAAACACTGAAACATTAAAGTTTAACTACTTTATTCTCTGATAAAAATTACTAAATTATCTTTTCAAACACACCACAATATATAGGTACCGACAAAGAAAAGCGATAACTAAGGTTTAAAATTCATTTTACAAAATGAAAAATCTTTCTTGAAGTTTTTTATTTTAGTTTTAATTTCAAGCTAATAGATTAAATTTAATATTTCTAATAAGCAAAATACTTTGCAGTATTTCAAAATAAATTTAACTTGATTGGAATGAGATTTTTAAAAACAAAAAATAAACAAAAAAAAAATCTGCTGATTTTAGCCATATTTTCAAATCTGTCACCACAATGTTATTCTCTTTATTAAAAATCTTTCAAAAATAAAATATACTTTTTTGAAACTTCATTTAAGGAAGATTAGCTGATTTAAAGTTTAATTAATCTGATCAGAAACAAATATTACTTACTTTTAGTTTAAAATATCACAGAAAAACATTTTTAACACAGAGGTGGGTGTTTTTATGAGGTGTTGATAACTCTTTTGATAGACTTGTTTGTAATTTTTTTCTACAGGGGGACATATCTGTAAAAATTATTTGACAAATATAATGGGAATACTTTTTCATATAATTTTTTAACTACCCAGTAATCTGAAAAATTTATGAAATTAGTAATCTAAAGTTTTCTTGAATTTTAGGTACATTGACTTTTGATTTATTACAGTTACTGCTCTTATTTTCCGATAATGTCATTTATGGACATCCATATTTACAAAAATGAGCATGTTTATAAATACACACAAAAAATTGATGATTTAAAATCTCTAAGGACTTGTGATTATAATAAATATAAGCATTAAGCCCTACAAAAATGAATTTCTTGAAATTTCATAGAAATGAAATAAGTGAGTAACAGATGTAATAAAAAAATATATTTTTTACCAAGATTTTCTAAAAATGCAACATTTCTAAAATAATTTAATTCATTTGTGAATAAGTCCTGAAAGTTTCATTAAAATCTGACAATTATTTGATTTTTGCAAGAATTTCCAAATAAATGTGTTATTCACTGCAAGAAGATTCTAAAATTTCCTATATTAATTTATAGTCACTTTAAAGTTCTAAAAAGGATTAAAAAATATAATTTAATAATAAAAAATAGTTTGGTCTTTTCTTCTTAATAACAAAGATTTTGGCAATAAAACTGTGTTTTCATTAAGTTTGGGGCATTTTTTTTTCATCATGTATGCTCATTTTTTATCTAATCTTTGGCGTTCCTTATGTGTGTATATCTACAGAGACACGCTAGCATATTATGTTGTATTTAACTGAACCATTTAAAGTTTCTTTTAGTCAATATGTTCTTTCTTGTCATTTCTTTTTAGTTAAACATTCTGTCTACTCTACTGATTTGGTTGCCCCTGGCAAATGATTCTAAACCAATACAACCATTCTAAGAATGATTAAAAAATGTTGTGTTTGTAACAAAGGAGCAACTAGTATATGTCTGGAGAAGCAATTTGTGCTTTTATTTCTTTTACTTGTTTTGATAGATTCATTGTGGTTTACTCTGATAAAGCAAGAGCCTCAAAGGGAAGAGAGAAATTTAATAAGTGACAAATCTCTCTCATATATATATATATATATATATATATATATATATATATATATATATATATATAGGTAAGTAAAACCCTTTAAAACATTAAATTTATGAATTGATCATTCTTAATGCCTCAAAAGCAGTTGATGTTTATTGAAACTCAAAGATTTGCAAGAAACGCAACTTTATCTAACCTGTCATCTTGGCTTCAGTCACTTTCCCACCGCCATGAAATAACTTTGGTGAAACAATTAAAAACAACCAAAATCAAATCTTTAGAACCATTGAAAGGACACCATTTCCAACAGTAAAAAACAAAGTGTTTATTTCTTCAAAAAAAAAGAAAAAAAAAAAAAAGATGATTCTTAACAGATTTCAGTTCTTTAACAAATCACTGTTACACATGGGATAACATGGGATCTAGTATTAGGGGAAAAAATGTGACAATTTCTTAAGCCTAGGAAAATTGATCTTTGGAAATGTACTGTCTATTAGGCCATAACATGGATTGATGAGGTGAGTGTGAGATTTGCTAAGCAAACTCCAATTTGTGTAAGAAGCTGTTATTTTCCCACCAATCTCAATATTGTTTGTCGTACCTAGCCTAGCTTATGTTAAGATCAATCCAAATGGATGTTTCGCCTACTCACCATATTAGTTCTGTAATTTATAAATTCAGATGTCAGTGCAATGCTGATTACGTTAGCAGAATGGGTCAAAGTTTGGAAGCCTGGTTTGGTTCGTTTTATTTTACGACATATCAACCTCAATGGGTTACTTAATGCTGACAAGATTTTTTATTCCTGGTAATATTTTTTTTCTCAAAAATGTATTGCTGGTAATAATTTTTTTTTTTTTTTTTACAAAGTATCTATTTTTACAGTTTCATAGTGTTTTGACCCCAGTTTACTCATAGCTGGGACCCTAACAATTGCTACCACTCCAGGTCAAGGTGGACTTGGGAACACCAGCAATTAAGAGGTGGTTCCACGCTCCTCAAAACCTCCTGATCTGAGGCCTGGCTGTTGGATGTAGTTTATCATCTTACCCAGGACGTGTAAGCCTGAATCAATCAACACATACCAGCCAATATTCACAAGAGAAAAATGGACAAGTTACATAGATGCGTTAATACATCATGTTAAGTGATAGTTGAACATTTGATTAAAAACCAGCAGTGTGCCTGGTCTTATAGCCTGGATGTGTTCTTAGTGCCAAGACTAATACTGATTATCACTTGAAAGTTTGGGAATCTGTGCACATTAATTCTCGACAGCCATGTCTCTGTAATCAAAGGAGTGGTCGGTGGGCTTAAAAGTAATTAGCCTTTAATGTTTTTTTTATTCTGCATTAGTCCAAGGTAGTATGAGTTTTTTTAGTCACTGTGAATATTTTTCTTCAATTTTTGTTCTGATGAGCAAACAATAAACAGGTTTAGCAGTTTTTAATTGTTATATTTTGGTACTCACATTTTACAGTAATATATATCTTTTGTTATATCTTTTTGTTGTAAACTGTATCTTTTTTTGTTATGAAGTGCATGTTGATGTATCTGATTTTATTGCTCTAATAAAATTTTGGTTTCTATGAAATTAATTGAAAAGTGTTGTTTGTAGCTATATATAAATTATGAAGTTAGAACAAGAAGAATTTAGACTTTGATTGCTTAAATGAAAGATGAAGTTCCTTAATGAATTTCTGGATTTTAAATAATTCTATATAAACAGATTTTAAAAATGTATTTCATTTAAAAAAAACAACAAAAAAACAAAAGCATATTTTATATATATATATCAATTTGATTCTACAGACAGACATGCTGGTTATTTCTGAAAACCTTAAATTTGGCCACGAAGAATCTTTGTATATTTGCACATGTCTTCTAAAACCACAGTCACTCATTACAGTTCTTTTAAGGATTCCTAGGGTCTAATGTCAGTTATTATGGCTGTTGTGAGGCTCAATGGGGAAGCATTGTTAACTGGATAATGTTTCTCTTAATTGAAGATGACAGCCAAGGATTAATTAAATATCTGCTGCCTTTGTTCTGGAGAGATTATTGGCAAAGTGTTCCTCTTATTTCAGACAAGTTCAAATTTGCAATTTTAAAATATTTCTCAGATTTACAGATAAACCTGATTAACCTCTGGAATTGTAGTTTTAAAAAGAAAAAGGTTTTTGAAAGAATCTCATGCCTGGCCATTTTGCTGATGCTTCGTACAGATTTACAACTAATGCTTTGTGAAAAGATGAATAATAAACATTACATGAACTCTTGTAGGAATGGCTATAGTGAATATAGACCATTGGTTAATAATAAGACTAATGGGGATCATTCCATCACCACTGCAGTGAATTATATTTGTTAAAATACATACAAGATATCTTGTCTAATGTTCATGTTTTTCCTTTTGCATATAATTGGCAAACATTGCTTTTTTCCACTTGTGTAATTTGATTTTGAACAGAAAACAGTTATTGTCAGATGGACAGAACATCCTGAACCAGTTATAGAAGGTCAGGAACTACACCTATTCTTTGGGACATTAATACTCACTGTAATTAAAGACTACAAGCAAAATTAGAAAATTTCCGTGTGTGTGTGTGTATATATATATATATATATATATATATATGACATTATGTCTTCATTCAGCTTCCCACAGAGCCTCAGACTCAACATGTAGGCCTACACAAAGTATCTTAAGGAGTCAGTATTGCCCTGGGTAAAGAGAGTAGCTGTTGGAAGACCCTATGTCTGGCAACAGGACTCTGCATCATGTCACACAAGCAGGAGAACCCAGTCATGGCCGTCAGACAATTACTGTGACGGCATCAGCCCTTACGTCTAGGCCACATAACTCCCCAGACTGAAGCACCCTTGATTATTATGTGTGGGGCGCAGTTGAGTGAGAGACCAACAAAACTCCTTGTAATACCAAAGATGAACTGAATTTATTTATTTATATATATATATACATATATATATATATATATATATATATATATATATATATAAACAAACAAACAAACAAGGAATCAAGTATCTCGTCACATGAAGATTGTGAGACAGCTGCATAACTATTCTAGGTGTCCACATAAAAGTAAGTTGTGGAAAGGCAGTAATATCAGAGTTTATATATATATATATATATATATATAAATAAATAAATGGCAGTATGAGCAGAAAAAAATATATAAAAGAATATGACAATAAATAAACTGTCATACATATAATTGGGATACTGTCAATGGATGTGGGGAGGAACATTTCCCAAGTCCCTGGTAGTGTCCATGCTTAAGAGAGAAAAATCACCCTGTGAGGAACTGTTCATCTACTGAGGAAAGTATTATCAATGTCTTTTTGTAGGATGCTGGGAATACTATGGATGGAACATGCGAGCAATGAGGAACTTTTAAGAAAAATAGAAAGAAAAAGGACACTTAGAATCAAAGAGAGACAGTTGAAATTTCTAGGACAAATGAGGAAAGAAGGCTTGGAAAATTTTACACTCACAGGACATGCTGAAAGCAAGAGGAGGGGAAACAACAAGTAACCTACTTAAGAAGCATATGGTTGGCAGAACAGAGACTGGGAGAGATAGTAAGTGGACAAATATTCCTTACAGCAACAAAGGACAAGAAGTTGTGGAGAGCCATGATAACCGATGTTTTGAAGAGACACAGCATATAAAAAGAAGGTTATCAATGTAAAGAAAATATGAAGTGTAGATGTTAAGTGCTACTTAACATCAGAATTTGTGCAAACAGAATGCATAGATTTACTACATTGCCTTACTCTTGGTCTCAGGTTGGTTGATTTTGTTTAGTGGCATATCAACACCTATATGGGTTATTTAATGCTGAAATCTAAATATCTTGAACACAATTTTATGGCTTCACTAAATAATATACTATTAGGTTGGTGCAAAAATAATGTCGTTTTTTGACGTTCAACTTCGTGTGAGAAAACGACATTATTTTTGCCCCAACCTAATATAAATATGTATTGTAGGTATTTTTTTTATATAAATTTTTTATAGATTCATGTTTTGTTTGGGTCGGGGTGGACCTGGAAACAACAGCAATTAAGAGGTGGTTCCACACTCCTCAAAATCTTGAATCTCCTGAGCAGAGGTTTTACTGCTGGATGTAGTTTATCGTCATTGCCAGGCCTCTCTCTGTCATGTAATGAGCCAGTAAAGGATTGCACTGGAGATGAAAGGATGATAATGTGTTTCTTGAATATTTGCTTACATTAAATCCAGTGAATGACATAAGAAAACTAACAGAGAGGCTCCTGTCAGATTTGATCAGAAGAATGGCTGCACCAAACTGGCAGTAGATTGCTTGGAAGAAGATTCTACAGACCACCATTTTCGCAAGACTCTCCTTCATTGGATATTTCCTTTTGATTTAATTAAAATTTTGAAAGTAACAAATTATGTTGATGTTTCACAAGAATCCAGACGCCTGTTCACAGCATGATTAGTCAATAAAGATTAACAGCAGAGTTTCTCTGGCAATAAATAAGATTTCAGATTCCAGAATTCTGCTCGGCATGGATTCTTGTATGAAACACACTCAGTCTGCAGAAGACTTCCAACCAGACATGGTCAGATGTTGAAAGGTCTCTACAGTTAGCATGTGCTACAGGCTTATAAGCTTGCCTCTGAATTTTATTTAGTCAAGACAGGAAATGTCTTGGCAAATTCATGTGAGCTTTTGAAGTAATTGAGATTAACACTGATAAGATTTTTGGAAATCTAAAGAAATGCTTTCTCTGTAGTAGCCAAAATTCAACATCTTTGTGCAGATACTTAATTGAATAAAAGGCTTCTTTTAGATTTTCAAAAATTGGCACCATCTTATCAATATTAGTCTGCAGTTATTTCAAAAGCTCACATGAATTTGTCAAGACATTTCCCCAGATGTCTACTTAAAATCTAATGTACAAGTTACTCCCTGGTTGTCATCTGCAATTAGGAGAAACACTATCCAGTTAACACTGCTTTTCTATTGGGTTTTTGCTTCTATTTGGTGTTTGCTTTATTATTTCTCCATTGAATTTTGTAACATAGCCATGATATCTGACACTGAGAATTGTAGAAAGAACTGTAATTACTGACTGCTTTTAGAAGACGTGTAAATATACAAAGTTTCTTGGTGGCCAAATTTAAGGTTTTCAGAAATAAATAGCATGTCTAAGTTTGCAGAACCAGATAGGTGAGGCACTTGAATTTCTTTAGAAGCCATTTTTGAAACCTGTTTCTTTAGAATCATTTTAAATCCAGAAATTCATTGAGGAACTTTCTTTTAAGCAGTCAACGTCTAAAGACTGTTTGGTTAGCAACATGGTTCTGTTAATTAATTTTTAAAAGAATAAAATTTAAAACCACCAAAACATGTCATCTGTTCTGCTTGGGTTATGTTTTATATGCCGACAAAGAAAAGCCTCTTCAACTACAAGGATCTGGGAATTAAGTATTTTGGGCTTTTTGTGATTTTGTCTTTTGAAAAGATTTCATTGAAGTGGAAATTCCCTAGAATGAAATCTTTATGGAACTAGCAGATCTAATTTCTCATTTATTAAAACATATAAGGCTACAAACTTATTGAGTTACCAGAGATAAAAAAAAAAAAAAAATTTTATGAAATATATTTATTTTTTTAACAAAATCTTTCTTGCCAATGTACTTAACCTAAGGCTTCACCATTATTCATAGGCCAAAGATTTATAGTGAAAATTTCAGATCAAAATGGAATGATTCTCAGGCTGTACGTTTATAGATCCACTACTGGATTTAGAGTCGTTAGCCAGTGATAATATTCAAGTCAGCTATAATATTGGATCCACAAATCAATTTCTTACAATATTTTATTCTCTTGAAATATTTACAAAGAAATAATAACAAGAATCTAATCCTTTTCTGTTTTGCTTCTCTCAATTGTAGAAGTTAAATGAAGATTTGATATTTTTGTTTTTTATGGATTATCAATTCTTTTCAGGTTATTTAAAGTAAAAAAAAAAAAAAATTGGTTTGTATGAATAATTAATTTTTTTGTGAGTCAATATTTGTATTAAGATGACTTTTCCAAATACAAAGCTGGGGATAGAAGAGATGGATTCATACCTTTTTCCCCTTTAAGGTTAGAATTTCTTACTATTTACTCTATCAGTAAAATATCACATTTTATTTATTTATTTATTTATTAATATCTGAAAAATTTCTTTCTCCCACCCACGGTATGTAGTTGAAGAAATCATCTTACCATATTTGCTTTATTTGCCCACCAATTTCATTTTGGCATATTAGTTGAAAGTCAAGCAAGTCAAGAAATCTATGGTTATTAATTTGTACCAAAGTAAAAAAAAAATACAAAACACACAGACAACCAACTCTCCATGAATGTTGGTAAGTATTTTTATTTTCTATTGAAATTTTATCTGCTCACCATCAAAATGCCAGTCCCATTTGGAGGGAACAACAACAACAAGAGAAAAAGATCCGTCATTCTGTCATAAGCCTTTTAAGCTTTTAAATGACATGGGTTTCAGTTACTATTTTTGGAAAACTTAGGAGATCAAAAGCTGAAAATGTCTCACCTAAACCAAGAACTCCTTTGTAAATCACTCCCCACAGAAAAAAACTAATGATTAGTCAGATTTTAACCAGGAATTTTTCTGCAAAAATGAAAACTAAAGTATTGAACTAAAACAAGATTCCAAGAAGGGATAAAGGTATTTTAGCAATAGAAGTTGAAAAGAAATGACCAGAGAATTTCCACAATTAAGAAATTGCACTCGACTCAAATACAACAAAAGAATCTATAGGATTTTTTTAAAATGATTTTTCTTCCAGTTTTGTATATAGTAGCCATGTTATTACCAATTTCTTTTCACGGAAAGAAAATTATTTTTGCAAAGTTCCTTTTTTATATTAATTTTTCAAACCAAATATCACACTCTATAGAGTGTTTAATAGTCCTAATGATCTATTTAGAACAATTAAATACTCTGTGGAAAGTATTCCTCATTCTCATCAGTTGGCCATTGAGTAACTTTCATATGAACAAATATTTGTCCATGTAGAATATGGTTACATTATTTTAGTATTATTGGTTTTCTAGTGTAAAACAAGACCAACTGTCATGAAGAGATGTAAAAAAAAAAAAAAAAAAAAAAGAAATAAAAATAATGTTCTTCAAACTAAAGTTGCATTACTTGGATTTGTTACACAAATTGATAGTCATAAAATATATTGTTAAGTTTACTGAAAATCATTTTTTGAAATGAATTCATACTTGAGGCCATTCATAAACTTGGTAAGACTGATATAAAAAAAAGAAATAAAAAAGAATATATATTTGTAGAATGAAATTTGATAGATAATTGAATAATTTCTCTTCTCTTTGAGCAATGTAGCCTTTGGAAATAATGACTCCAATCATGTTATCAAGATTGCAACGTTAAAAAAAACAGAAAGCAGACACATTTTGTGGAAGCCATTTGGAGAAATTGTTATCAAAAATGCAGGCAGTTGATTCCTGTTTTTTCTTTTTTCTTTTTTGTAATAAGAGGCAAAAACCCTCACAAGTTCAATTTACAGATGAGGAGGAAGAAAGGAACACGGATATTTTAGTATTTTTTTGACAATAACAAATTAGGAATTAAAAGCAAAAAATACAATGGAATAAGTAAGAATTCATTTTTTAATTTAGTAATTGGTACACAGAAACTGAAAACCCAACTGCAATGCTGAGTTAGTGATACTAATTACAAGTTTTTGATTTATAAGAATTCCTTAAAGTTAAAGCAGAATTTTATTAAGTCATTTAAAAATCATGCTGTACAATGCTGCATAGAGCTGTGATTTTCAAATGCAACATCAAAATAGTTTTATGAAACTAAAATGCGACATATTTCAAAAATTAGTTTCAAAAGAATTTACTCTAATCTAGAAAAATTAGTTTACTTTTAAAACGTGCCGATTCCCAAGAGATTTCTAATTTTCAACAGTATCGTTAATTGTAAATGTTTGGAAATGTTCTTTGGACTTAAGGGAAAGAGCATGCAGTGACCAAGTCAGAATTCTCTTAAACAAATGTATAGATGTTGAATCTCGATCACATGATTAAAAGTAAGAAAACTCATTATTTTTAAAAATTCATTATGGCCTCACCACACATCATTGTTCAGCACCACTGGACATCATTACATACACCAAAACATTATCATACATATACACAATCATTAACAGTCATATTCATACAAAAATATTTTAAAATTAAATGACTAGACTTTAAGGGAGAATATAAACAGAATTCCCTAAGAAAAATTATATTCATGATGATGATGATGATGAAAGAACAATTTAAAGAAAGGGAAAAGAGATGTCAATTTGTCACTGACTGAATAGTTTGACTCAGGCCAGCAAAGGCAGTGCATCTGATCCGAATGATGGCTTCATTCGGAAATAATGATGTAACTTGATTTGTTTGATCAAGTGAGAGAACTGAAAAGAAGAAATAGTAGTTTCCATTACACAGATAATGGAAATGTGACATGAACAAGCAGGGTTACAAAGTGACAATGTCACACATTGGTAGACATTGTAATGCTGCTAAGAGCAGCAAAAGTAGTTATTGAAAAATAGAGACTTATAGAAAATATTGGGGCTGTAAACTTAAATTATCAAAATGGAGGAAGCGAATAAAAGTAATCCACTGCATATTTTTTCTCATATCACATGAAAGACAATATTGTGGACACAATAGTAATGTATCAACCAAGGGCTTTCAGATCTGTGGTTGCTACTTCCTAGTCCTAAATATGATAACTGCTGCCTATCGTGCATGTGTGGGGGAGTGAATTTGAAATGGGTCAGTAACAAAATATCAACGTATACACAACAGGTGTGTTTTTACTGCATATGGAGGACAGCAGTTGTTTTATAAAAGGCAAGCAACGATTGCATGTAAACACGAAAGCCAGAAAAGGCTGAAACTTTAATACAAATGACGATGAAAAAGAATGTAAAGTTTGGAAAAGAAAGGCCAAGCAAGCTAGCCAAGCAAGCTAGCCATCTATCTGCAAAATAGTGAACTATACAAAATGGGCATCACTCACTAAAATAGTAACATTATGTAACCATTCGCCTTCCCCAACAGCCATCCAACAAAGATAGAAGCTTTTGATATCTACCTGCAGTTTGTTTTTGAATCAAAATAAATCTAAAACATCAAATGTGTATGTTAATTCACTTAAGAAAAAAGAGCTATACAGTTTTCTTTAAAAATTGAAAAAATAATATCTAAAAAATTGTCATATGATAGGATCAAGTAAGTAGGAAAATGTAATTGCTCCAAATACAATCTGCCTTAAAGAGATGATGTCGTGCTAGACTTGGAAATATAATTAGAGATGCTGTGATTTGTAAATCTATTTCGCTATTTCAGTTAGGACAAACAAAAAAATATGCAGCAATTCAAAACCAGATGCACACCAATATTAAAGCTTTTTTTGATTTAAGAAAATGGAAAAAAAAATCATAAATGTCTTTGGATGCTGTAAAATATCACACATTCTAAGATTTGCCAATTCTGAAAACTCAAAAGGCACTAATCTTCTGGATTAGCAGAAAGTAGAGAAATCCCAATGTTTGGAAATCTAAATTAATTCAAGAAATTTCAAATACTGTTAAGGACTTGTAGAATTTCCAGATGCAATTAGGGTTTGAAGATGAACGGAGAATATATTTGAGCATATATGATAAATGTTGAACACATCAACAGCCACAAAATCCCAAAGTCACAAGTCTTGACTAATAGGGAAGAAATAAATAAAATAAAAAGAATCCACTTCAAATAGTAAGTCGATTATATTAGATTGTGCAAAAGATGGCGGAAACTTTTGCATTAATTTTAAAATAAATATTTTACTCAGTTCTTTATTGATCATGCCATCAGCCAACAGTAGGATGTCAACTACAGGCTTCATAGAAAAAAAATCTTTTTTAAATGAACTTCTGAAAAGAAATAGACAAAATATCTTCTGGGCAATAAAGCTGACCAGTGATTTTGTTGCATGATAATGCTCGTTGCCATGTAAGTACAATGCAACAAATTAGCGCAGGGCAAGGTTAGGAAATGTTTCCATAGACATGATTTTATTCACCTTCAGGCCATCACTTGATTAAAATGCAAACCAGACACTGAGTCAATGCTTCAAGGACATTTTCAATCAAAATTTCTTTTAGGATGGGATGAATAAATTAGCTGAAAGAAGATATAAGGCCACAGCAGAAGGCCAAGAAAAATACTTGGAGGATTGAATAATGATGATATGTATTTATATCAATAAAATAGTTTTGCAATGTCAAAATCTTTTTCAACATCTTTTATGTCATGGAATTTAGAAAAAAAAAATGTGGGGATTAGAAGATTTGAATTCAACAGCAAGAATATTAAGTTTACTTAATGAGCATTTTTAGTATCCTTATAATTTCTAACCGACAAGAAAGGCTCACAGACAAAATATTGCAAGCCTTAGTTCCACCAGTTCAAACCTTCATAGCTAAGACCTACCATGTTTTCATTGGTTTCTTACCAATGGAATACAAAAAGAAAGGTGATTTGTCTTGAATCCATTCAAACACCTTCTTCCAAAGAATTGGAATAGACCCCAAAAAGGATGTTTCACAATCACTATAATCTAAGCTTCAACATTCTGGTCAACCAATATCTACTTTCAACAACCGCATTCAGTAACCCTCTATCTTGAGCGGCTCCTGAGCCTTGTAAAAATAGAAAAGAAATGTTACATGTCAAGGCATTTTATTGTTACAGAGAAAGCTGAAATCTAAATTCATACAAAACATAAAACAGGTGACTCATTTCTGTAGAATATTTCACTGTTCAAAAATGTTTTGCAAATATTTTTTCTGCAATATGACGATACTAGAGTACTGAACAACAGCAGATGAGTAAAAGAAGATCTTGAGTCATTAAAATCATTAAGTTGAGGAAAAAGGAAACTTATTCTGGAAGAAGAGGTTGATTAAAGATTAATAAAAGAAAGTTATATTTATGATGAAGAATTTTTAAAAATTTTAACTACTTCCCAGCTGTCTTTCTCATTAAAAACAACACATGAGAAATATAAAATTGATAAAGCCTTTAAATAGGCAATTAAAAACGCTATATATATATATATATACATACACACATATATATATACACACACACACACACACATCATTTTCAACATATAAAGGTACACAAACTCAGTTCTTAGGACTGAACAGCCAGACAACCTGCACATGAGATTATATTGTGGTGAAGGCTTGTGCAGAACCAACCAAACACTTTTTGGAAGAGCTGAATACAGAGAACTGGTACATAATGTGCCACAAGGTCGCCAGATGAGCCTCCCCAAGTTTTGAATTCAGTGTTGTCCTTCTCCTAGACTAGTTACCACCCAAGGCTATAGGACCCAATCTGTCCTATATTTACCCATAAGTAGGGTAAAAAGAGATTTATACTTTTTCCAAAGATTATTTGCATGTAAGTAAATATAATAAACTCAAGTGTAATTTGAACTTGGCTTTCCAATTCCCCAATCTGAGCTGCTACCCATTACTGCAGTATATGTATATATATATATATATATATATATATATATATATATATATATATATATGGAAGTAGATGGTGATTCTTTGTCATAGGAGATGACATCCCTTCAAATTGATTGAAGAAATGAGGGATTGGGGAGTTACTCTTATTTAACGCACACATTAAGAGAGCCACCAGTAGTCATGAGAATCAATCTTGTTAGAGGTGCTCTACAGTGTCTCTATCAGGGAACAATGACTTAGCCTTTGAGGACAAGTTTGCACTTATTATGAGCACACACAGAGGAATTTACATTGGTATAGCTGGAAAAAGTTGTTCTGTTGTTATAGTAGCTAAACATGCAGGTGTGAACCCAGAAGATTGTGGCTTTATCTGGTATTGACAAGAAGGCACAAAAGCTTTGATGCTAGCTCTCATCCAAGAAGAATCTTCGGGGCACAATTCTTAGTAGGAAGACTAATGATTTCACTCCAAGTTGTTTTCCCCACCCCATTCTGTGGCCCACTATCAGTCTGATATATTTAAGTTTTTATTTTGTTCTGTACATACCTACTTATATCTCTGCTGCTTTTCATTTATAAGTGTAAAACATCTTTACACCTAGATATTTTTTAAGCCTTTTGTTAGTCTATGAAAGAGAAATGATACACATAGAATCCCATTAAAATCAAAGATATGATGGAGAGATTTTTTTTTATAAACAAAACTTGGCTGCTTCAAGCATTCTCTTGGAAAAAAAACCCAAAAAACTGATAACTATATAGACCAGGAAATGCTTCACAGTATTTCACAATTTCTCAGCCTAAGAAGGAATTCCAAAAGAAAAATCTGAGGTTTGGGAAGTTGGAATGAGAACTTTTAAGCACCCCCGCTTCAGGTTCAGAGGAAATGAGACTGGATATTTTTTATTTTTTTGAGATTTGCAGAATTCTGCAGTCATAGGAAAAGATTGATAATTTTGACAATTTGTTCTGATAGGAGGCTGGCAAAATCATTGAGAATATGAAGAAAAAAAATAAAGAGGACAAAGAACAAAAAGGGGTCTCACATTAATGAACAGAAATTTTCTTAAATTGGGTAATCTATGTGAACAGGAGCAAATTGGCTGACAGGTATCCAATTCTGATACGTGGATGGAATTGGTTTTATCAGGAGAGGAAATGGGATAAAAAGGCCAAATACAAATTCAGACAAAACAATTTACTTTCAGTTTTGCGGTTTTAATCCATCTCTCTCAGATTATGGATTAAATAAAAGGGCAGATTATGGATGAAATAAAAGGGCAGATTATGGATTAAATAATAGGGCAGATTGGGATCTTTAGAAGAGTCACCAGTTTAGGAGGAAGATAACTAATTTTTTTTTAATTTTTTAAAATTTTTTTACCATTTCATCCCAAGCAAGGCAATAAAGCCACTAAGATGCAAGCAGTTACTGGATGTGAGAGAATATGAGAAAAAGAAAACATTACTAAGGAGAGAGCAAACAATAAAAGAACAGGAATTAAGACAGAAGATATTGATTGACATTTGAAATTTTTGACTGGAAAGCAAGAAGACAGAAGAGAGTTCCACAAGCAAGAACTGCAAGAGAAGAAACTGTTAGTAGGGAAATTACAGTTACATCTAGTCATTTCAACTATAAACTGATGACCTAACTGCCAATCTAGTATTGGGCTTAAATTCATAAACTTGAGACACTGAAAGCTCATCAGAACAATTTCCATGAAAATATTTATATAAAAAGCACAGAGAAGCTATGTTATAGCAGTGGGGAAAATGACTGAAGTTGATATGCCAGGTCAGAACTGATAATATTGCAGATTCTTTGGATTTTATTGAAATACATAGAAGCACAAGACAAGATGTGACAGCAATATTCAATGCATAAATGTGCAAGATAGATTCTGGCAAGTAAAATTATCTGAGCATGACACAGTGAACCAACTTTCTTAGCAGCAGACCTAGCAATTGATACAATATAATCTTTCCACTTCATGTCAGCAGAAAACATTAGCCCAAGAAGATTCAAGGAATCATTCTCCTGTGTCTTCAGGAGTGTGGGGAAAGCAACAAAAATTACTACTACTTCTATATTTCTTAAATCATATCAACACATAATTTACAAATACTGAAGAAATGAAAACTGAAATGAGCCTATGCCCTGGAGGGACATGGTTTAAGAAAAAAAAATCCTAATAAAGCTCTAAGTTGGTTATTAATGTGTCCTCAATAGCTATTTTCTCCTTAAAAGAAACAAAAACATGAACATCCAGGCCCCAATAGCAACTGCAATGTCTAGTAAAGACCTCAAAAGATTAGCTTGTATTACTAAAAGTGGAAAGTTTTTGTATTCATATCTAGATTTTTAGTTTCATTTGAGAAGGCTCTGTTTTCATTGTGTGCTCTAGATTTGTGACCTTGTACCAGACTAAACTCAGTAAATAACTATTCTGAAACTAAAATCAAAAGCTATCAATTTTTAAAAAGTTTGTAAATATGGTCAAATATCTATATAGCAATGTAAAACATTTCTTTTGAAAATGAAAAAAGAAATTAAAATAAATAAAAAGGGCAGAGATTTAATCTCCAATGATGTTGAAGTGTGAGAAAAGGAGATAAGAGCTGAGAAGACAATAGAATTTGTGGGTCAAGACAAATACAGACAAAAATCAATTTACTGAACACAATTGTTTCTCATTGAATGCCTCGTCTGGTCAAAATGGTTGTCAACTAAAGAACACTATCTCTGACAGGTAAGTTGGCACCAGGCAAGATGAAACCAAAGTCTACTGGCAGTACATTTGTCTGCAGTAAGATTCCAGATAAATAAACCTATCTCAGCAGAAGTCTCAGTAGGGAAATGGGAGGGGGGAGAGATGGAGAGTGGAATTGCAATGCCAGACTTATTATAAAAAATAAAATGTTCAGTTGTCACACATGAAATGACACTTTATAGGAAATGAATAAAACACTTCTGAAATGTTAAATAACTATTTAGTTGAAATAGGCCACATGTTGATGAATGACTGTTCTCCAATATACCTCTAAGTTCTTGATTCCATCTTTAAAAAATACTCATCCCTTGATGTGATAAACAGTTCAAATGCTTCAATTACCTCTTCCTAATTGGAGAATGTTTTATTGCGTATGAAAAGTTCAAAATGCTTAAATAATTGATAATCAGTAGGAGAGATATCAGGTGAATATAATAATAATTCAAGCTACACAGCTTTTGAAGAGTTGATGGAGAAGTGAGCGGCTGTGCGTTATCATGCAGCAAAATTAGAGCATCTCTATTCACAAGTCTAGGACGTTTTTTTTTTCAATTTTTTGTGCATACACTGAATTTCTCTACAATATGAGGTTGCTGTTATGTTTTCCCTTGAGGCAAGAATGAATAATGAATGGTGCATTTGAAAGACCACCATACAGTAACTATTAACTTTTTAGGGGGCAGTGGAGATTTTGGGTATTGATTTGGTGATTCATTTGCATCTAACCATTGGCCTACTCTCTTACTGTTGTCAAAGATTATCCATTTCGCATCACATGTTCAATGCAAAAATGGTTCTTTTTCCCCAGTTTGCACTCATAGAGTAAGAATACTCAACATCGTTTCATTGTAATCATTTTCATTGAGCTTATCAGTAACAATATATTGATAGAAAAATTATCTGGAAAGAAAAAGAGTCAGTAATGCTATGTCTTCTAGTCTTCTTGGAATTATCTCAGTGTACAGCTTAAAGAATTTTTGTAAGAGGACGCCTAGTTGTATTCCCCTTTCTATTTCTGTGTCTTCACTAAACTTGTTCATTAGCCACATACAGGCTGTTTGTTCCCAGAACAGCTTACAAAATATTTTAATAGTTTTTCTACCCACCTAAATCAAGTTTCCCTCACATTTCAAGTAGTTCTGCAGGTTGGACTTTATGAAATAGCCATTCACCAATGAATCCATTTTCCTTTTATACATTTTGCTACACAATCCAAGTCTATACTTACTACTTCTCTTTTATTCACTTGATACTTTTTGAATTTAGGTCTGTCATGATCAGAAATTCTTGTAACTACTGCTGCTATCTGGCATTTTCTTGCATGTTATAAAATTTACCAATTCTTTCTTTGGGTTTTTCTGACTTGGGAGTATATATGTCTTTCCTTTCAGTTTATCTTGATAGACTGCCTGAGAGTTGCTAAAGACACATCCTTGTTCTTGTCTTTAGCTAATATTTCCCCCTCTTCTCTTTCAGTTTCCTCTCTCCTCCTGCATTTGTGATTTTGGGATTGTTACTTATCAAATCATCATTATTCTTCCATTTCAAAGACTCCAAGAATATTAGCATTCAGCCTTTCCATTTCCCCACTTTGTTACAGTAACCTCCCCCACTCCACCCAAATAGCTTGATATCATTTAACAATAAACTTGAGTTGCTCTTATTCTGCTTCAAACAGACAAATTAGTGAGGGCTGAAGAGTTGGCAAATTGCTAAGTTTTAGAAAGAGTCTTGAAAATATTGTTCTGAGCCTTCAGTCTTCTGGAAAATTGATGAAAGGAAAATTCACAAAAAGACAAAATATTTTGAGCAAATAAATACTCAAAATTTTTTAGAAATGCAATGATTATTGTTGATGGAAATTTACTACAAAGCTAATGTTTGTTTGCTTGGTTTCAGTCTTTTGTGCTATTAAATGAAATAATGATAAAGAATTAAACCAAGCAAAGAGTAAACATTGGTCTTAGTAGTGAATTGTATTGATTGAAAGTAAACAAAAACAGAATTAATATTTACAGTTTTATTTTATAAGCAGCCATTTTAGAAACCATTTTGAAGAGAAAGCAATTCTGGTTGAGCTTATAGAGAGAAAAAAATGGCTTCTCAATCCAGGTCATCAGTACCACCTCATGGCAAAAATAGTGAAGAATGAAATTCAAAAGGTAAAAGGAGATGAAAGTAACCCAAATGGTCAAATGAAAGGAGGAGGATACTGAATAGGTTTCTGAAAATTCTTCCAGGTTTTGAACACCTCAGTGAATATCAAGGTTTTTGCTTCCAATTTAATCCAAATGCTTATGGCGCCTAAAACTTTTATGAGATTGTAATTTATTTATTTCTAACAGACATGCAATAAGATATTCAGGTTTAAAGTCAATATTCTTTTTTTTTTTTGGCATCAGTTTGATTGGAGTTATAACTGCTCAGTTAGTTTTTTGTTGTTTTTCTACAAACTTTTTATGTCAAGAATGTTACTAGCAAAGGTTTTTAGTGAAAAAAAAAAAGTTAAGTATAATTAAATTTAAATGTTAAGAGATTACGGTAGAAGTAAAGTTAAATAAAAAGTTACTTTTGTAAATATAAAACAGAACAAGAAAGATTTCTCTTTTAGAGTTTTACCTTAAAAGTTAGTAAGCTTCAAATTTAAGCCAGCTTGATAGATGCCAGTGCCAGGATATATATTACAGAGATTTATTTCAGTCTAATGTAACTGATCAATGTTGGTTCAAACAAATAAGTCGATTTTAGGAAGCTTAAATTTTTTGATGATTAACATTTTAAATATTATTATTGTTTTTTTAAAAGGCCACCCAAGCTTTTGAATTGAAGACATTTTATTAAAGAGAATTTAAACAGTTCAACTTGATTGGCTGTTTTCTCTTTTGTTACCATTATATTGTGGAAGGTTTTATGTAACAATATAACAGATTATCAACTGGCTACAATGATACAATGTCCTGAAGCAATAAAATGTGGAGTGAGACATGAAGTCCTTGTGTTCAGGTAATAATTCTCCCTTAATGAAATAAAAAGTCATACCTGGGCAGATTCATTTATAGTTTGGTAATTAATCTCATTGGAAGAAAAAGAGGCTTACAAAAGGAACAGGACATCTTATTGCATGTTGCAATTGTTTAGTAAGAAAGAGAATATAAGAAGTAAAAAAAAAACAAAAAAAAAAGAATTTTTTTTCTCTTTCTGGAAGGCAGTGTGGGTGCAAAAATGAGAATAGATAAAACTAAAGTAAAAAAAAGAAGAAATATAATAATATATAGGAAGTGGGTATGTGGGTGGTAACAGAACAAGGAGAGAGAGAGAGAAAGAAAAAAAAATTTCTCCTTTATTTAAAGGTTGAAATCTTTGTCCATTGATTTTTCAAGTGATGCCATCTAATTCCCTGGCTGCTGCTGCTGCTGCTCATATTTTGTTAAGAAAGCAGAGCTGTCTTTTTATCCAGAAGAGCCAATGGGTGATTAAAAAATGAAGAAAGAAAGATGGGTTGAGTGGGAGGAAATAGTTGATAAAGACAATGATAAGAACAGCTCAATCCGCTTCCCTTCCACTAAATTAAATTCTTTTAGTTTGAGAAAAGAAAAAAAAAAAAAAAATAGATACTCCCCCCCCCCCCCCGACTAATTCCGTTTTCCAGGAATTAATTTAATTTGTTGCAATCAAGAAGCAGAGATGAACAGCATTCAATGGCTCTTTCAGCATGCCTATACCTGACCTGTACCCAAGCCAGGATAAGGCTTTCTTTGTTTTTTTCCTAAATACTTTGAAATCAAAGCAAAATAAGTAAGCATTAAGCTTGACAAGGTTTTACAATTGCAATGTTCTGATGTCAGTGAATAACATTAATCATTGAAATGGTTTAATACTTTCTAAAGGAACTTAGGAAAAAAATATTATAAAGGACCTTATTGTGGTCTGAATGCTGGCTTATTTTCCTTTGAAAAGGAAACAATTTTTTTAAGTATGTCCAGACAAATTGTAGTAGTTGTAAAATTTTTTACTGACAATGATTAAGATGAATTCATTTTTTTTTGAGGAAACCACAAAAATATTAGATACTGTTTAATCTGAGGAATGATAATTTCTAGAGAAAATTTAATATTATCAATCCCCTACATCATTGGTACCCAAGGAGGCTTGGCTTACTCAATTCATATTATGCACTACCAGAATGTTTTTAACTACATTTACGCAATTAACAGTTTCAAAGAAAATGATAAGAAAGGCTTAGTATTTTAATTGTGTAAATATCAAATGGAAAGCTATTGGGACAAAAGCAAACTTGAATTCAATATAATTTTACCCAAAAGACTGACATACCAAACAAATGTACACACTGACAAAAAAAAAAAAAACTAGTAACATCTGTTTATCTATTTTAGGCATCTTATACATTGTTTTTTTTCTTGTAAGTCTATGTGGAATTTTATTATTCATTCCATATCAAGACTATTGTCCGAGAGAGAGAGAGAGAGAGCAACAAGTGATAAAATTTAGCTCATACTAATAAACAAATTATATCAGGAAATGAATACAAAATAACTTATGAGAAACCAGTATCTCTAAAAAAACTGATGATGAAAAACAAAAAGAAAAATTTTTTAACAACTAACATGTATCCAAAACTATCACTGATGTGCATATAACATTGAGTTCTACGCAAAATAACCATGATTCAAAAGCTTTATCTGGCCTTAAATAACCTTTTAGGGTCCGAATGGGTGTTAAGTGGAAATAAAACCAATCTATACTATGGGATTAATTATGAGTAGGGTTTAAAATCTTGAACATTTGTATGTAAGCTAATTAGTTTGAAACTGATTAATAATATTCAAAAATCATTTTACTTTTATTCTCAAAGTTGCTTTCATCAATTACCTCCTGTTTATTAAGAGATGTATGCATTATGTGATGGCTATTGTCATAGAAAATGAAATTGGCTTGCAGAATTGAAATTTCAGTTGACTACACTTTTGCACTGATGCTCTTGGGAAAGTTGAGTTTTGTTTTATCAAATGGAAGATAAAATAAGAGAATGAAACAACAGTGCATCTCACAAGTTTGGTTCTAAAGAGCTGCAAGAGTGTGCAGAACTACAGTAAATCCTCAATCTCTCCTCTATTCAATGAATTCAAAGCCCTAACATCCTCATAGCTGATAAAACTGAATACTTTGCTTGGAAATTCTCATTCAACTCAACACTTGACTCATCTGGAGTACCCACACCTGATTTACGCCCTAGAACCGAGGCTATACTGATTGCGACATACATAACCCCATCGTGATACTGGACATCATCTCTAAATTAGATTCTCATAAAGATACCAGCCGTAGTCCTAAACAAATGTGCCCTTGAGCTGGCTCAAGTTCTCTCCAAACTTTACAACTATTCCCTTGTCGATTCTTACTTTCCAGCCAGTTGGAAGTCCTCATCTGTCACCCCAGTCTTTAAGAACTCTGGAGACTCTTCTGACGCATTTAACTACTGTCCTACATTTTCCACTGACCTGAAGTGAAACAACTACATTGAATCAATAGCTGCATTTATCGCCAGGAAAGTTGGTTCTGTGTTGCACTAGAAGGTTTTTCTCATCCGAGTCCATCCTTCACATTTACAAATCTACCATGCATGGATTACTGTTGCCATGTATGGTCTGGTGTTCCTTGCTGTTCATCTCAAGGTTCTCAACAAAATCCAAAGACTGGTATGCAATGTGATCAGTCCTGATTTGGGGTCTTGACTCCTGTCACTTTCTTACTGAAGTAATGTGGCTTTCTTCTGTCTTTCTTATAAATATTTTCATGGCATCTGCTCTGACGAGCTATTTTCACTGCTGCCCTGACTACGTGAATTTAAGCATGTTACTAGGTTGGCATGTCTGCCCCACCTTTTTACTGCCGAAACAGTTAAATGTAACTGCCTCTTCTACTCCCTCACACTTCCCAACAGTGGAACTCCCTTCCTCTTACTTGCTTCCCTGATAACTATAATCTCCAAAATTTTAAGTGTAACGTCAATTGACATTTTCTGATGCTTTGATCCTCATTTTTCTTTTTTCCCTTCTCTGTCCTTCTTATCCTTTCCTCAATTCCCTCTATACCCAGTCTTTTTCCTTACTTTCACTCTCTGTAGCCCCATGCGTACTAGTGTCACTCCCTCCTTGCTTGGGGTGAAATGCTTAAAAAAATAAATAAATAAAAATAAAAGCAAGCAATTAAAATAAAAAACACATTTTATTAAAACCTTGCAAATCTGAAAGAAGTCACTTTCAAATAAGAATTTTACAAAGTTCTGTATTAAATAAAATACTTCTACGGATTTTTCTTCAATAGTTGAGTTTCTTTCTTCCTTTTAAATAGTTATTTTTTATACTATTATTCTCACAATACAAGGCCCAAGAGCCACTCAAGATAAAGGGTCACTGAATGAGGTTCTTCTAAGGGCATAAGGTGGAGGAAGTAAAATGTGCAGATTATGAGTTGTCTATAAAATCTTTTCTCAAAGCTGATCTAGTTATATTCTTAATCAAAACAAATTCCCTGGAGGCTAATCTACAGAAATCAAAAGTGACAAATTTCTAAATCCTCATTTTCGAAAACTAGAAATAGGTCATTACATAAATTAAAATTCACATGTGTAAAATAGGTTTTGAATGAAGAAAATGAAAATTCCACAAGTATTTGAGTGCTTCATTGTTTAAGATTAGAGAAAAAAATTCTTATAACAATTCATTTTTTTTTTTTTAGATTCTACAATAATTTACAAGTATTTTCTAAATAAGATATTTGAAATGATTTTTAATTTAAAGCCATTTCTTTATGGCAAAAGGGTTTCTCCAAGGACATCTACATTTGTGCCATGTATCTGAGTATTGACTCCACAGATGAAGCATTTTACCATAAATAGTCCAGTTCTAAAACTGGACTTGCCAAAACTATAGAGTAAAAACTGATCTTCAAACAGACAAGAGAACAGAGATTATGTCTTCTTCAAGTACATATTGAATTACACAACAAGCAACAGAGGAAAGAGTGTTGAAGCCAAAAGAAGAAAAACAAACTTAGCAACAAATGTTTTGATAAGTGAAAGAAAAAGAAAAGAATGAAAGGCTTATGAGTAATTTGGACATTGCTATGTGGTGAGGGTGGAGGCTGCAACATTATTTTTGACAGTGATGAGGTGGAAGGCTTCAACACTGCTTTGGATTTTTGAAGGGATAAAAAACAGAACCTACTACCAACAGAATCATGGATTTATTATCAACAAGATTGTTACTGTGCTACTTTTTCTGATATTCTCACACACTCAGTAACCTCTCTGCATCTTAGTGGTTTTATTGCCTTGCTTGGGGTGAAATGATTAAAGAACTTTATGACTGAAGAGATTTGATAGCATTTAATTTATGTAATGACCTATTTCTAGTTCATTGATAAAAATGTTTCTTGGCATTTAAAAACAAGTTTAAGTGTGCAGTGATTTTGAAAATTCCATACCCCCCGACCACCAAAAAAATTTTTTATACAGGTGAAATCAACAATAATGGTTTGAACATTATGCAAATTAGAAAGGAGTTTCATTTAACAAGTACCCACATTTTCAATAATGTAAATAATGTAATTTTTTTTCATTTTAAATAAAATCTTCTAACTGAATTAGAGAAACTATTTTTAAAAAGTTTCAAAATATATCACCTGACATCCAGGGAGAAGGTTAGTCTTTTTTTTGTCTTTAAATAAGTGGCAGAGTAAATGCTTATAACACTAATTTCCAATGAAACTTTTTTTTATATTTAGAAAAGAAGATCCACCATGAAATCTTGGTTATTTAACCAATTTTGAGCAATTTTGGGCTTTTGGGTTTAAACTTGACATATTCTTGGAAATTGGACAATTCAAATGTTAATCAAACACATTTAATTAAACTGATGTCATTTATTGCCAAGCAACAAAGATTGAATGGATTTTTAAGACTAACAGATTTTGTCAGGTGTTCTTCAAAGGTAAAGAGGATTTTGATAAAGACAGAATAAACCAGATTTTATGAACTCTGATTTAATGTAAATTCAGACATAACGCAATGGATCAAAGAGTTTCGTTTTTTCTTTTGCTTGTATATTTCTCATGTTATTTTGTTTGAAATATTATTCCTATTTATTTTTTTACATTCTATTTACTTATACAAATTTATTGTTACTAAAGTTAGTTATTTAGTCCTGTAAGCAAGCATGCAGGAGTGTTTTTATTAGCAAATTGACTAGAATGGAGCAAAACAGTTTTATATCTTGTGGGAAATGTAAACATTTTTAAACCTGAAATACTTCTTGTGCTTTGTTTATTAAAAAGATTTAGTTAAAATAATTTGTTTTAATTTCTAAAATTTTTAAAAACTTATTTTTGAATTTAAAAAGAATTCTAAAATGTAATTTACTTGAAAAAGAAAGTGGGTCAAACAAGGTTTCTAAAGGATGTTTAGTCACTACTGGTGACTAACAGGTCATTTTTAATTGCTATTGAATGATATTCTCTTACTGTGAAATTGATAGGATTTCTGGAGAAGGCATTGCCGCACTTAGCATTGGCAGCGCTTCATGGCTTATTAATTTGGTTTTTGACTTTTCTACAGACCCTCAAGCAGCAGCAGCAGCAGCAACCTTATTTCTGGTTCAGTCTTGGCACCTTTGCAAATTAACATTTGCAAGATTCACTTTTAATGCAAGTAGAATGAAAACCATTTTGAAAAGTCTCAATTATTCTGAAAACAAGATGATGTTTGCAAGTAATCAGCTATGAGTCTTACCTTTTTGCTACTCAAGCTCAGAATAATAAATCTTAAGTCAATAAGGAAGTTTGTGTGGCGGGATGGGGGGGGGGCATGATTGTATCTTGTCAGAATATAATGCATCAGTCAAATAATGTGTATATTCATATATTGGATTATGTCTTTGGTTAAATGTGACATGAGTAGAAGATAAGTAAAGCAGGCAGCCATATCTGAATAAAAGTCTAGTCAAAGTGGGTGAGGGGGGGAAGTATTGGTAATTTATGTTTTTTTTTTTTTTAAGCGTATCACCCCAAGCAAGGCTGGAGGCCACTATCACGCAAGGGGTTATAGAAGGGTTGGAGGAAGAGAAGATAGGAGTGGTAAAGGAGAGGATGTGGAGAAAGAGAAAGACAGTGGGTCGATCAAGGCAAGGGGGTTACAGAAGATTTGGCGCGAGAGCAGGTAGGAATGAAAGGTGAAAGGATGTGGAGAAGGAAAGCAGACACTAAAATTTTAATTAATGCATTGGATTTTAAGTTTTTTTTCTCAATTTTAAGACAGATTTTATATTTTAATTTATTTCTGTTGAAAATTTAAAGTTAACATCACTATCTTGAAAACAGAGTTCAGAAAAATTTTTCTGATGATTCGTTTCAATTTATTTTGATTTCCTCAAAATACTATTGGCAAAAGTGTTAGGCTATAAACTTGCCTGCCTTAGGAGAAAAGAAGTTTCAAAAGAGTCTTTTGTCGATGATACAATGGTTATCAAATTTTATAATTTAGCAAATATCACAGTGACCGATGCCTTTCTATTATGAATAGATGTTCAAACACTGAAAGTTTGGGCAGATTGGCTCAAGCAATCTTTATGAAGAAAGAACTTCCTTTTTAATGTAATTACCAAAATGATACAGATCTAAACTGAAGACCAACCCATGATCACAAAATTATAAAACTATTTGTAGTAAAGTCATTAAAATGTATCCATTTTGGTGTTATGAAAATTCCGTTTTCAGTCCACCATTGGCTCCAACTCATATAAGTTGAGCATGAGCATAAGCACAAGACACAAAAAAAAAAAAAACTTGCTCAGGCAAAACTGGAGGATAAAGTTTAAAGGCAACATAACTCAGTTAAAAGGAATTGAAATTGAGGCCAGTGTATTTATAACAGTGGTGAAGACAGATATAAAAGAGGTTTCATCCAAGGGTGAATTCCACATATGTAGTTGTAAAATATAACAGGGAGGGGAAAATATTCCCATTTGTCAATAACTAACAATGAAACATGGGAATCTAGAATAAAAATTTAATAAAAATTCTGGTCCCTATTTTTGCTACGTACCATTAAGCAAATAATTCTGCCATTTCAAATTCAAGTTTCATGGATTTTTAAATAATTTAACAGGAAGGAGTGTATGAATTTTAATTGTAGAAAATTGAATGGAAGGACTAACTTGGATCAACTTGGAGAACATAAGTTTTGTTTCGAGAAATTTACTCTCCAGTATTTAAAAAATAAATAAATAAAATCAAGATTTTGCAACCATAAAATGGCTCTTAGCACCTTTAAAGTGATTAGGAACACAACAGCAGTTACACCTGAAGGTAAATATTAAGAAAAAAAATATTTCTAACAATAAAAATAATTTTGTTATTTTTATATTTTCTTTATTAAAATTTGCCAATGTGAAATTTTATTTAGGTTAATTTCACTATCACACATTTTTGATTTTGCCTTATTAAATAAATGCAAGTTATTTTAGCAAGAACTGACCTTTCAACTAAGATTATATATATATATATATATATATATATATATATATATATATATATATTATAGATTTTCTTTCTTGACATGTTAGAATGGATAAACTGATTGTTCCTAGTGAACAATTTATATTTCATGTCAGGTTCATGAGCTAAATGGTGGCTAATTTTCTACTCTATTCACAAATCAAATACACAAATTAGTTTAATGATTTAGAAGGAGTCAAAATGTCAGAGTAACTATCATTGGAATTCCCTCACTCTTTTATTCAGCCTCTTACGACATCGCTCCCAATTCTTGATCAAATATTTATCTAAAATCTATGATAAAAAATAAAAAAAAAGAAAGAAAGTAATCATTACAAAATTATGGACTGCTTTGATAACAGCTTATCTCACTACCATTGTCACCAATGAGTACCAGCCATTGATTATTTATTATTAAAGCAATCAATTGCAAGATAAAAATGGTAAAAAGCAATAAATGCTGACAATGCCAAGAACAAAGAAGCAATTACAAGATGATAATTTTCATTTTGAAGCTTCTCACTGAAGAATAATGAGAAGACACTCAAAGTGTAAATGTCAGCATTAAATAGGAGAAAAGAAAAACAGACAATCTTTGTTTGACGATTCTTATAAAATATTTTTAGGGATCAGAGAATCATAAATGAGTTGAAACAACATTTGAAAATGAGGCAAATAATCATATGTACTCACCATGAAGTTAACAAATACATCAACATTAGGGAGAAAAGTCCAGATGCTTGCTCATACATTCAGTTTCAATATCTTTTTCTTTTTTGGGGGGGGGGGGTAGTAGATTATTTTCAAGTAAAATTTAATACAGACCCATTCCTTAAACTTAGCAATTTTTGTAAAGTTTGCAGAGACATTGAAACTTTACTACAACCTTGTATAATGGAAAAAAAAAAAATTAGTTGACTTGCAGATTGTAATCAAGGTACTACTGAACAATACAATCCTAATATGTACCATCCAGGAACTTTTTGGCAGCACCACATACATACATACATACATACATACATACATACATACATACATGCATAAGAGTGAGTGGATTAATTTGTAAGATTATTTATCCCATTTTTAAGAGAAACAAGCAACACCGAAAGTCCTAATATCTGGAGCGTTAATATTGAATACAGAAGTTTGGTAGAGTAATAAATACAGGAAATTAGCTTAAAGTTTAAATATTGATGTTTTTTTTTCTGGCAAGAAGGAAAGGGCAAAAATATCACAGGACCTGAAAGATAATCAACAATGGGAATTTTAACACCAGAGATTTATGACCATTTTTCAGTTGCAAAATAACTACCCCCATCAACGTAATGGGAAATAATGTCTTCAACTTTTTCCAGTTCTTTTAATTTCTGCAATTGCCGTGCCTCGCAGGAACATTTAATTCTATTCCCATCAATAATTGCTTTGTGCACATAGCACAATGGAGATTTATTTGCAGAGAAAGAAGAGCTAAAATATATAGCAAGCAAAAATGGCCATGATTAGCATGTGTTTATTGTGGCAGGTAGTAGAAATAGCGAGCAAGTATTTAGTAGAGTCCCGCTGCCGCTCATGCAAATGACATTGCTATATTTAAACCAAGCACAAGAGAGAGTTCACTTGTGCATTATCTGGAAGTGGTAAGTGCAGTCATGCTATGATTTGCGTTAGGTTGTGTTTCGAATTTCCAACAGTCAAGCACTTTATTGTGACCATTTGTGTATTGACAAACCGAGATTTCTTTTGACACAAAATAGAAACCATGACAAGAGTTTAGCATTGTCTTAACACGGTTTACATGTATTAAAAACTTAAAAAAAAACAAAAAAAAACAGTTACAAGTTATATGTTCGTCTTTGGAGAACATTCAATTGACAAGGTTGAAAGGGGGAGAGAAATTCATACGTCACATATTTATTCAATACCATACACATACGTTTTCAATAAGTTTGCAAGTGAAACAGGTGTTTTGCCTTTTAGCTGATCTCAACCCTGACTGTAGCCGATTGCACTCTTTCTTTCCAATATTTTATAAGCAGATTAATCAATATCTCTATAAAAAGTTTATTTATTCTTTGAGTAGCAATGTTCATTCTTGTGAAAAACATTGTCTGACAAACACTATCAGGAATAACACAAGACAAATATTTGCTGTTCAATTTCATTTGAAAGTTCAATTCTAAAATTGATTTCAATGTTAATGGATTCTTCTGGTGTAAAAAGAAACTCAAAGACGGAAAATTGCAATACAGGCACATCTTTTAGAGAATTGTTAAATTAAGTCAGGATTTGAAAGAAATATTTAGACCTGTGACTTTAGGACTAGTAAAACCAAACCAAAATATTATCTGTAAATTTGAAGTAACAACAGAAAAATTATAAATAAAATAAAGCGTACCTCTCTCTCTCTCTCTCTATATATATATATATATATATATATCTCGATGAAAATAAAAATGGCTATCCAGTGTAAATTTTAGTTCTGAATCGTTAAGATACAGGGGCTGAAATCAAATTTCTACAAAGAAAAATAAGAGAAATGGTGCAAAAAACATATTTTAAATTTTAAAAAAAGAAAAAAAAAAAAAAAGGCAAGATGCACTGAATATGGCAGTTAAATTCTTTTTTTTTTTTTATCTATTAATGAAAAAATTCAGCTTTAAATTTGTAGAGAGTAAAATAACCAAGTGCTAATAAATGTTATCTTGGTAGGATTTTCTTGTTCTAAGCAAGTTAAAAGATGAAGGTACCCACTCTTCTTGGGGGGGGGGTCAGTTTTTAATCCTGGACATAGAATAAAAACAAAAGAGGAGATAAACTGAACTGAAGGAATATTAAACAACAGAGCAACTCAAAATCTACCTATAGGAAATTTTACAAAAATGCTTTTAGATTTGTACAATTACAAAATGAGAGACGAACAACTGAAAGTAAAAATAGATGAGAGTTTCCCCTCCCTCCCCGGCAAACAGGGGGAAAAAAAATAGTTTCAAATTGTAGAAAATTGACCTTTTGTAATCAGTCTAGGACAATCAATGACACAAAACAGACAAGTGAATTAAATATGACAAACAAGAAAAGTTTGTGATTTTCTTTTTTCAATGATTTCATCAGCAAAAAATTAGGCAAAAAAAAAAAAAAAAAAAAAAAGGGTAAAAACTTGTTTGGAAAACGTGGCAACTTTGGCTTTTTAAGATTTTAATAGTTATTAAAAGAAAAATCAAATAATAAAATATTGAATCCTTCACCAAATGTCAAAATTTTTTGAGGCAGTTTTTTTTAGTTATTTGCAGAATAACAGAGTAGAATTTGGAAAAAGCTAAAAAATTTATGTTCAAATGAAAATAAAAACTCAAATATATTTCAAGACAACTAAACTAAATAATAAAGGCGGTGGGGGAAAAAAAGCAAAACATACTTTGCCTGATGTCTCAGCAAAAGTACATTAAAAACTACATTCAGTAACTTGTAAAACTGATGATATAGTCAATCTGAACAAATGACTTTACCATGAAATACTGTGCGATCGTTTAGTGATAGAGTATTGGCCTGAAATCAATAGTGCTGAAGAACAAACTGGATGAAAACAACTGAATTCTATTTTTTCTTTTTTTTTTCATCCAGCATTTTTAAGTCTAATTTAAAGGAGGCCAGTCATGATTATAAAGGAGAGAGCAAAACCATTACTCATCCAAGTTCTTATGGTGTCCAGTGAACAATGGCCAATAGCTAAGAGATGTTCAAATGGATTCTTCAGCGAGTTTTTTTATCCATAATAAATTAATATGGTTATCTTGTGGTTAAAAAAAAAATGAAATTAAAATCTTTAACGCTCCACAGAAAGATATTCTAAAATAAAATTCAGTACTACTTCCAAATAAAAAGAGAAATCCTCATAAAACTTACAATGTGGTTCAATACGTTGGGTATTGTACCCTTAGTTCAATTATTTTCTTAGCACACAACAAATAAATAGGATGGATGATAATGAAACAAGTCAGCCAGAAGAACACATTGATAAATCAGTTTCAGAATGGACAACTTTGACTTCAAATATCAGAAAAGAAAAATTACTAATTTTACAAATCATTTCTAATTAGATGAATTGGCTTTTATTGAAAATAATACTTATCCCTTAATAATGATAAAAAAAAAAATGGACATTTGTGTTGCCATTTTAGAAAAAAAGAGGAACAGTTTTAGAGTGTTAGTTATCAAAGATATAAATTTAGCTAAATCATCACTCTAAAATGTAGGAAGATGACAAATCTGAGACAGGAAAAGCTGTTTCATATATATATATATATATATATATAAAAAGGCAGCAAGTATTCATCTAAACAAGTCTGACTAAAAAAAATTGACATGGTCTGACGGTTTCATTTTCTTAATATTTTATATTTTTTCAATTTTCCTATAAGGTTTTGAATACTGTGCACAAAGTGGTCGATAAACTGTCTGAGGTGCATATTTTGTTATTTTTGTTCAAGTACTTTCAACTTTCGCAGTCATTATCCTGGTAGTTAGAATTCCTTTGTTTGCATCCTTGTATTCTGTGGATGGATGTTTGAAATGGTCTAGTGTGACATCATGTGTAACTGCTGTTGGGAAAAAGGCCACAGTAAAAGAATATAAAAAGGATGCAGGCAAGGGAATTCTAATGCCCACACAGACACTACATCAGTTTTTGATAATGACTGTGAAAATCAAAAGTACTTGAATACAAATAATAAAATATGAACTTCAGACAGTTTATCCACAACATCAAGCACCATACACAACACCTTATCTTAAAACTGTAAAAAAAAAAAAAAAAAAAAAAAAAAATTAAACCAACAGACTTTGTCAGTTCTTTTTAATTGAACTGTTTGGACACACACGTATATATATATATATATATGTGTGTGTGTGTGTGTTGAAAGTGGCATTTTAATTCAGGTCATCAACATATTTGATGTTTATTTCATTTGTTTATTACATAAAAAAAAGCACAACAGCTTGTTTTTTTTCAATACTCAGAACCAAGAACCATATAATCTGTTTACGTAAGCAATCTAATAGTTTCACCATTGTTGTTGGTGTTGACCTAAAATGCTTTTTACTAAAGCAAAATGAAGTTTCATTGAAATAGATTTTTCAATTAATTTATTTTCTTTAGTTTATTGGGTTTTTGTAGTTGACAGTAATTGTTCTCATAATTTGTCGATGACCCTCTTTTTTTGGTGTTGCTCATTCAACATTTAGTAACAACCACCAGTACCTGGGGAAACATCACCGTTTCCTTATTGGAATTTTATGATGAATCATTATTCCTAATTTAATGATTGAATAAACTCCATGATTAATAATTATTATAATAATACATACACACACACACACACACATATATATAAAATACAAATGTATCACAGGTTTTATAAAAAAAGCTTATTAGTTTCTGACCAAGTTGACTATAAGGTTAACAATATTTTGTTACTATTGCCTGAAAAGGCAAAATGGTTTTCTATGAAACAATTGTTTCTATCAAATATGCATCAAACATTTAGAGATAACAACAAACTCAGAGTTGGTAATAGTGAAATTAGCTGTTTCCTTATAAGGAAACATTTACTATTGATTGACTAAACAGTTAAGATTACTGTATGTTGAAGATCTTTTTATCATTTACATCATTTACACAGGCTATTATCCTCATCTTTGCTCTTGTTATCAGAACATTTCACTCATTGTGACCTCTGGTCTTCATCAGTTGCTTGTCAATTTGAGTAACCTTCGGGAAATTTAGAACTGAAACCTTTATTTAATCTATGTCGATTGATTGATCGCCTTCTGATGCTTTCCTGTTCCCAAGGAAAACAAGTCAGTACTATCTGGCCCAGGGGTTTCAATCCCTGGTTTGGTTTGTTTAGCAGCATATCAACACCTTTATGGGTCATATAATGCCAAAATCTAAATATGAAAATTCAAACTTTATAATTCAAGAGAATTACATTATTTCATGATTAAATTCGAATTAATTTAGCTGCATTTTTTTTTTTTAAAAACCCCAAAAATTTACAAAATTAAACAAGGAGACAAAATTTGTTTCTTACAAGAAATGAGATTTAATCATAGCAATTTTTTTTTTTGACAATTTATGCCAGGTCTTCAATTTTATGATAAAAATGCATTGTTGGTCATTTTGTTATAAAAATGTATTTAATTTACTTTCCTAGTGTTTTGATTTCTGCGTGGTCACTGTATGTCCATGGCTGGGACCCTGACAAGTGCTACCATCTCAGATCAGGATGGATATGGGAACAACAGCAATTAAGAGGTGGTTCCATGCTCCTCATCAAAGGCCCTTTGCTGCTGGATATGTTGTTTATCATCATACTTAAATCCCCAGGGGTCAGATAGTGCAGACTTGGACATCAACAACAAAGATGAAGACAATAGCCTACATGTAAATAATGACAACTCCTCACCCATGAAATTAAGACATTTTCTTATGAAGTTCACTAAATATTATAGTTCTTTCTAATATTGATGAGTTTCCTCCTATTCTTGATTTTAGCCATGTGCAAAGTTATCAATATGATTATATCCTTATTTTCTCTTCTCATTACATTTGTTACCCATTTTTGTTATTGCTGCTGTTGTTGTTGTTGAAAGTGTTCAAGCGATGTGGTATTTGGTAAAGTTCTTTGTTGAAGAAGGATTATCTTCTTTAAGTTGCTAATGGCAAAAAATGTCAACCATTGAAAATGCACATAAATATTAAACCACTCTTAAGTTGCTTAGCTGAATGAGGTTTGAGAAAGCTCATGATAGGATGCTGACACTGAAAAAAAGAATAGACTCTCTTCACTTTGGTTTTTTTAAACATTTAGCTTTTTGTAATAAAGCATCAAATTTTAAATTCTATCTTAGAATTTGAGATTAGACAACACCAGCTGAATTAAATTTAGATCTTTTATTGCATTTGTACATAGCAAAGTGTCTTGAAAAATTCTTTTTCTTTAAGTTCTTGAATATTTCACCTGAAGGATAGAGCTTGTGTGTGTGCTTGGAGCTGGAATGATGCCAAGTCAGAATTATCTCCCCTCGGAAGGTGTAGGAGGATGCAGCAGAGGATCTGGTGGTGGGGTGAGGAGCAATGTCATAACCAAAAGGCACATTTACTGTATTTATTGCTCCCCTCTACCAACTCACCATTTGATATCCACTCCAGAACTGATTCTAGTGGCCCACCTGTCAACAGCTTATGATCATTAAGATACTTTTCTAAGTTTACACATCTCCCTCATGAGAGAGGTGGAAAAATATAAAGAAGAATGTTGGTAGCAGAGGAGAGCAGAGGGGGAGAGAGAGAGAGGAAGAGTTAGGCAGGAGTGAAAAAAATAGAGGGAGAAGTAGAGAGAGAGAGAGAAAGAGGGGGTAAAAATGTGAAAGCATAAATACAAGATTTATTTTCTTGATGCAACATTCACACACTACTGCATTTCATATGTATGATATTTTTTAAAACTTCGACTGTTTTTTTTTTAAAATAGTGATGAGACAGAATTGTTTTTTTCTTCACTGAAGACACCTCCTCCTCTTGAAATAATCAGCTCATACACAGAGAGAGAGAGAGAGAGAAGGAGAGGACAAACAAAAGAAAAATGTGAAAGCAGATTCATCAGTTAACTCTGAGAAGGATGTGATGGAAGTAAAATACAATTAAAAAAAAAAAACAAAGAAAAAAACCATGAGCCTGAAAGAAAGTGAAATTGAATTTTTGAAGATTTTTTTAAAGGCTAATTGTTTAGCATAGAAATGAAAGTCAGTGAAATGAAGGCAGAAACCTTTGGCATTCAGAACAAAAACAACAACAACAAAAAAAAATAAACCAAAAAAAACAGTCCAATTTATGAGAAAAGAATCTGTTTCCAATTTGCTTTCCAGTCTAAAGAATGTACACTGGTCAGAATGGGTGAGGAAAAGTTATTTAGGTAAATGCTAAATGCATTCTATGCACCTTGAACTTGTGTGAGGTGCATTTTTTTAACTGAGGTGCAAGGGTGGAGCTAAAAATGTAATGAGGGAGGTAAGAAACTAGGCAGAGAGAGAGAGAGAGAGAGAGAGAGAAAAGAAGAGAATTCTCATTCACCGCAGCATTTGTTGCAAAAGGAAATCTGATAGGGTTTAATAAGCAAAGAGGGACATTAGTTGCTTTCTACAGGTGTCTGTATTTGGAGTGAGACTGATTAGAGATTGATAAAAAAAGACAAAGTGGGTTGCTGAGACACACAAAAACAAGAGGGCAGGGACCTGAGAGAGGGAGGGAGACACACACACACATGAAAGAAGAGGGTGTTGAGAGAGAGAGTGTGCATGAGAGAGAGACCTAGAAGTGGATAAGACATAGATGGTTATGATATGGCAAACAGAGAGTGTGGAAGAGGTTGCAAAAAGATGTGAGAAAGAACAAAGCAGAAATTGTGTGTGTGAGAGAGAGAGAGAGCAGAGAGCAGAGATAGTAGACAGCAAACAAATGAAAGGAAAAATAAATTTAAAAAATATTAAGACAGATGAAAAATAGGTATAGCAATAGAAACCTAAGAAAGAATGATTATATATATATATATATATATATATATGACAGAAGAGAGAAGCCACATTATAACTAAAAACGTTTACAGCTTTTCTCTTTAAAACATACACTTTTCTCTTGAAACAAATATAACTTCATATATATATATATATATATATATATATATATATATATATATATATATATATATATGAGAGAGAGAGAGAAAGAAAGGAGTAAAGATTTATTTTGTCTCTTATTGTGTGACAGCTTTAGAGAATGTTTACATTCTATGAAATCTAAGCTAGTGCCTCTCTTGTAAGTGGATAAAAACTGGACAGGGTTATAATAATAAAAGACTGAAAAACTTCAGGAAAGATGAAAAGAAATAAAAAAAGAGGAGAAAAATAAATAGTAACACTAATAAAAAGCAGAGTGTATTAAGGAAAGACAATTTCAGAAAGCCCATGGACAAATGAAATGAGGGTGGGTTCAGAGAAAGAAATTCTTTGCCGGTAAAAATAGATTGATGTTCACCTACAGACCGACTGACAGGTAACCTGGCAAGGTGGGTTACATTCCATTCAACAAGTATAAATTTACACTTGTGTTTTTGTCAGAATTCTTCGTTATTAGCTTGTTAGTAGACATTTGGGACTGGATGATGAAATCTTGTGAGAATGAAGCTGGATTTTCATTTCAATTATAATTTTTGACAAAAGGATTGGGGGTGACCAGCTTTAAATACAGACAATAGATTTGCCAACACCAGTAAGATGCACACAATAGTATTTTTTTGTTTTTACAGGTATCATACTTATTACATGCCATCCCATTTCAACCAGCATCCTGTGTATATATTGGTTGTCATAGGAATCGAGATGACCAAGATATCCTGCCTGAATAACAACATTTCTATAATCAAGTTTTAATTCTGAACAAAATACTTGCTTATTTACATGTAGACTATTGTCCTCATCTTTGAACTTAGCACAAAGTTTTGGCCACTGTGTCCACCCACCTTCATCAGGTTCTTGTTGATCCAGGGACCCTTTATTTAATCGACATGGGCAGATTGTGCACATCCACTGTCCATTTCTAGGGATATCATTTCTTGTTCTTATTTGGTACTGATCAGTTATTGCTTGCCTGGATAATAACAACAAAGATGAAGACAATAGACTGCATGCCAATAATGATGACTACTCATCCCAGAAATTCAAACAGAGAAGCCATGCATGTATTCTTATTGTTTTGTTTTTCCTTTCCCGACACCAATAAATAGATAATAGATATGGATTATCTTTACAGTAAAACTCGGAGAAACTGCAAGAGTTGTTGCATAAGTGAGAATATTAATGTGAGCAGGGCAGCTGAGACATAAGCTTAGGTATTCAGCCGACTAACTTCAGATAGTAATTGCGTCTACAATAACAAGTGACAAATATGCCACAGCCCCCCCCCCCCGCTCTGGCACTAAATACTGGCACAAGGTTATTGCAGATCATTTTATGGGCATAACAACAACAATACTTGATTATGAGCATCAAAATTGATTTGATTGGCTATTATAATTGGGTTTATTAAACATGTAACAGAACTACAGTTAGAAATGATATCTTCACTAACCAAACCTCAGGCTTCACTTGTAGCATTTGTTGCATTTAGTTATAGCTTAGTAATTTAGTATTTAGTGACGGAATGGGTCAGAAGATTACAATCTTTGGTTGATTGTCTAATTTCAATCTTCCCTGAGCAGAGACCAACAATGACACCAGTGAATTGTGTAATTGGGGACTTGTCAACAGATAAAAAAGACAGCTGATTAATTGAATTGGGTGACAATAGGGTGCCTTGATTTTGTCATCTTGATCACAAGACTCAATGACTTCTTTGTCACTCTTAAACAAAAGCGCTGTTGCAATCAATCAGAAAACGAACAGAGTGATTCCAATCTACAAAAACACAAATGTCGAGTCAGAGTAATTACAGAAAGTCAGTGAATTATCAACATCATGTCAGACTTTGTTTTGTTTTTTTCTTGGAAGCATTTCAAAAGCTATTGTATTTTTCAATCAATTTTAAACTAGTATTAAGATAAAACATTAAAACCAACAAGAAAATATTTATTTCTTATACAGACCACTTGGTGAGGCTTGTTATTAATAAAATGTCAAGAACCTTAAAATAATAGAGTGTAACAGAGTTTGGGAACCACACACAAACACACACACACATATACATATATATATATATATATATATATATATATATATATATATATTTTTTTTTATTGAAATTGGAGTAGATTTGAACAGCGAAATTAGATCAGAACAATTTTGTTTACTGATGGGAATCTGATCTAGCCCATTTGGAATTGGGTCATTAGGAAGACAATGAGAGAGGATCGAGATAATTTTTATCAGTTAAAATTTGAAATAGAGCTTACTAAGGCTATGAGGAACTTTGAAATTCACATGATTTTGGGTTGAAGGTAGCACTCGTGATAATCGTGTGTGGGCCAAGGGTCAATTTATGATCAGCCAGGTTTATCTATATAAACGCGCACAGAAATCTGTTGACAGAGTGGTTGGCTCATCTGCTGTCGAGTGCAGTTGAGCTGGGTAGAGAGATATTGGACACTGGAAGTGAAATCAGGGATTGGAACAAAACCCCCGCTAACATGTACTGTTAATATAAGTACCGATGCTCCAGCTACCACGAAGATTACTACTCCTGTTACTACTACCGAGGAGGAACACGACTATAAACTTTAAGCTGCGCACTGAAATCTTTATCTCTCCCTCGCAAGAGTCGTATATCGTTCAGAGATGATTTCACAACAAGCTAATCACAACCCACTCTCTTTCTGTCTAGAATCCAGTGTATGAGTTTTTACGTTAATTATTTTCTTTTCTGTAACCCGTTTCTTTTCTATACTATTCTTTTCTGCTATATAAAAGACATTAACAATTCAACCATTGAATAGTTGTTTGTCTTGCTTTCTGCAGATTTTTTTTTTTTTTTGTGCATTCTAAATTTCTTAGCACAGACTCTCCAGCCATGTCTACATCTTCAGTCGACCGTGAATGGATGAACATCACTTCTGCTTTCTGGATCAAACCAAACACAATGTGGGCAGGAAGCAGGATTAAACCAGTGCACCGGTCGAATGATCTACGGATGCTCAGGGGACCTACAGCCACTCACTTAAGTTTGGTTAAGACCAAGTAGACACCTTAACCTAGAGAGTAAGACGTCAGGTTGTGGGGTTGGGGTGAAAGTGTTAGAGAGGCAAAACTCTTAAGCTAAGAATATATTTTTAACACTGAACATTATCAGGCATTTTTTGTGTGTGTGGGGGGGGGGGGATTAAAATCACTGAAGCTATACACAGAAAAAAAGCATTTCTTTTGGTCATGTGTTTCCACACCGAGCAGTGGCTGCACAGACATTGGCATTATCTCTGAAAGATTCTGTAAACCATTTGGGGAAAACAACAGTGTTAGAAAACTTAATATAGATTGCAAGAAGATTAACAAATAATCCTCTAATATCAAATAGCTGAACTTGATTTCACACTCAAATGTTGCTGAAGGAAAACTGCTAACTTGTTAGTTAATCTGTGGATTTGAACTTAACCAGGAGTTCTTTTTTAAGTCTTATTTGCTTTTCTGTTAAGAAACAGCTTTGGGCAAACAGCCAAGTGTAATGGGAACTACATTTTAATCACTGATCACCACCAAAAAACATTTGTCCATAATAAATAAGGAGGTAGGTCATAAATGATATGCAAATGCGGTCACTGAAGTGACCGACACTCTCACTCAAATTAGATTTACCTGCTAAGAAACACCTGCTCTCAAATTCAAAAAGAGCAACTGCAAAAAGAATGATAAGAAAAGCCAAACAATTCCATTTTAATTTACTCAATATATTTAAAATATGTGCAAGAAGGAAAATGTTTTTAAAAATTCAAAGATTTCAGGTAAGGGTCAATGAAAGCATGTGTCAGAGTTAAAAAGGTCAACATGGGTGGGTGGAGAATGTCAAAGCCTTTACAACTGACATTAGTACAACCAGAAGTCTCTCCATTACAAGTGTTTTAAGTTTCATCTTCTAAATTTGTCATATGTAACTTGAAGGAGAGAGAGGAAAAAAGAAAAAAAAAAGTTAAAACAGATGTAATATTATGTTGAATTTTTATGCTATTCAATGAGGCATTGTAAATTAATTACTTTTTTAGCTTATTTCTTTCATCTGAATTTCAGTTGTCATAAAAGGTAATTGAAATTAAGACACCACTCGCTGTGACAATTAGAAACAAAAGATAATAGTAATATTATCTGTTTCCTTAAAAGGAAACATTTGGCATTTACTGTACTGCAGTTGTTAGAATGATTTTATAAATTTCAAATCAAAACAATTTTTCAGAAAAATATGTTTCTCAAGTCCACTAACTTGCTCTTTCCAGTATTGAGGGGAGTTTCCTTCTTAAGATTTGTTTGAGTTTCTGCACTTGTGGCTTTTTGTAGCTCAGGCAGCTGAGAAAGAATTGCGTTAAGAAAGGCTTCCTGAAGGAAACAGTAAGCAACATGGTATCTTGCCAAAAGGTGATTATTCATTTCACAGATGTTTAATGGGTGTAGATTAGTTCAAGTAGTTGTGATGAAAAACAATTAAGATAAAAGAAATTCTTGTAAAAAAATTAACAATTATAGACAATGCTTCATCTAAAAGAGAGAGAGAGAGAGAGAAAAACCAGAAACAAAACAAACCTAATATTAAGTACAAGGTAGATGTGTGCATAGTGCAACAGCTATTAGTACAGAAAACAGGATCAAGGAGTCAAATTCAAACTCTGATCGAGGGGCCATTGTATTTGCACAAATACCCTTTGCAAAGCTGGACCCATCTCTTCAGCCCCACCCCCAGCTATGTGCTAGAATAGCAGAGAATGAGCTCCCCTCTAGCCTTGAGTATCAGTCAGTCTAAGACAACTCTGAACTCAAAACCAGTTGGTACTGAAACTGCAGCAGCACCCATCTAGCATAGTGAGGCTGTGGCTCTTTACTCCACAGAGGAGTTTAAGAAATAAAATTATACAAGTGTAAAGAAACAACTGAAATTAAGATAAAATACAAGTCAAAAATTAATAATTGTCAAGCAGCATGTCCAATTGTCTAACTGACAATTTTCATCTTTGGGAACACAGTCGCCTACAAAGCTGTCAAATTTTGCTTGAAAGTTAATATACAATCCATAAGCAGATTTGCAGGTGAAGATTTGGTCATATATAGAAAATTTGTCAGTATAAGTTTGTTTAAAAATAGAATTGTCTAAATGACACTCCTTGAAATGTTTTCTTCATCAATTCAGGCAAAGTTAGAACATTAAGTGAAAGGCAAAGTCATAAGATTTATTTATACAATGAGAAAAGTTGTTTATTATTCAAGACTTTCACTGAAAATTTATTGAAGTCTTCACACACAAGTAAATGATTAAAATATGAAATAAAACTTAGAAGGAAATGAAGTTCAAGATGCAAATATTTAAAAAGAAAATATAATAGTCAGCATAAAATGAAAATTTGCATACTGAAATGTTATTACAAACACAGAGAAAGATAATTCTATTTATTAGATCCATAAGTACCATTTAATAATATTAGTGTAATATAATTAGTTTCATTTTAATTACTATTTATATTACCTGATGAAATACAGCAGACCTTGTTTTCTTATCTCACATAATGGCCAACAATATTTCTCTGTGACATGTATGAATTTAGAAATAGATTTTCTTTTCTTTGGGAAAAAAAAATATAGTCAAGACAGATAATAGAGAGAGATTTTAAAAGAAAAGAGATTCTATCTTTACTGCACAGAAAAGGCTATCTGGGGATAACACCGCCCCCTCTTGGGCTATACCATCAAAAACATCTACCCATGTCATCTGCTCTACTCTCTCCATGTCAAACTCTCACTGCTACTCTTCTACTGCACATGTGACAGAGTTTAATCTGTGTGTATCGCCTTCATCAAAACCTCAATGATGCTACACAGCTTTGCTTGGCTAAGCCATGTCATTGCATATATTGTTGTATCCGAACTGACTAATCTTTAGCTATACACAAAGCATTGATATGATAATCAAAGTCACCAGTGAGGCACATGTGACATCTTCCATGGAATAACTGGCTATTACTAATTGAGGCTTAGAGATTTTGCTCAGAAACAACTCTTTATCTGCATGGCAAGAAACAAAAGCCGCTTCAGTTCCAATTAATAACTTTTGTCAAGAAGATTCCGCAAATGACCAAAATAACAAAGCTGTATAAGAGTGTTGATGAAAAACATAAGGAATTATTCTTCTGATGAAAGCAGGCAAAATATGGAAAGGAAACTATATATAACATACTGATATGAAAGGAGATGCCAAAAAATTTGTTGGCCTGATTCATTTCCCAAAATCAGAATTTCAGGGAGAATTCCTTCTTGATTGAGCTGATAACTTTTGTGATGTTGGGAAAGTCTAAACTAGCTCATTGTTTTGTTTTTTTGATGTTGTTATAAACAAGTCTACCGTCAGTCAAATTATAAGCTCTTTTGCACATTCTCTCAAACTGTCATTCCTGCTTTGTTCTTTCACCTGGAACCATGTTCATTTCTCAAATTCATCTTCATTAACCAAACATACTGGTCCCATTATCTTTCATTAAAAATCTTGAGCAGGTCAAGAATTCAAAACAATTTTTACAGCTGAAAACTATCACCATAATTTACACAGATTTCAACAATAGTAATCTGTCAGAAGTAATTTTGAATATGGAAATGCAATTATTATGATAGCAAACATAAGTTTCTTTTTAGTTTGATGTTTTATGGGTTTTATAAATAAATAAAAGGCAAACATTCAGTTAAAAAGTAAAAATAAAATTCATCCTTGATAATGCTTAAAAGTATAACTGAAAGCATTTGTATATATAGAACATTGGACAATTTTTACACACTTTATTTCCAGAAAAGAAAACACTTATACGAACAAAAGAAAAATGGAACAAAACGCTTAATCGTAGTACTTTGTCAGTCGATTGTAATGGAATTTACATAAAAGAAAGATTGCTGCCCAAATACACTATATATATATATATATATATATATATATATATATATATATATTGATAAACTTTGTGCCAAATGTTAGAATGATTTGTTCATTGCAGATATGACCTAATTGTTTAATGGGAAGAACTAAATGCTTGTAAGACAAGGAATTCACCAGTAGAGTTATTCGAGTGGATGGTCCACACAGTTTATATTTATATATGCTCTGTCTCCGATATTAAGCATTTTTAGTGATGCCCATATCTGAGTGGATGCACCTTTTTTTCAAATGGTGTGTATTTTGCCTAATGATCTGTGCACTTGATAAAACTTAATAAAGAAAATGTTCCTTCTGACAGCATTCAAACCTGCATCTCCTTTGCAGGAGAAACCACTACCTGATCCAGCATGCTTTGATCACTTGGCTACAGAGAGCTTCACAGGCAAGAAATGTTTAGATATATACTACACACACACACTTTATTTCTTTGTATTGGTTGTTGAGAATTAAAACTAAAAAAATCATCAATTTCACTGTCTTTTTTTCAATTTCAACTTTAAATTATTGTTATCATGCGAATCAACAAGCAAGAAAATATATATATATATATATATAGCAATAAAAACGGTTAAACTAATTTTACTTTTCATGATTAAAAAAAAAAGTGAAAATAAAACAAACACAGCTGACTGGTCATTTTATTTTTCACTTTTCTTTTTAATCATGAAAAGTAAAATTAGTCTGTTTTTATTGCTATAATAAAATTCTGTACCCCACAGAAAATTATTATATATATATATAATGCTTTTATTTTAATCTATCATTGCCATGTAACATTGATAGTTAAAGATAAGGCTTTCAGTTTTCTGACAGTACATTTGTATATCATGAACTGTACATTTTTGTTATCCCTTTAGAAGTGAGAAAATATCAGTAAAGCTCATAGACCCCCCCCCCCCAAATCAAGTGACTCATTGAGTACTATGACAGACTAAGGGGGGGAGGAAGTAAAGTTAGTTGGGAATTGCATCTTGAAGGAATGCATCTAAGGCAAAGTAACAACAATTTCATCCCTTGCTATTCGACAGGAGAAAAAAAATGAAAAATAAGAAAGAAAAAAAAAACAAAAAAAAACAAAGCAAAAAAGAAAAAGAAAAACCAGTTAAAATTAGTACAAGTACTTTGCATATCAGACGGATGGAAATATTCTTTTGAAAAAGGTAATTCCAATCGTAATATCAGATGTCTTGTTAGTTGCCATCAGTTTGGATTTTCTCTCACAAATATTGCAACTGCATATTTTGGCAACTTTCTTTTGCAAGCCATGCATATCAGATTAGCCCCCCCCACCTCCCACGCTTCACAACCCTTCCCAGTTTCTTTGACTCTCTACACAGCAGCAAAGAAAATCTTCAGTGTAATATAGACGACGGCTTCTCCTCCTTATGACCAACCATGTTTAATCCTTTCAACATTAGTTTTCTACTTCACATATGAACAGTTATTTTTTTTTAATGCATTTGGCACTGAAAGACTGAAAGGATGGCAGGAGTTGGAGCAGAAAATGAAAGCGCTATTTTTAATGAAGCAGGTTAAACTGAAGAGGATTTATTGTCTCAGCTGAACAGATTCAAAGATTTCAATTCACACCAGTTTCAAATGCAAGCTGTTATATTTGAAAGCTTAAAATGAACATAAATTAAATAAAAAACTATTTTTGTTCCTCCAGCCTCATTCAACTCAATGTGAAATTCATCTGATGAACAAAGGAAGAATTTATACGAAAACTCAAGATTCAATACTTTTCTTTTGAATTTATATTTGATTAGGCCATCGTATCAAGTGAAAGTTTTTTAAACAAAAGACTTCACAAATGATTTTTGCAAATAAAAATGTCTTAATTTCTTTTCGTGTAAATATATATTAGGTGGGCAAAAATGTTTCTAACTTTTTGAAAATTAGACTTAATAAAACTTTAAAAGATAGTGAGAACTTTTGTACACCTAACCATTTCTGTTTACATAACTTGATTAGTTCAAAGTTATAGCATGATCTCTATATACTATCTCTCTCTCTCTCTCTATATATATATATATATACACACATATATATACTATCTCTATATATACTATATGCACAGTTGTGTTTTTAATCTTTATAAAAGAGAAATTCTAACACTTAAGTAATGCAATATACCTACATGCATCCTGTACACACACATATTCAAGAATTTGCTTGTGTTGGAGAACATCCCAATTTCAAACATTTGAGATATATATATATATATATATATATATATATATATATATATATATATATATTGCACATAGAGTGCTGGTGGTAATGAATCAGTGCTTGAAGTATAATAATAGAGCTAAAGTTCATAGTAATAATAAATATACATTTTGTTCCTCAAAGATAGCATAACAGTTGTGCATCCTTTGAGGAACAATATATATATATATATATATATATATATATATATATATATATATATATATATATAGTGGACACTGAAGTCAACCCCCCCAGCAGCGACAGTATTTCATGCTTAAATGCAATCATCAAGCCATGTGTGTTGTGTTTTTGCTCAACTATTTACATATGCTGGTCAGTGATGCATTATGTGTAGGTGGATTGTGGATTCAGGCTTGTTTGAATTCAGGTTTTTTTTCTTAGACTGGTTGCCAACCAAGACTATAGGGCTAAATCTGACCTGCTATTTAACCCATAGTTGGCGGGGAAGAGATGGATTCATACATTTCCCAAGGGTATTAGCATGTAAATGAATGTAATGAACTCAACTGGAATTTGAACTTGTCTCTCCAATTCCTCAATCTGAGCTGTAACCCATTACTCCAGCATGCCTCCATTTTACAAGACTGGCTCGCTAACCAGCCCTGAGCTATGGAGCTAAATGCCCAGGACAACAGGAGTGAGTCTCCTACAATATGTTAAGGAGAATTTACGCATCATGCTGGCAATCATAACATCATTTGGATAGGGTGCAAATGTTTTTGTAACCCCCTCCTACAAAAGGTGGTAACAAGCAAGGCTACTTATGGAAATTAAACAAATGTGTTTATGATTTAAGCAATGCTTTGAGAACCTGGTATCTTACAGTCATGGAAGAACTGATAAAATTAGGTGCCAATGTATCCAAGTATGTCCGAGGTTGGTTTACCCTCCATCATGACAAGGCATTACTCCCACTCATGTGGACATTTTCTGCTGCCTAGATAATAATCCTAAAATAATGTAACAGAAGTCTTAAATGACGAAATGTGTCAAATGAAAGATTTTCCCACCCACTTTGTCATTAATTTTCATAACTTAATTATACATACATATATATGATGGACTCTCCTGTCGTTTGAGATGTACGAGTGTCTTTCAGTTCAGTTTTTAATCCAATACCTGTCACCTTAACTCTCTCCAGTGGACTTGTTGCTCAGGTGGAATAGCAAAGAAGGAACGCAGAACTGAACTGCAGACTATCCACACAAAAGATTTGTTTAGTGATGAAGGCTTGTGTAGAACCAGCCACACTTATTGGAAACGCTGATAACAAGTTGGTGCAAATATTTGCCACAAACACAATGAACAATACCCCACAGGTTTTAGTACCACAGAGTTATACCTCTCTGGTACTACCACTGCACAGAAGAGTGCAGTGCGTGGAGATTTAGGGGATGGGATGGGGATAATTTCTCATGATATCTCATTTTCCATTTATCCATTTTAATGGGTGAAAAAAGTATTTGTACAATGCAAATTTCAGATTTTAAAACTTTTAAATTGCTTTAATACTCTAGATTATTCAAGTGGAAGATTCTAGAATGTTCCAGTAATGTTATCAGTAGTTATTTCTAGCCTAAAAAAATACAAACTGAACATTCTGTAATTGATATTTGTGCAAGAAGCTTTTCATCATGGCAAGAGGTAAAGAGTTGACAAATTTGTAAAAAGAACTGATTGTTAAACTCTGGAAAGAATGTAAAATCTCAGATAACCTGAATATTCCATTTATTACCATTCATTGCAAGATATAAAAAGCTCGAAACTGTTGAAAACCAAAGAAGGACAGGTGCTCCATGAAAGATTTCTGCAAGGAAATTAATGTGTCAAATTAAACAAAATCCAATGGTTCCTCATCAAGAGTTGCAGGATGATTTGCTTTCATCAGGAATCTGTGTCACTAAATGGACAAAAAGCAATGAAATTCATAGGAACAATCTAAAGTCACGCTCCCCTCAGAAAACTTGACTGCTATTGAAAAGATACAGAGATGCCAGGGTGAAATTCATTCATGAACATAAGGATAAGGAAAAATTGTATTGGGAAAGAGTATTATGGACAGACGAAACTAAATCCGAGTTGTTTGGATGTAATTCTAGAAATCATGTATGGTGAAAAGATGGCCATGCCTTTAAACAAAAGAACACAGATCCAACAATGAAATTTGGTGGTGGCAACATCATGGTTTGGGGATGCTTTTCTGCAAAGGGTACTGGCAACATGTCAGTAATAGATGGTAGAATGAATGCCGCAGCATATCAAAATAGTTTGGAAGCAAATTTAATGACTTTGGTTGAAAATCTTGAACTTCCTCCTGATTGGATCTGCTAACAAGATAATGATCCTAAGCACACTGCAAAATCTCAGAAGAAATGGTTTGCTAAAAATAAAGTAAATATCCTGAAATGGCCAAGTCAGTCCCCAGATTTAAACCCAATTAAGAATCCGTGGTGTTATTTGAAAATTCAGGTTCAGTCAAGTGCTCATGCGTCCCGGATCTGAAGACCATATGCGAAGAAGAACGGAACAAAATACAAACTAAAATTTGCAAGTCATTAATTGAGAACTACAAGAAGTTGGTTGCTGTAGAAGTGAATAATGGCCAGTCTACAAAGTATTAAATGAAGACTATGTATTCATTTTTCTATTGTATGAATACTTTTTTCACCCATTAAAACGGATAAATGGCATTTTATTCTATTTCTCAAAATTTTTCTGTTTTACATGCATATTTAATTATTATGCATCTGTGTACAGTTAATTATATGAAAAGTATGTTTATCCATTAGTTGGAAATACAATAAATTAATTTGAGTTTGCAGAGACATTTTCTAAGTACCTAACTTTTAGCTAAGAATGGTCCATTTTTGAAAAGTAATTTTTGCATTCTCATCTGCAAAAGCTGAAAATTCTTCCGCATTATTGTAGAAGGAAGGACTAAGCAAATCTAAGAAGGTGAGACTTTAATGCCAAAAGCTATGGCGGCTCTCAGTATTATTAATACTCATAATATTTGTGTGCGATAATATTGAGAAAATAGAAATGCTCAATATCTGGTTGATCAGACATGAGAGAAAGCTTTATCAAATATGTCGTTTTGCACTTGGAGAAATTTATGAAGACAAACATGAAGGAGTTCTTAGCAAATCAGTTTATGAGGAAGAGAGAATTAGAAATGTTGTATTAAGGCACGCAACAAAGAAGTTAAGGTGATGCTTAACAAATTGACAAGCAGCTTTTTGTAGAAACTGAGGAGGAGGAGGAGGAGGCTGGTCAAGGAATGAAATAATTAGAAAAGATTAAATGATGTGTTGCAGACAGGTGTAAATTATGAGAGAAAGTAACGAGAAGATAAATATATCAATCAATATATGATAGAAAAGCATTTCCTATTTCTACAATAGATTTGAGAGAGGACTTTCAAGTAGAGCGCAGTGATAGAGCAATGGACTAAATAAGTAAGGTTTTGTAGTTGGTGATAAACTGAATTGCAATTTGTCATTAGAAAATTTGCCTTTAAATGTATGGAACATGTTCCCCCTTCTTAATGTACAAGTAAAATATAATACCCCTAAATGCTATTAATTATTGCAATATAACATTCTTGGAAATCACAAGGAGTTTTAGACTTTATCTGAATTTCTAGGATGAAGAGTTATCATTTACACATGGACTATTGTCTCCATATTTGTTGTTTTTATCACAATATTTAATCCACTAGGTTGGTTTGTCTGCATTTTCTTTTTTAACATAAAAAATCCATTGCTGAGAGAAATAGGAAGAGATATCATTCCTCAAAATCTCATACTGGGTAAATATTTGATCCCCATAAAGTTAGAATATATTGTGTTCTGATCATGAGACCTGACTTTGAATCTCACCATGGGTAATTTATCAGGGCGGTGACTTCTTGATACCAGCATGTGACACCTTTGGAAAATGTCTGAAAACCACACCATGGGTTGACTGAGGCCTTGTAAGTGGGCAGATGGAATTATTTGGAAGCTAGCACAAAATCACAAGTCATTGTGACTTAGAGTTTGAGTGTACTGGCGTTTTTCAGATTATATATCATGTCAAGAAATGCACTCTCTCCCAGAAACTGTAACTATGGTCAACTCAGCATAGTTGTAATATAAACCACAGGTGGATTCTGTGGTTGTTAAACAAATGCAGGTGTCTGCAACAAGGAGTGGCTAGCCTCCCAAGTAGACAGGCATACTCAGATACAAGCAGCCGGTCATTATTATATACACTAACACCAAGTTTTCTTACTTGAGCATTTCAGTCAAATAATAATAATAATAATAATAATGATAATAATAATAATCATGATGATGATGATGTGCATGCAAAGTCTTTTCTCAAAACTAGAGACTAATACAGAGACATTTATTTATTTAAGTAAAACACCAGAAACTCTTGTACAGATCTGTTCTCATTCATCTATAAGCTAGGGCAGTGTTTGCCAAAATGGGCCATGGCAAATTCCAGGTGGTCAACAGAAATTTTATAATTGGATATATTCTATGTAAAATGAAAGTAACTTTTTATACTGTAATAATTTTGTGGGCAAAAAAAATTCTGAGTTCAAAGTGGGCCATGAGCTAAAAAAGGTTGAGAACCTCTGGGCTAGAGAATTGTGTCCAGAAATGTAACTTTAATACCGGAAGTCATATCTGCTAAAAGAAATGAGTAACTTTAAAGCAGACATTTTCCATGTAATAAGGATCAATTATTGTCAACTGAATTGCTAGAAACGTTTGCAACAGTTCAAACCTTTTTTTCCCATTAATTCCAAACTAAGGAACAACTGTGCCATTTTTCAGTTTTAACAACAAAACTGAAAAGAAAACCAAAAAATATTTATTTTACTAATGAAAATATGATTTTGTTTTTCTATCAGTTTTATTAACATGGAGAGACGGTTTACTCTACCTGAAAAAGTGAAACCATTTCTTTGCAAAGAAAGATGGAGGATGGATAACAAGCGAGTTGGAATGAGGGTAGGTAGAATTTGTATGACAGGACGACAAAGAGCATTTTTGTAGTAGCCATCAAATAAAGTTATAAAAGACAGAGATTTGTAGAGAATGGCAGAGAGAAACAACGCTCGCAAACAAAGTGATTATCACGCATGGATGACCATATCATAAGACGATCTTAAAATTTAGGCAAGTAGATAATTTTGTAGCTGAAGAAATTATTTTTTTCTTTTGCAAGTCAGTCAAAAAATGGTGACGAATCTCCATTTGTGTATCTTTCAGAGCAAGAATAAAAAAAGCAAAGATTTAGTACACGTGCACTGAAGAAGGTACTTGAAAAGTTAAAAATACCCAAAACTTCTGGCACATCAATATCTTTACGGTTCATATATCATCTTAGCATTGCAACATGAAGAATGATAAAGTAACACAATTACTATCAACCTCTTTTAATAGAGAAGACAACTAGATGCACTCTGATACACATTCTTCATGGAAGGATTGTTACCCCCCCCCCCTGCTCCCCGCTCTTTGTTTTCATTGTTTGCATTGTGTTGGTGATGAGCAACTGTTGGAGAATAAGTGATAAGATTATGCTCAAGCTGTTATGAGCAAATTTGTTCATCAATGATTGTTCTATGACTTGTAAAGTCTAACAATATACCACATGGAAAGAAGAATGCCAGATGTGGCTACAAGAAGAAACATTGAACTCCATTTAAAAGCCCACGGCTAAATTCCAAAATTGTAACACGTCTGTGAAGGGTGGGACGTCTACTCTTCAAATAGACATCCCACCCGCCCTCACATACATATTACAATTTAGCTAATATAATTTAGCAACTCTGAGCTTTCAAAAGTAGTACAGTTAGTCAGGCCTGCATTGTTTCAATGACATCTAAAGTCATTTACTTTTATATTGACCAGAGTATGGATAATTCTGGGTGGGTGTGTGGGTAGTGAAATGGATACTGATGCAGAAAGTAGAAATTTATCTTTTTATTTTTTTTTGATCAATTTCCGTGAAACAAGTCGATAATGCCACTAAGAGTGAAAGAGAATAAAACGACTAAAGAGAAGAGGGACCTAGTCCTAAATGGGAAAGAAGAAGAGAGAAATCTCTGCTCCTGTTGAAAAGACGGAGAAGTGTGAAATGGATAAGAGGCAAACAAATTCAAATTTCTGGTTAGACTGTTGGATTCACTTTCGCACTAGTAACTTTGCAAATGGCACAAATCTGTCTCTTCTATCCAGAAATGGTAGATATAGCAGGGTAGACTGGTTTCTCTAGCCTTGAGTGGCAACCAGTCTAAGAGCAGGAAGATTGAGAACCAAAGTGTGAAGGAGGTAACAGGAAACCAAACCACTATCTCCCCCCCCAAGAATGTGTGGCAATTCACAGAAAGAAAAACCTGTGGACATTCAGGACTGCCTAACTTCTGAAGAAACAAGACAAAAAAGCAAAAAATGAATCCTAGCTTATGAACCAGGATTTTACAAGTAAGATTATCCAGTTTCCACCCATACAAAACAAAACCTATTCTACTTTACTGATCTTATAAAGAACACTCTGTAGACGAGTTTCGAGTAGGTTTAGAGGATTTCAAAGAAATGTTCAACAGTTCACATTCAAACAAACTATGATGATCATAAAAGAAGTATGTAAAGAAAGACTTGCTCAACATCCAGATAGTAATTTGTACACTTGAATGAGTGCCAAAAATGTTGCTTACCTAACAGGTAAAAGCAGCCTAATAACTGGAGCAAAGAGCCACACCTTCACCTCTTTATAGAAATCAGAAGCCAAGAATTCTATCAGAAAGAGGATCAAGGTAAAAATGTGGATAGAATTGGATAAATCTGATAGATCAAATTCCTGTCAGGAAAAAAAAAAAAGTCACAAAGAGTGTGGATGAAAAATAGATATTGGGCGTTAAGCATATGTCAACGAACAGAGTGCCATCTGTGCGATTTTTTTGGTAGCACAGTTTCGGCTCTATCAGACGTCATCTTCATCATTACCAGCCAAAAGCATCTGGTTTCATTTCCATCTTTGAGAGTAGCAGAAGAAAATTGCCAATGGTTCTGCTTCTTTCACTATGCTTCCCACAACGACACAAGATCACCCGTGGCATAGTGCAGATACTTTCATCTTTCTCACTTTTTATCCTGACGTGCACCTATCTGTGAAGAGTCCCGTTGATGATGATGATGATGCCATCTCCCCACAAGTTGTGTTATCTACTCCTCAAGCAAGCCAACGATAGGGGTAGGGGAGAACCAGCAACAAGAATGCTATGCCCACACATATCACAAAATGACTTTCTTTATTTAAACACAAATCAGTAATCAGAAACTTTCATGACAATTTATATGGCTTCTAGGTTTTGCTTAAAAAGAAAAAAAAAATGTGAGTGACAAAGAATTGATTGCATTCAAGAGGTCAGTTGAAGATAAAGTGGATGAGATCCATTGCTTAACTGAATAAAAGCCTTCAAATTTATCTCTTTTTGAAAAGCCTTTATCATAAGAACATTCAAGTTTGAAAATGTATTCTGATCGGCATTTCATATTTTTAAAGACTTCATCCAACATAAAAAAAATTGAATATATATATATATATATATATATATATATATATATATATCTAAATAAGACATTTTTCTATTTCTATTTTTCAGTTTCCCACTCCAAAAAAGATTACCTGAGCAGCACTCAAAGTTTTCATTTACATAGATTTAAAAAAAAAAAAAAAAAAAAAAAAAAAAAGGATAAATTTTTCCAGCTTAAAATATTTGTAAATGTGAGCAAAGAATTAACTTTAAATTAGGTTTTGTGCTATCAATAGAGTGAAATGAGGTTCTAACTGTTTAGTATCTACTCACTGGCAAGTAGAAACTTTATAGAAAAGGAGTTAAAAAAAAAAAAAGAAAAGGCACATAGTTGGTTGATTTGAATTCAGAATTGCTGAGATCTCTTCAGCACATCTTCCTGCTGCCATATAAGAGTACTTCTCAACTTTGTAGATCCCTAAAACTGATCTATTGTGCAAAAAGAATCCCCTTCAAAAGTCATTTTGTCTTCAAATAAGGCAGAAGCTCATTAGAAAACAAGACACAAAGCATAGTCAATAACTGTTCTGGTTTCTCCTAAGGTGGGGTTTCTCAACCAGTGTTCTCTGGATCCCTAGGGTTCCAGAAGAAACAGTGGTGAATTGGCTAATAACACTTTTGAATCATTTTTGACTAATTTTATATTTGTAATTTTACATATCATTAGAAAATTCTCAGTCATTATAATAAAATATAAGAGAGATAAATATTAATAATGGTATATAATAATTTTTATGCATGGGATCCCCAAAGACTTGACAACTATTTCAAGGTTTCCACAAGGGTAAAAACGTTGAGAAATGCTGACTTAAGGTAATAGACAAAATTTCTAAAGTAGTCAAACTAATTATTGAGTAAAACTAGAAGAGGAGACCTACAACAATTGTTGCAGCTGCATTTCGAACTGACATCTTGACATATGATCAATGGAAACATGTTCAGAAGTAAACTGTAACCAACAGCCATTGGCTGGCAAGAACTTTCTTGTTCCAACACAAACAAGGTTTTATTTTTAAACTAGTTTGTAAATGTCATCCTAGCAAACTTCAGTTACAAAATTATTATTTATTTATTGGTATTCAAAGAGGACGGAACACACAAATAAGTTATACCCGTTTTATTTATTAAGTGGAAAATAACAGGAAAATTCTATTTTTATTACATCCCCTGATATAGTCATTACATGGAAATGTACAATTTGCTCATCTCTCATACAGAATAAATTCTTCTAAAAAATTATTACACATGCTAATAATTGTGCGTGTGTGTGTGTGTGTGTACATGCATACATATATATATATATATATATATATATATATATAAAATGCATGCATTGGGGGGGGGGGCTGGCATCACTCCCAATAAGTTAAAACACGACATTACTGTAGGCTATTTAAAACTTTCAGTTTTTCAAAGAATACTAGGATGTAGACAAGGGAATTCTGTGTACCATAGAGACATCACATTGGTTCTTAAAAATGACTGAAATGGTTGAACAAACAAGACAAAACTCACAGTATCTACAATATCAATCACAATGCACAACATCTTAAAAAGTTGGGGGAAAAATACAATAAAAAATTAAACCAACCAACCTTGTTGGTTCTTTTTAATCAAACCTATTTGCTTATATATATATATATATATATATATATATATATATATATAGAACAGTATATTTCAAGCTTTAAGATGATTTACTTGCTATTAAAATAAATCTGGCATAAGGCCAGAAAGGAGAGGAAATTAGTCAGGTAGAAATGGTGACTATAATGTTTGGATAAATTCTAAATCTTACAAAAAGAAAAGAAAAAAGATTTTGCAGGCATTCTCAATTATGCTTGAATTTTTTAAAGAGATTCTTTTTCAAATTGTAAATTAAGAGCATTATTACAGATCAACAATTTATTGGTATTACATTAGGGAGCTTCTTGGGTGTGGCCTTGTGCCAGTCATGTTCAGACATCAAATATTTATTTTTTATTTTGCAAGGTAGACATAAGAATTGATAAGTGGTTAATTTATTGGTTTTGAAGACAGGTTTTAATACAGCTTTGAAAAGAAAGCCAAAAGTTTATGAACTATAGAAAAAAAAGTGCTTATTTTAATCACTTGTCAAAATTTACTCCCATAAAATGGGAAGTTATTTAATCTAGTCTAAGTTTTCATTCTTGCTGTGCTGTCATATAATCTGAGAAAAAAAAGGAGTGGCCTTTATGGTGAGGAATGCAAAATGAATTTTGCTTTTGTTTTATGAAACAAAAGACAATATATCTGTAAAAATTGCATGTCAACATTGTGTGAAAGTTCATAGTGTAAGGCTTAAAGAGTCAAGAAGGTGTTTCATGGAGATTAAAAATGACCAGAAGAAAAACCCTAGACGACGAAAAGCAAAGAACACAGCAAAGATAAGAAGAATAATGAAAATGACAACTTTCACAAGAGGCCCTTCATCTAAACTAAAACCAATAATACACACATACTATCTCTGTTTAAAGGCTATCTTTTCTGGTAATATGAGGACAACCTGATTAGAATAGGAAGCAGACTGGCAGACATTGATGGTTGGTCATGATTCACTAAGATCAAGGTCAATAGAAAGAACCAACATCAGAGCAGCACTGAGAAGCCATTTATAGTAACTGGTCAACATTAGGGATTCACATTTCTTCAGCCATCTGAAGTCTTGCAGAATGGATGAAAGGAAAATGTACAAGCAGGATTATTTCATCTTCTAAAGACAAAATTTTTCAGCAAAAAAACAGGATTGAAAGAAAGAAAGAAAAAAGTAGACTACATGAATTATAATAAAAAAAAGAAATTAAGGAGTACAAATGCATTAGAAACATGATGACTGAGTGTATTGGAAAATGAAAATTAGACGTTTTGTAAAGAATTTTTTTCCAAGTTTGAAAGCAAATAATTTTGAAAAGCTATTTTTACCATAAACTGAGCTTTCATAGAGATTTTCCTGTTTGTAATGGGCAAAATTCTGATGGGAGTAAATAGGCAAGTAATATATAAACTCTAGTCAATAATTTTAGAAAATGAATCTGTTTAAATACCTTAAGATTCTCAGAGCAAATTACTTACAAGTGAATATTCCTGAAGATGCTTTTGAGCCAGAGGAAATTGAAATAAAGAGGAGAAAAAGATAAAACAATTACGACTCTAAAAGAAGTCAGTTTTTCGTCTTGGTTGAGCCAAAGAGAAGAAAAAAAAAATCAATCAATCAAAGACCACAAAGAAAAAGAAAGAAAGAAAAAGTTTCGCAAAACTTTTAAAGAAATTCTCAAGTAAAAAAAAGAAAAAAACTTTTTTCCACCTTATGAACTTTGAATGATGCATAAAAGGTGGCATTCAGAAGACTAGTGTGCTAAGGGTTTTATGATTTGAGCACAAGTTTGGCAGAAAATCTTTCCTGGAATACCACACTGTGAATGGATTTGGCAAGAGAAAACAGTGAGAGAAAGAATGAAAGGGGTGGGGTTAAAGGCTTTCCTTGATCATCAGGACATTGCAAGTATAGAGAAACGTATAGAATTGATTTCAAATGACAAAATGAATAAATGAGGGGAGAATCTCCAGAACAAAGGCATCGTGAGAAAGCATACGAGGAAGACGGAAGAAGGTAAGCAGAGATCAGTCCAAGGAGGGTGCCAAGAGGGAGGATGTATAGATTGAAAAATAAGTTTACAGTTTAATCAAATAAAAGACAGGGGGGGGGAGAAAAGACAGAGGGGGGGGAGAGAAAAGACAGAGGGGGAGGGAGAGAAAAGACAGAGGGGGAGGGAGAGAAAAGACAGAGGGGGAGGGAGAGAAAAGACAGAGGGGGAGGGAGAGAAAAGACAGAGGGGGAGGGAGAGAAAAGACAGAGGGGGAGGGAGAGAAAAGACAGAGGGGGAGGGAGAGAAAAGACAGAGGGAGGGAGAGAAAAGACAGAGGGAGGGAGACACCGAGGGGGTGGGGGAGAGCGAGGGAGATACCAAAGGGGTCAGGGGATGAGCTAGGGAGACACCGAGGGGCGGGGGGTGAGCGAGGGAAACACCAAGGGTGGCGGGGGGTGAGCGAGGGAAACACCAAGGGTGGCGTGGGGTGAGCGAGGGAAACACCAAGGGTGGCGGGGGAAAGTGACGGAAACACCAAGGGGGTGGGGGCGAGTGAGAGACTGAGATTTGAATGTTGAAGAAACAACAATGTAAGAAGAATTAGAAGAGATTTACTAATCCAGGGTGAAAAGGCTCCCCCACTCCCCACCAAAAAAAACCCCAAAAAACCTGAAAGACAAATTGTGGATTTGGAATCTAAGTAATTATCACGTTTTTAGCTTGTGGAGATTCTACCAGCAAATTTAATTCTCTTTTATTAAAGAGATACTGAAGGCCTGAGATTAGGTTTGAGAATGACAAATATATGAAAGAACTCATGAGAATTGATGCCTTATTTTTTGAGATTAAATAGAAAGGATTTTTCTGACTGTGCTAAAAGAAGAAATACTGCCAATAAAATCTTTGGTAGTAAAACTAAATTCTAATAAAACAAATGAGATCTTTCCGGATAAGTGAGCTCATTTATTTGCTGAAGAAGTGGACACATTAGCACCTTCATTATTCCTGCAATGCAGAAACCCATCAAGAGAAAGAAAGAAAAAGTGAAAATGGCCAAATAAATCAAAGCTAATTTCTGTCTATGCAACCATAATGAGGGTTGGTTTTGAAAGAACTACAAATCTCACTTAACAAATACAACGGCATTGTAAATGTTTAGGTGGCGAGAGCTTTTCAACATGGCCCAACTAAACATGTGGAGTTTGTAAATTGCACATTCATATACTTAAAAGTGAAGTACATGGTAAATAATATTTAATAGATTAGAAACACCTATTTTTTCTAATGCTATATCCCTTTTTAGGATTGAGGTAATCATTCTTTCTCTTTATGATCTTTGAATTGCTAGGACTTCTTGGGAAAGATAGTACAGTGGTTTTTGCTACCTTCTCTAGGATTTGGAATTCAGGATTTACCTACTCTTAGACTGATTCCCACAAAAACTAGAGAGCCTAGTCTACCCTGCTATTTAACCCACAACTCTTGAGGAGGAGAAATGGATTTATACTTTTCTAAGAGCAAAAGTGAACAGAACACACTAGCTTGGAATTTGAACTTGGCTCATCAAGTTCACTTCCCGTACAAATACCCATAACACCAGCTGCACTAGGATCTTGTAGCAGATTTATACAAAAATGTAGTTATTGAAAATAAATCCTTGCTGACAAGAAAAAAAAAAAATTCACTAAGTATAGGATTGATTTTTATAAAAATACCAATGTACCGAATTTTGAGAGCCAATCCTTAAATAAAATGCGGTGAGTCAGCACTACAAAGCAGATGAAATGTTACCTTGACTGCAAAGAGTAGTAAACAAATTGTCCTCCTTGAGAGAGTATTAACTTGACATGAACAAATCAAACAGGTTGAACTTTCAGTCACTGATTAGACAATTGAGACTTAATCTTGCTCATATCAGAAAAATAGAAGCTTTCAAGTTGAAAAAGGACTGACCAAAATATTTGCTTTCTTCTTTTGTCTTGTCTACTCACAGAATATATCAGATATTTAATTATTCTACAAAGCAGAAGGTACACACAAAAAGAAAAAAAAAACAGAGCCTGATAGTGCAAGAGTAAAAAAGCAACCTACCAAAAATAAAAGGCTTATCGCAACAAGGAAGAACAATTCTCCAAGACTCTAGCAATTCCTGGATTTTATCAATAAACCACATGGCAAGAAGAATGTGAAAAGCTTATACAAGTTTGATTGTATAAAGAAGTAAATGAGTAAATAATTTTATCATACCGATATTTATCTAGGTTATGTTGACTTACAAATCACCTGTTCCTTGCTTCTACATTATACAAGGGTAAATCAATTATCACAGTATAATGTTTGATTTGTGTGCTCAAAAGAGTAGCTGTGGATTTGCTGTGTAAAATAATTTTTTTCATCATCAAGCTACCGAGATGATGACACACAAAGGGTATTGAAAAGTTCTCAGCTTGACCCAAGAAAAAAAGAATTTTGTTGTTGAGCCAAAAACTATTCAGCATCACTCGTGTATGCATAAATTTTAAAGTTAAGCAGTTTCTATACAGTGAATTAGCTGAAGACAAAGATTAAAAAGACCAGCAGTACCCCGAGCCAAAATTGAACAATAAAGACTGCATTAAGATAACACAGTGAAGAAGGCCAAAATCATGCCCTTCAAATGACTGGGAAGGTCTAATGCTAGATTGTTCATCCTGGACAAAAGCAAGAAAGAATGGTAATGGGGACTTTAAATAGAACTATGTTGCTCATGAGAAAAAAAAAACAAAAAAAAAAACCCTTAAGAAGAGAGCTATTCAAAAAAGGTCCTGAGGTTAATTTCCCAGAAGCTTATTACAAAATTTGATCTAGCATGTAAATGAATGCAGTTTGCATTCTGTTTTAGTAGGGCACGGCTCAAAAATCAAAGATAGAAAAGAAAGAAATTCATTATGCATTATGAGGTATTTGCATAACAACTACAGCCAAAAAACATCCAATGTTGCTATATTTACATGAGACAATGTAAAACTGTAGCAGGACTAAAAGCCATATCTGCACTCTGCCCATATTTGAGGATGGATCAAGGAATGGCACTGCTTAAAATGGAGTAACTTAATGTTTTTGTTGCCTGGCAGGGAGAAGTCGAAGATGACTTATAATGGGATGAATCTCAAATTTGTTGAACTGAATTTGCATGTTTTTGTTGTTGAGAAATTGATGTCCGTCTGCCATTCCTTTGGAGAATTTACAAAACAGACATTACTAAATAACTTTTGTTATGTGGTTTGCATCAGTTTGGTTCAGTAGGCAAGGTAAGATTTCACTGTGGCCGATCTTTAAATAGTACTTCTCAATTCCTCATTGCATATCAAAAGGGAAAGTAAATTCTATTAACAAGAACATGGCTAACATATAAATTGGCACATTACCTTTGATTAGTTTATAATGGATAATAGCAACGGCCATGAAAGCCTGTCTAAAAATCTTTTCTTCAAAAGATGTCTACATTAAGGAAATAAAACATGCAACAAATGTCTTTTAGGAATCTCTCAAAGTGGCAAGCTAATCTCACAAAACATCTACTCATTAACTGATCGAAAAGATTGTAATAAAATAATAATTATTGTAGTTAAGAGAAAAACAAAAATTTAATTACTGAAGATCCCAGTGAAGAATTCAACAAAGAGCAAAGAGATCCAAGTCTCTGCCTTTATAAATTTCATTTTGGTGGTGGTATGCTTCTCAGTATACAATGTGGGGCTTCTTCTTGCAGAACTCCAGATAGGTGGTTTAAAAGAGGGGAAAAAAAAATAGTTTTCAGATATTAGGAATGCATAAATGAATTGAATACAACAAACATAAAAAAGAAAAACAAAGCTACTATCTCAATATCCAACCAGAATGGCAGAAATGACAATAATAGCTATGACACACTGTGACAAAAAAGTAGTTAATAGTTTGTTTATTTTAACAAACTACAAATAATATTTCAAAACAGAGATTAAAATGAAAATAAAGTCTCATCAAAGGATTTTGTTGCAGTCTTCAAATTTTGAGAATCTCTTATTTCCAAATAGAATTGTTGGCATTGGTCTTCAGTTTCTTTATTGTAGGTTTACTGTGAAATATTTCAAAAGAAACTACTCCATATTATTTATTTTAATTTTTTCTTTATATTTGAAGCCACTTTTAAGTATATTATCTATTTCTTATTTTTCCTTTTGTTTATTTTGTTTTCAAGCAACTTTAGTGAGACCATCAATCTATGGTTGCAAAGGGAAGATCTCAGTGAAATATGAACTTACTGATTGAAAACTATAACGTTCGCTATCACATATAAACTTGGTCTTCATCTTTCCCTGATTGATCTCTCTTGCAGTCAACTATATAGATAGATAGATAGATAGATAGATAGATAGATAGATGACATTTTAATGTTTTGTAAATTCATTGATTTCCTGTATCATAGTTTGATGAACTTTTGTTAAAAAATAATGAAAGGTTTAATTCAGTTTATTAAGAAATAAAAAAAAGAAAAAAAGAAAAAAAAAGGTCACACTCCAACACAAAATTTATAAAATTGAATGTAATTACATTCATAGTATGCCTTTCTGGAACCTTGTAGAAATTGTTTTCGTTTATTTGTAACTTTGTATGTTAGGCTATAAAGTGAAATGTATTAAAAATACAAATACTATCCTTTCAAATCATTAGCAAAATGAAAAAGAAAGCTTCTGAAAATTTGCAATTTTTTGTTCATTTGTAAAATTGTATGCTATAAACTCTGTTAAATGTGCTAAAAATACATAAGTCCTTTCCAATTATGTCATTAGTAAATTAAAAAATAAAACTTCTGGAATATTTTGACTTTTTACTCTTATTGCAGATATGGTAAAAATCAAATTTTTGATTTGACGGTGACCTTTTTCAAGAACTAAAACAAATTAATGTCTTTTTCACAAAAATTTAAACATTTAAGACAGGAACATATCGTTAAAAAAGTCATAACCCACACACCCACACACACACCCACACACACAGTTTATTGTAGGCAGGTGTAATTATTATGTACCACTGATTAACTATATGAAACCCTAAACAAAAGATTGAGAAACATTCATAAATTTGTTTCTATAAATGTGGAAAGAGGATTTGTATAAAGGCAGAAACAACAATAGCAAGGGAGAGTTATGACATGCTGATGAGGAAATACAAGAACAGAAACACAGTGAACTTAATATGAAATGTTTTGCTGGACCATTAAGTCAGATTTCACAGCTTAATAGTTGGAAAACCACTTTGTCAGGATTTGACAAATTTTAATTTTGCAAATAAAGTTCATAAAATTGATGCCCCCTGCCTCCTGTGTAAGACATGAAAAGGACTTGCATGTGGAAAGATTAAAAGGAGAGAACAACAAGAAAAAACAAACACCATATTAATTTTTATGAAGAGAAATATTTGTATGGCTTGAAATTCTAATATGAAACACCCACTTGGCACACATCTGCCAGGGAAATCAAAAATTTCATTTCATTTTCAGTTTGCATGTGTTTATATAATTCTAGAAACAGCTATTCTCTGGAAAACTATAGAAAATGTTTGCACTGAGAAATATTACACTTAAATGAGGTCTTTTATTAAGACAAAAAGAAAAATGTAGACTTATTTCATTAATGTGCTTTTTTGTTTGGTTCCTTTTTTACAGCTTATCAAATCTCTGCAAGGTTTTTTAAGGATAAAAAATTATTTTTAGATTATAAAATTTTTTTTTTTAGATAATGATTTAGTGATACAAGTCTTACTAATTAACCCATAGCTGGGGGAGAAAAGGTGAATTCATACCTTTCCCAAGGGTATTTGCATGTTAATGAATATAATGAACCCAAATGAAGTTGGAACTTAGCTTTCCAATTAACAATTCAGAACCATTATTCATTACACCACCCATACACCTGAGCTTACATTACCTGGTATTCCCAAGTGATCATCCATCTAGGTACTGACCAAGTTCATGACTGCTTAATTTCAGTGATCATATGGGAACAGGTGTCAAAGAATGTTGGAATGATTTGCATCTTGTAATTTGTTACAATGTTAACTGTCTTTCCAGAAGGGATTCTGTTTATTGTTGCTATTCATTCTTGACAGTTTGGAGACATGCCTACAAAGAATTAGATTGCATTGCACAACTGACAAAAACCGAAATCATATTTTAATGGGGATAAAAGGAATTTTTTCCCTGATATTGAAACCTTTTAAAATGTTGATAGGTCTGCTACTAGGAAAATTGGTTCACTGCGTCTGGTTAGACAATCTTTCTCATCAGAATTGATCTTTGCTCGTTTATAAGCCAACCATTTGTCTGTGCATCAAATACAGCTGCCACATCTGGTCTGGTGTTTTTGCTATGTATCTAGAGTTTGAACATGGAATCCAAAGAATCTGCAACATTATCAGTCCTTACCTGGCATTTCATCTTCAGTCATTTTCTCAATGCCATAACATATTTGCTTTTTCCATAAATACTTTCATGGTAACTGTTCTGATGAGCTTTCAATTTAAGTGCAGTACTAGATTGGCAGATAGGTCTCATCATTTCACTGTTGAAATTGCTATGATGTTCTATGCTAATAGTTTCTTCACTGGCACTTCTTGCTTGTGGAACTTTCTTCCAACTTCTCGCTTTCCAGTCCATTTTGATCTTTAAAAATTAAGAGCCCAATGTTACTCGTTGTCTTCCTTCCTTCCTGAATCCTGTCCTCTATTTTCCTATCGGTAACACCTTTTTTTGCATCTGAGTAGATTTGATTGCCCTGCTTGGGTGAAACGGTTCAAAAATAAATAAAAACACTCTTCCCAGTTTGCAATGATCTTCATACTTCCTTCATATGAACTAGGAACAGTATTTGCTTGTTTTAATTTATAAAGTTTCAATGATTCTCTGATAACTAAACGTCCATATAAGGTCATGTAGTATATTAAGTAAGATTGAAGCTTATTGTAGAAATGAATCAGACAAGTGTGAAAAGAGACCTACCCCCCACCCCCCTAACTAGGGGTACACACCTTGTGCAATGGGAACAATGATCATTGTTGACCAATTCATGCCTTCTCCATCAGAGTTGTCCTCTTTCATAATTGGCTGTTTGGAGAGGGTAGTGAGACAATGCGATTGACACTGTTAGCAAGATTTGCCTGGAAACGGTCATGTTTTGCCATTGGCCAATCAGAACTGATCTGTGGTTGGGAACAAGCACACTTAAAACTGGCACCTTTTTTTGTTTTTTTGTGTGTCTGAAAAGCAGTCTTTTTCCCCAACTTTGTTGTTGGTGTGAAGGACAAAAGCTTGTATAATCTGTGGGTTCAATTTTTCTTGTTCTTTGTAAATGAACTACAAAAAATATAGTCATCTGGATAAATTAATAAAAAAATTTCTATGAAGATAAAAGCGGCTCTTTTGAAAAACTGTATTGAATGCAAATTGACAGTGCAAAGGGGTAAACATTACTTGAAAACTGAAATATACACTATAAAGAGTTAACTTTAAAATTATCCCATATCAAATCTTGATGAAATACTGTAAAAACCAACTTTTCTTTATAAATAGCAGAAAAAGTCTATGACAAAGAGATAGTTGGCAGGAAGAGTCTTTCATCAAATAGACAAATCAGTTTGTATACTGGATAACTAGGATTGTTAACAATTATGAACTTCCATCGGTTTTTTTTTTTTTTAATAGAGTTTATGATTTTTAGGCTAACATATCTCTTCCTTTTAGGCTGATTAACCCAGGGAAAAAAAACAAAAACACTTCCAATTTAACATGCCAGATTTGTATGAAAGTAAGGATTAAGAAATATTAAATTGCTTAGAGTTAATTTTCTTTAACATCATCTAACTATATTTGAATTTATAGTCTTATGAAGGGACTAAGATTCTCCTTTTCTTACCTCATTCAACCTTTTGACAAAGAAAAAGGATGGTGAAATGATTGACGTGCACCTTATTTTAACAATTCAAATAATAAGGGCATAAAATAAGCATTTCTGCAGAGAGCAAACTGTTTTTTGTTTTTTTTTTTACTTTTTTGTCCATAGACCAGAAGTAGATGAGAGAGAGAGAGAGAGAGAGATAGAGCCAACAAGGAATAATCCCCTAGAAAAAAAAAAAAGTTTGGGTGGCTAATATAAAGTTTTCTCAAAGATCAGACTATCAACAATTTGTGCTTACAAGAGCCACCAATAATCAAAAACTGCAAAAGGTTCAGCAATTACGTGACATAACCAGACATTCACTAAAAGGAGAAGAATATTTTTTTTTCAAATTGAATCCCCCCTATAAATGAGTGTGCATTTAAATACAAAAATATCACAAGATGTGAACTGGTTGGTTTCTATGCAATTTGGTTACTCCCTATTTTTGTATAGAAACAGATGCTCAGACTCTTGCAATGATGTAAATTGGTTGCTAAAAAGACCAAATTAACACTTGGTTATTAGACAAGAAAAAATGTGTTCCAAGAGAGAGATCAGAAAAACTAAAGACAGCCGTTATGCAAATGATATAGAAAAATACTTGCAAATCAAGAAACCTGCACAGAATGATTGAAAAATATCTGTTTTCATTGGGAAGGCAATAATGTTGGATTATCTAATTATATAAAATCTTTATGTAAAAAAAAATCAAAAAAAATCAAATTGGACTGAAATTTTCAGTGAAATAATAAGGTGAATAGATTGACACCAAGATAGCATCACATTTCTTTTTGCTTGTATCATACTCTTATCTAAAGAGATCTGAGGACCCCACCCCCACAAAAAAAAAGAAAAAAAAAAAGGAAGCTGAAATGTTAATATTGACTTTGTATTAATAAATTATTCACAGCAGACATTTAAAATTCCTGATTTCATACAGATTTATATTCTTTCTATTTTTGAACAAGAGAAACTTTCTTATTCTGATAATCAGTGAAAAGCCTTGAAAAGCTTAAGAAAAAGATTCTTAGAAATCCTGCTGCTGCCTTTTAAAAAAGAATTTAAATTATTTCCTTTTGTTCAGTAAGTTATTTTTGTTAGGATGAGAAGTCATGCCCACAAAACTATGACCATTTGTAAAAGAGAGAGAAAATGAGAACTTACACTTCAAACTTATTCTATTACATTGAAAATAGGCTTTTAGTCAATTGAAATGAAAGATTGTCCATGTGGGATTCTTATAATATGGAGATTTAATTGGCCTGTTATTGAAATTTGAGGAATAAAAAGCCAAGAAAATGATAACAATATTGGCAATAAAATTGATGATATTTATGATACATTAGTCGTTTGACTAAATTGAAGCACAAAGAGAAAGATTTTAAAGTTGGAATTTTCAGACACAGTTGTGTGTCCTTTTCTAAGAATATGAGGAATAAACAAAGTGGGACTTAGTCATCTGAGGAATTTGGGGTTCTACTCAGAGATTAAAACCTCCACAGGGAGCGCACTCTAACAAACAACCAGAATATTCCTTGGAAGAGTAAGTCCCACTTCTTTGTTTATTCCTCTTATAGTTAAAAAAGGACGAAGGTGTGTCCAAACAATTCGGACTTTAAAATCTTTCTCTTCATGATTCAATTCAGTCAAAAGGATAATATAAAATTAATATCATCAATTTTATTGCCAATATTGTTATCATTTTTTGGCTTTTTATTCCTCAAAGCAGCTTTTAAATCTCTCTCTCTCTCTCTCTACACACACACACATTATAATATATATGGAGGTGGGGTACTTGGCTTATTGGTTAGAATGTTCACTTTCCAACAATGAAACCTTAGTTTGAATTTAACCAAGGTTGCCTTGTCAGGAAGTTGACTTTGTCTGGAGAGGTGAAACCAGCATGTGGCACCTTTGGAAAGTGCCTGGAGGCCACAGCATGGGTTGAGTAGCCAGAACTGTTTGGAAGCTGTTGATGGTTGTCCTAGCAGGATACAGCAAGTCATCATGACCAAGCATTTGAACATACTGGTGTTGTTCAAACTGATGACTGTACTAGATGATACACACTCTCTCAGAATCTCTAAGTATGGACTGCTCAGTATAGTTGCAGTATAAACCACAGGTGGGCTCTATGGGTATTTAACAAACACAAATGTGTCTGAGCAGATGTTTCCAACAAGGATTGGCTAGCCACCTGAATAGATGTGTGTGCTTGGAACATGAAAGTAGCTGTGCATTCATGAACCCATCCAGCTCTTATCTTAAATAACAACTTAAAAGAGATTGTTTGACCAACACAAGGACTGACCAAAATTCATGTTAAAAAAATAAAAGAAAAAAAACAAAAGAAAACTACAGACAAAAGTTCATTTTCTCTATCAAGTCATTCATTTCTGTAGTTCACTGCTACTAACAAGCAGAAACTTTTTTTCTCCTGATGATGGCCATGTTGGCCAATACTAGTCAAGGAATCTAACTGAAATAATAAAAATGAAAGAATATTAAATATATAACCCAGTGTGTCTGAAGATTTTCATTTTTTAATATTTTTTATTGTTCAATATATATATATATATATATATATATATAGCAAGGCAAAAGTGTTGAGCTTGCAGAAACAAAATTAAAATATGACATTGAATACCTACAGTTGTGTATGCTAGGTTTGAAGAGGTAAAAGGTTAAAAAAAATCTGTTGCTCAATTTGTTCACCTGTGCTATTAGAGATTTCTGATGCATGTGACAGACTCACAGGTGAAAGTGACCTGGTTAACGAAGCAGATCATTAAAATTTACAATAGAGATTAGGCTCAGGAGGATTAGGATGGAGTCAAGACAAATGCTCACCAGATCAAAGTTCAGAGGTTAAAGAAGAAAAAAAAAATCAAACAATAAAGAAATATTATCAGATAATGAAATTAAGCAGAAAGACAAATGATCTAACTCATGAATGTGTTGAACACCCAAGAAACCTTTAGGAGGGGTTGGGATCAATCAGCCAAAATTAAGTTTTTTACTTGTCTTTTATTCAGTCCATAATGGTAGAGAATAGAAATATTTCAAGATGATTAACAAAGCCCTAAATTGAAAATTTTATATATATAAGAGAGAGAGAGAGAGAGATACAGAATGTAACCAGGATCACAGAGTAATTGTGAACTCCGTGGTCTTTTACTTAGCTGTATATAGTAGGAGATTTGCCAGGGCTACATATGGTTTGGCATTCAGTTGTCATTCTCTTACACTGCCTGCCCACCAATGCTACAGATCACAGACTGCTCCTACTATTTAATCCATAGCTGGAGAGGGGAGATAAATTCATAACTTTTCCCTGTGTATTTGTACAGCAGTGAAAACAACAAACTCAACTTTCCAATTTCTCATTCAAAGTTGCTACCCATTACGCACATGCATAGAACAGTTTACAATCATAAGTTATAAAAATATTTAAATTATATAAAGACATCTTTTTCATTTGTCCAAGTCCCTTTTCAAACTATAAACATTTCTATTGCTGCACAGGAAGAAATTGCAAAATCCTTATATATTTTGTCCCTTTCGGTATGCTAAGCAATTCCAAAGTGAAAACTACAAACTGTAGCCACGAGTAAAGACTATTTGAGATGGATTCTTCCCTTGGTTAAATTACTTATGCGAACAAAATACAACAATTAATGCTTTTATCTTCATTATTTATCTTAATCAGCAATTAACTTAAATTAATCAGTGCCCATCAAGAGACTGACAATTGCATTTGTTGTGGCTGGAATCTGATTGTTTGTGTCCCATGATGGACCAATATTCAAATTCTATCAACACATAATGGCATTTTGCTTGCAGAATTACCAGGAGGAGGAGTTAGAAATTCACGAACCTTTTTATAGAATGGAATGAAGAAAGAAAAAGTCAAGCAAGAATAGTGAAAAGAGGAAAAAAACCTCCAAAAAGTGAACCATATTCTTCACAAACCAATTTCTAACAATGTCACAGGGGAAATTTTTATCGCCTTCTAAATAACACCCAAAAGAATATTTAAGCAAAGTGTTGGAATATTTACAATATAAAATTAGAAATTCTTTTTTTGTTGATCCATCCTTGTAAAAAAAAAAAAAGTAGTTGGGGTATATCAAACAAGTAAAAAGATACAAAAATGTCTCAAAAGGCAAAAAAAAGACTTGATTCAAAAAATTTAAAATCAACAAAAACTTGTTATCCTAAAATGGTTGTCCATTTGACGAGATTTGTGCAACATATATTCACCATTATACTTAAGAAGTTAAGCTACAACTGATTTTATTTAAAAGGAATTTCTGCCATCTTGGTACCACAATCTAAAAATAATTCCACATGAGAGAATTAAATGGGCTTAGGTAATTCTTTCCCTAGTATATTGTTACTTGCCTATACTGGCCCAATTGGGGAAAAATATGAAGTTGCTATTTACTGGAAATAAATAACTATAAAAACTGCTGATGACAATTTCTCATGGGTGACATCATGTTTGTTTTGAGCTGATACGCTGCAGTATAGACTAATCTAGACAACACCCCCACCAACACACAAGGTAATAAAAATACATCATAAAACAGGTTACATCGTATGCTTTTGCTGGTCTACATATATCTTTACTAGTTTGTTTATAATATTAACTCTAGGCACCAACATTTCACAGTATCTTGAAAAAATGAGATACATGTTGGCAGAAGAGTTTTGTAACAATGCCACAGTAACAGGAATGTTAAAAACAACAAAGTTGCCAACTTTAATATCCATTATCAAAAAGATTTTTGATTTGGCTGGTTAGGCTGTACCTTTTCTATTCTGAGCAGGTTTTGAGATGGGATTCCTCATGCTACAAGTTAAAACATTTCTACTATATAGTTTGCAAAAGACTTGTATACCATTACATGAGTATGATCGTTTTGCCATTTGTTCTCCCATTTTCTGGACTCCCAATGACACTTTAGATGTTGTTCTGGTAAAATATGTCTTCATTGCATCTATCATCACTTAGTTATTGCTATTTTGGAAAACTTTCACCCCCACCCCCCCACCAAATAAAATTTTAGACATCCCCAAAATGAGTGGTTATAATTCCTACATGGAAAACACAATTTGCTCATCAGTTTTAAATTGAATAAAATAACTTATCTGTAAAGGTGCTCAAGATGTGAGTATTAATTAATTGAAATTTATGTCTTAATAAATTTCTCGGTTCAGAAAATTATGTAAAGGCATTTCAGGCATTTAAAAAAAAAATCCCTGAACACGAGAGAAGCATTTTAAAATAAACTTTAATGGTTTGTGTTTCATTGAGAGAGAGAGAGAGAGAGAGAGAGAGAGAGAGAGAGAGAGAGAGAGAGAGAGAGAGAGAGAGAGAGAGAGAGAGAGAGAACATTGCATAAGGAAAGGACATTAACACAAATGGAAGAATCTTAATAACAATTTTATCCGTTTTCTTTACATGTATTTCCTTAGATCAAATTCCTCCACGAATATCATTTTGTTTGGTTCCAACTTGGACAGAGTTACCCAAGAGGATAAAATATTGGTACATAAATAAATAAGAGGAAGACTGGCATTTTACATCTTTCTGGCCAATGTTCTGCTACTGATCAAGACTTGCAAATGTTTTCCTTGACAACAGTAAGAGGCAATGGTGGATTTTGTGTTGAAAGGGTTAAAAGATTTTAAAATCAATCATTGCCTCAATATGATGAGGTAGTGGAACTGAACTTGATTAAAAGAATCAAAAAGGGGTGATTTCTTCCTTGTGTGCATCCTATCACTTTTGCAAACACAGCAGAAACATTTTCTTTAGAATTGCAAGTAGGAGAAAAAAATGCCATAAGTTAGAAAAGGTTCAAGATAAAGAAAATGTGGCCATCCACGTCATAAGAGAATGCATTTGAAAGGATTGAGTAATAGTTTTGAATTTTTGTTGGAAGATATTTGAGTGATTGGTTAGATGGAATATCTGAGAAAGCGGCCTTGTTTAAAAAAACAGATTCAATTAGCAGAAGGAGTTCAAAAGTTATTAAACACTTTCAGTTGGACCTTCATCCCTTGCCAGATCAATTGCAAAGACAACCTAACCAGCAGAAGAGGTAGTAATCTTTCCCCACACAATAAAACAGTATCTGGCTCAAGGCCAAATGGTGCCTCGGACAGAAAATGAGAGAAAAAAAAAAGTAAAACAATAAAACAATTACATAAACTGGACTCTACACCATTCTTTGACATTCACTTCTTACAGCAAAAGAAAGAAGGACTGAGAATGAGATATCCTTAAGCATGGACAGCAGATTGAAAACAATGGAGTGAATAAAGGCTTTAGGAAAGAAAAAATCCACAGAAGAATACAAGATACAAACCTGAAGAAGGCTGAGAGAAACAAAAGCTGAAACATTATGACACTAACAGCCACATGAAGATACTTGTACAAGTAAATCATTGTATAATAATTGAAGATTTTCTTATCACAAATTACATTGTGTGCATACACAACATTGATCTAAAGAATGACACACTTATTAAAAGTGAGATCTCCAAATATGAATGGACAGATTCTGAATAAAGTAGAAAGGACAGCAATTATTTGCAAAACATTTTAGAATTTAGTAGGCCCATTTTGTAACGGTTCATTTACCTTTGAACTCTTCATAAATCTAAACTTGATTTTTGTTATTAGCTGGAAGTCAAACTTACAAAAGCAATGATTTTATGGAGAAAATTTCTGCTCAACTTCATGATTTTCATCAGATCATTAATTGCAGAAGTTATTTTGACCAAAAATAACCTGACCAAATGAATATATATAAAAAAAAAAAATTATATATATATATATATATATATATATACACACACACACAACAACCTGATAGCATCATCAGTACTTCTCTTCAGGACAAGTTTTTTGAGATCTTCATTATAACATTGACAGCAAGGTCTAAACAAATTCATGTTAAAAGGTTTGTTCTTTAGATGCTAGACTCAGACAAAAAAAAAAAAAAAAAATTGTCCTGTATTAGATTCACCAGTTCAGACCTTTACATCTAGGGCCTGCCATGTTACTTCTGTGGAGATGAATCACTCATTTCCTCCATATTCCAAATATAAGAATAAATATACACTCACACATCTCCCCCCACCAAAAACTGATAATTTATAGACAGAATTTTACATGGATATTTGCCTGAACATGACAATCTTAACCTCTTCAAATCAAGGGTCAATCGTTATCTATCCTCCTTATCCTCATAATCTTTATTTCTTAACACCCACTGCATTTACCATCAAACCACTATCTTGAGTGACTTTTTAAATTGGCATTGGGTGAACTGAAAAAAGAAAAAAAAGAAACTGCACACATATTTCATCAAATTGCAGAAGCAGAGATCTTCCAGCCAGCTTGACAGCCACTCGAACAGCCTAATTATGTTGAAAGAAAGCATGTAACAGACTAGAACCAACATGTTTGTCTTAAGACAGAAGCAGCCCAATAGTGGAGATATTACCAACTTTTTGTCTTTTAGCAATTCTGAGGGAAAAACATAGCAATTGGAAAAGAAACAAGAAAGAAAATGCATGGATTTCAACATTTACTGTTAGCATCGAGCTCTAGACAGTTTCAAAATTATTCTCTATCCTTATAAATTCACACAATGTAACTAAAATCCTATGGTAAATTTGAGAGAATACTACATTAATTAAATGAATCTATTTTATAGAAGTCAATTTTTGGTTTCAGTCCAGATGCACCTGAAACTGTTTTTCTAATAAAACTTTTATTAGCAAAGAAATCAAAGGCAGTTTACTGTCAAGAAGAAAGAAGTGGTGTAATGGTTAGCAAGCTTTTCTCCCTAAATCAATTACAACTGAGTAGTGAGTTTGATCCTCATTGGGTGCCTCATACTTTCGATCTAGTGCCACATCTTAGAAAATCACCATAAAACATCATTCTGCACCAGGTAATGATGGGATTTCTTGCTAGTTGTTTTAACAATAAAATGATTTGAAAGACTTGAACTAAGATACAGTCAGTTTTTAATGGCATGAAAAGTTTCCTTTAAGCATGACAACATTCATTTTGCGATTTAGTGTTCTTTAAGAGTCTGAAATAAGTCATCATTATTTGTATGGTGTCAAAATAATAGAAGCCCAAATATTAAATAAACACTTTCAAAGTTTATCACTACGTCTATATTGAACCAGAGAAGAAATTTAAACAGAGAGAAAGAATATTCCTTCTTTATGGTCTTTAAGGGACTTAAAGCTCTACAGCACCATATGAGCTTTAAATTGATCAGCCAATCCGAGCCAGAAGGCCAATTTCTTTTTGGGGGGGCTCAACTTGTTTGCTGGAGCAGTGACATGCAGTGGATAAGTATCTGGAACTAAAAAAAAAATTTTTACTGAATGTTGGTACATATTTCAAAACATGAATTCCCTTCGTGAACCACAAATTTATATTGAAATCTTAAGTACAAAACAGACTTGTAACGGACATGTTATTCTTGATCAAGTCATATCTTCTTTTGCTAGCAAGCTCAAAAGTTCATATCTAGACAAACCCTTCCAAATTACAGTCAGTCTATGCATAAAATGTGCCAAAGTCAGTTTAGCCCATTCAGTAAAGGTATTGTTTAAAATTGTTTGACTCACATTCAAGTCTCAAGATTTCTCCATTTCATTCTTTTTGTAAAGCAAGCTTAATACAATTAAAAGAGTTTGTATCTAAGATGAATTTCACTTAGAAATCCAAGAGACAAGCAGAAAAAATTCACTTAGATGGTTTTGTTTTGGCTTAGAAAAGATGTCATTAGGAAATACAATATTCTAAAGCCTGTTTGTTTTGAAAGAAAGTTAAAAAGACGGGATGTTGTTCTATGGTTTATTTTATTAATTGTTAATAGTTAAGGCTTAAAGGAAATTCTCTAAAATATAACTAAAGTAATCTTGTACTTTAGCAAAAACATTGTGCATAATCAGAGTATGGACGCACGGCTGGAAAAGAAGACCTGCCACTGCTAGGCTAGAGTCAATTATAAATTTGAAGATGTGAATTAACATTCAGATTTCAATAGCTACAGAAGAAAAAAAGAATTGAGAGCAGGTAGGAATAATAGCCGCTCTTTATAGCAGCAGCAGGAATAGGGGGATAGTGGGGATTGATGAGGCAGGATAAAGTCCATAGAAGATATATTCAGTGATGGATTTCAAGCAGAACCGACCCCGAGGTAGAATTTCTGTCTGCAACAGATTAGATTGAAAGGTGAAGGGAGGAATGGGGGTGATGAGGTGAGGTCATCCATGGAAGAGCAGGTTGGTGGGGGGGGGAGGTGGCATAACAGCCAGACTAGAAGCACCAACAAAACAAAAGCAGAGAGTCTGCTGCAAGCACAAGTTGAAGGAGGAGTCACAACAAAGAGATGACTGAAGCAGGCAGGAAACTCACCATTAAGTAGATTACGCAAGTCAATAGAGGGACTACAACTTATACAAGAGCCTTTGAAAAGGAGACCAAAACAAAAAAAATAAACAGGAAAAGTAGTTATTCAGAAATGTGAATCAGTTGCAGATGCACATTTTTACACCTATTGTTCTGGCCATCACTCTTTCTTTGGAGATGTGAGATTTTTTTTTTATTTTATATATATATATATATATATATATATATATATATATATATATATATATATAATTCCCAAGAGGATAGAATCCAGGTAGAACTCAATGTCCAGGACAGAGTAAGAATACAATATATTACATTGGAATCATAATCACAATCCAATTCATCAGACCTACAAATTCAAAAAGCTTTTTGAATTTGTAGGTCTGATGAATTGAATCGTGATTATGATTCCAAAGTAATAAATGATAACCATGGAATATTAGTGTTTGAGCCTTTATATATATATATATATATATATATATATATATATATATATATATATATATATATATATATATATCTCCCCATGCAACTTTCATTAACTTCAACCAATGAGGTCTGTCTATTCATATTATATCTTTCCCATTTCCACATTGAGTTATTGTGGATCAGGATTGGAGTTATGAATAAATTGCCCAAATTTCATCAATATGCTTAGCAAGAGTCTTCACAATGATTATGTTACTGAAAAGTACGTGAATATAGCAAGAAAAAAAGAATCTGGACCATTTATTTGTAACTTTAATCCCGATGTACACTTCAATTTGGAAAAATATTAGAAAAATTGAACAGAACGATCTTAATGAAGTGTAATGAGTGTGTGCATATATATATATATATATATATATATATATATATATATATGGCCTGAAGATTGGATTCAAGCATGACACAGTTTGTTATGCTAAGTGTCCACACTGTCTACATCTACAAATATTCTATCACTGATAAGCTCTCTTACCCTCATATTATATACACACACGCAAACAAAATTGTTCTTATTTGATAGCTGTGTGAAAAACAAATAAAAAATTTAAAAAATAATGAAATTTAAAAAACATCTAATGTATACTTTTTCAATGATTTTTCTTCTTAGTTTCTGATAAATTGAAGCCCCAAAACACTTTCGCCATTTAAATAAGAATTATTCACTCTTTCAGGATAAGTATTTGTTTTTTTTATCTTTATTAAATTGTGCTTTAGAAAAATAAAAAAAATTAATAAAACCTTATAAATTCCTGAGTCTGGAAAAAGCAGACTTAAAAAGTTTTTTTTTTTTTTGCATCTGGTTGGGGGAGGGGGGAGAGAGAGAGAGAGAGAAACGCCCATGTGAAGCAGTGTATAAAGTTCTGTAGCCTATCATCAGATATTTGCAAGATGCCTGATACATAAATCAAGTGTGTAAATAGTAGCAGCATCTTTCAGAACAGAATATATGATGAACATAGTAGATCTGAAATTTACCCACCACCCTCCCCAGGTTTACTACATTCAGGCAGAGAGAGAGAGAGAGAAGCATGTGTGTAAGGAATTGATGTAGTTGCTTCTGAAAGGTTTTCAATTTGATGTTAATGTGTACCTTTGACTTTAGGTGTAAACTAATGTGTGGCTTTGATGTAGAAACAAGAGAGAGAGAGAGACACACACACACACACAAACATAATGGCTCTCCACAACAGATGTGTGTTGCTATGTCCATATGTGGAGATGAGAGGTAGAGAGAGGTAGAAGCTATATTAAGAACAGAAAACCTTGTCCTGTTCATTTTGTATCATCAGTTCATAAAGCACTCGTTTTCATGGGCAGGTACAGAGGGAGAGGAGGGATTTTAACTTACCTAAAAGTACATAATCCCATCTTTTCTAAGAAAATACAGACAAACATAACATTAGGGTATCTTCACAATTGAAAGAATTTTCAGGTAAAACATTAAATTTTTTCAACTGAGTTCTTAATATATAATAAAATAAAATCTAAGAGTGGACACTGAGGTCAACATCCAGATGTTGTTTATTGACCTCAGGGTCCATATGCTCTGATATTGAGCACCTTTACACATAAAACTTAAAACTATATTTTTAATATATATATATATATATATATATATATATATATATGTGTGTGTGTGTGTGTGTGTGTGTGTGTGCGCGCGCATGCCTCACTTCTCAAAACATTATCTAACATCAAAATTTATTTTGGAAGTTTAGTCTGAGAAATTTTCTGCATCCCAGTGTGTGTGTGTGTGTGTGTGTGAATTATTCTACAGGGATGGGTCTGTACATGCAAATGTATTTTATTACTGGAAATTTAAACATGTTATCCTCATTGCCAAGAAGAGCATCTGGCTGTAAAGAACATGTACTCCAAAGTTAATATGGATGAATGCTGATATATAAAAATTAAAAATGTTACTTAATTATAAGTCAATAAAATTGGGGTTACACCCTAATTAAAAAAAAAACCCAAAACAAACCTTCAAGCAAATTATACACAAGTTTATATACAATGGATAGCGCTATGTGATTGAGGTGACAATGTTTCAGAAACTGACAACACTTGTTGGAAGAACCAAGAAGTAGAGAAAAATTGGCTATTCAGTGGTAACCAGTATAGAAGGAAACCTCCAAATTCAACCCTGAGGTGGGTCATTTGGAGTCTCTCTGTCAAATGTCCTTTCAAAAAGCATGCCCCTTCTACACCTACACACACTCACCACTAAAATCAAATGTTTGGTGCGGATTGTCTGGTGGTTTAATTCTACAACAATTATTAGGCTTTTTTTTTCTCTATAAAAAAAAAACCTGGAAAGCCAGACCCAAGTAGAATAGGGCTTGAAAAATGTATTTACTATTTCTGATAATAGCCTTTATTTTTTTTTATTTTAAAGATGGGGAAACAAGAGTAATGAATTTATGGTGGTTGATTTTTAGAACATATCAATCCTTGTTGGGATATTTAATGTAAAAAAATAAAAATAAAAAATACTTTTTTATATTTAAGTCTATAAGCATTTGATTCAGTGGTAGGTATATAGTAGTCATTTATATTAATCTGTAAATAATTATTTGGTAGATTGGGAAGAGTCTGACCTCTCTACAGCAGATGCAGTTGGTGTACTTTAAGTGCTACTGACAGGACATTAAGGATCAATGTTAAGATAGTCCATTAACCAAACCTTTTACTCAACTTTAATATTCAGTAATCAAAAGAAAAGAGAAAAGAAGATTTATAAATATGTGGAAGTCTCTCTCTCTTATATATATATATATATATATATATATATATATATATATATATATATATATATATTTTAAAGTTTATCAGCCCAAGCAAGGCTGGAAGCCACTGGCACGCAAGGGGTTACAGAAGGTTTGGAGGAAGAGCAGATAGGAGTGGCAAAGGAGAGGATGTGGAGAAAGATAGTTGATCGATCAAGGCAAGGGGGTTACAGAAGATTTGGAGCGAGAGCAGATAGGAATGAAAGGTGAAAGGATGTGGAGAAGGGAAGCAGATAGATCAAGGCAACTGGAGATGTCGATTGACGTTACACATAAATAGTTGGAGATTGTATTTGTCAGGGAAACAGGAATAAGGAAGGGAGTTCCACAGGCAAGATGTGCGAGACATGAAGCTATTGGAGTAGAAGAGACGTCTACATCTAACAGTTTCAACAGTGAAGGGGTGGGAACGGGATGCCAGCCTTGTAGGACATTTAAATTCATGAGGCCTAGGAACCAGTGAAAGCAGCTCCTCGGAGCAATTACCGTGAAAGTATTTGTAAAACAGACAGAGCGAGGCAACGTCGTGTCTGTGAGAGAGCGACTGAAGATGAGATGAGATATATATATATATGAGAGCAAGAGTGAACAACTTAAATACATTGACATTGAGCCAACTAATCCTCATTCCCTGCATATTCCATTGGTAAGGAGGAAGTTCTATTCAGGCAGCTTCTTCCCAAGAACTGTTGCAATGGACACCTAAGAGGGTGCTTCCTTGATTGCTACAATCTCAACCTCTTCAAGTTGAGGGTCAACTGCTATCTATACTACATATCTTCATACTATATAACCATTGCTCCCTCCTTGTATACATTTACATTTAGTAATTCTCTACCTTGTGTGGCTCTTGGGCCTTGTATTGGATAGACAATTTAAAAAGAAAAAGACAAATATTTGCCGATTCTGTTATTTCTGGTAAGTAGGCATGGATGAATGATAAATACATGTGTTATGTGGATATGGTTAACAAGTCTTTGTTGGTTTTTTTTGGGGGGGGGATAGGAAACATTTTAAACAATAAATGCACTATAATCTAAATATATCAAAAGGCTGATTTTTTTTTTGTTTTTTTTTACAATTTATCAACCCTTTCTGGGTTATTTAAAGCTGAAACACATTTTGGATTGGAATAATTTTTTTTTTGCTTTTGTTTTTGAGTAAATATCACATTAACAATTTTTTTTTTAGGGATAATGATTTTCCAAACAGAAATCCTATTTAACACATAGCGAAGGGAGAAGAAACAAATTCATATCTTTCTCCAAAATTATTTACGCATAAATGAGGGTAATGAACTCAGCTGCTTCAAGCTGCTATCCACATTACATCACCTCTGCCCATGCATGTATTTAAGAGAAAGAAATGGCCCGTGATTGACAGATTTTGATGTTTTAAAAAAAAAAAAACATGTAAATTTCTTGTCTGGGATAAATGTTTCATTTATTGCAATTACACAAGGAGATTTTTTCATTTTGGAAAGTTTGTTAAAGCAAATTGAAGACTTCAAAGATTTACTTAAGAATGTCACTGGCTGCAGATTTTGACAAAAATACATCCATCACATTTTGAGAGAGTAGCCACAAAGAAAGATCTTCATTTACCAAAAATAATTAAAAATATATTCAACTGAACATTTGAAAGGAAAAATATAAAAATCAATAGAAATAATAGAAACTTTAAAATGTTCAAGTTTTAAAGTTTCGCCAAAATTCAATTTTCTGAATTTCCTTCTTTGTATGAATCAGTGTTATCTCGATCTGAGAGAACTTCTTTTCATGAACTACAAACAGATTTCAAGCAGAATCTTTATGAAGAGCAGACATATTTCTTGTTTAAATATTTTCCAGGATTCAATTAAATAGAAATATTATAATTGATTATCAATCTGATAATGATGGTTCTCTTCAGATTTAAAATAGTTTTCCTTTTAAATTTAGAATTTTCATTTAAACAGGTTTCGTGAGTAGAAAATATGTAACTGAAGATTAATTTAACTGAGCATTCATAATTAAGGTTCATCAGCCATTCTTTCTGCATGCATGCAGTTTTACTCTTTCAAGGGAAAAAACACACACACACATACATAAACAACAAAAATAAGGTTATTTCTCTAAAGTTGTGGAATCCACGAATTTAAACCAGAAATTTAGGCAAAGTTCAGACAACATATTTCTCCAACAAAAATATTAAGAGAGCATCTTAACGGCGGACAATGGAAACGGTACGAACTTGATATGAATGACAGTTTGGGGGGCAGAACTTTCTTTGCACACAAAAGAGCCACAGAATCACAAGCAGCTTTTTAGTGAATGAACTTTTATGCAGGAAAAGAAATGCCAAAGGCGTTGAAATCCAATCTTAAGTAAGGCATTCACTTTTTAACCTTTCTGTTGAGTTTTGAATAAAGACTTGTAAAACTTTTTTTTTTTAGTGAATGTATAGGCAGATTATATATAAACAATCCTTTTTGTTAGAAACAATCCAAGTATGCAAGATAATAGGTAAAAGGGGTGCCATATTTTTGTTTGAAAGCAGTTAAGGGAGGAATTGATAGTGACTCAGTGGAAGACTAAGAAGAAAATGGTGTAGTGAATCCCGCTAAAAATAAAATATAAAAACAAAAACAAAAATAAAAAGAATTTAAATTAAAATAAGGCAATTGCTTTTCTTTGTTTCTTTCTACCTATTTATATATATATATATATATATATATATATATATATATATATATATATACACACACACTTCTCTCTCAACTAACACAAGGCAACCCTCAAATAAAAAGTGGAAGAAGACTGAACCTGGTCAAAAAAAGCCAGATGTCTGCGGGATCAAAGCCTAATAATTTGTGACTGAAAATAACAATACATTAAAGGAATAGGAAAAAAAAAATATTGATTACAAAGATCGACTTTCGGATTGGGGACAGGGACTAAGGAAGGATATATTGCAATAGAAATATTTAAAACCTAACTCAAGAAGAGTTTGGGTAGATCTTGTCATTTGAATGGTAAAAGTTTGAAATTTATGACATATTTATATGTAGCATATTTTATCAGCGTCATTTGATTTGAATTGAGATACTCTGATGAGAAATGAGCAAATTTCTAAAAAAAAAAAAAATATTTTTATATATATATATATATATATATATATATATATATATATATATATATATATATATAAAACTTTTGTGAACTTATAGGTGACACTAACACACCTGCCAGACTAATGTTTAATCAGAAAATGTTGACAAGTAAGCCTAACTATAAACTTCCATATTAAATAGATGAGGTGTTGAAAAGTTCTTATATTCATCAAAAAAGGGATTTTTATATATTTCTTATTATAAATCTTACATTTAGTGAATACACATTTGAGTTGAGATCTTTGTATTTTTAAACAGTGAAATTCATGTCAACTGGCTTAAAGATCGAGAAGGTCTTCTACAGAAAAAGGGACTTCTCAACAGAATTTAAACTTGAATTCTCTTCCTATTAGAAGGGCATTGTCTTTAGTAAGCTTCTAAAACTCTAGGTTGGTCGACACTAATTACACTGTTTAAAATAGCACGCATGTCAAATCACATTGTGTACCCACAAAAAATAACATTTATAGTAATAAGAAATAATGTCACATTAAAAATGCCATTAAATGCTCATGAATTATATATATATATATATATATATATATATATATATATCCCTCATGCCCAGTCATTTATTTGATATGATTTTAAGAAGTGGGTCAGGTCAAAAAAAGAGCCGTTATTGGACAGAAAAATTTTTCAGCACCCCCTTGTGTGTGTGTGTGTGTATGTATGTATATTTGTTACAAATGATTACTAAGTCAATACAATAATGATGTACATGACTAGCTTGCACATTGTAATGTGGGTATATATATTCAAATACTTTTAGAATTTGGGTGCATTTATATATAAATAAATAATATTGAGCACTGGTGTTAATAAAATAAAATAGTGCTCAATGCAGTATAACAGAGCTATAAACTATGTATTAATAAATATACATTTTTTTCCTCATCAGTAGCATGACTCATGTATAACGCACTATTTTATTATTTCATTCAAAATTGTGTGTATATATATATATATATATATATATATATATATATATATATATATGATTGGGGTGAAAAATTATCAACCTGAAATCTTTAAAAAAAATAAGTAAAATGATGCTTGGTCATTTATTTGTTCAGAATTTAGGAAGATGTTTAGGCTAAGATTTTTTGAGCAGCCCCAATATGCTACTTATTCTACTAATTCCTGATAATACGAGATAAAGAGTCCAAATAATGCAAAGTACTTGGTCCCTCCCCTACCATCATCACCATCTCCTAATTAATCGACACATACAATTCTGAAGTGCTCAATTTATAAAAGAAATTCATTGGTCATATGATGACCACAGATGCCCAGAGTGGTAGAGCTGGGGTCCCACCTGTTAAGATTACCAAAAAGCCTAGATACTTGGATGGGACTAAAAAGATAGGGAGTCAGCATTCTGATTAGCACTGGTGAACATAATCAAGTCAGGGTTAACGAGATGCAATATTTGTTTTGAAAGAATATAATCAATTCACCTGGTACCCTGGAGAAACATTTTCTACATTTCAGGAGAAAAAAAAAAAACAGATATTAAAACATTCTGGTGCTATTTTTAAGCACACAAATGTGTGTGTCGTATTCTGTCCCCCACCCCTTGTATTTACAGAGCCGGCTCTCTTTGGTATCAGTGCACGTCCAAATGAGAAGCAAAAGAAGAAGAAGAAAATAGAAGCATCTAGATAATAGATATTATTTTGCTGAAATGATGTAAGCTGAAACATAATGCCTTATTGTGAATTCTTGTCAATGTGCCTCTCTGGCTTCATTACCATTATTTATCTTATCGGCGTTCCTCACCCTGCTCCTGTCTCACACCCTCACCATAGGACTTGGCAAGCACTTTAACATGCTAACACAGAAACACATAAACAGGAACAGAGGCTCACACACAATCACTAATCACATTAAGCTAATCCACTCAGATACAAATATATAGACATACACAAAGAGTAATCTATTTATGTAGGTAAAAGGTGGAGACACACAGACATATTTATAGAAATAGGCACACATCCTGAAACATGTGCCCAAAAATACAAACATAAAAATATACACACACTATATATATATATATATATATATATATATATATATATATATATATATATATATATGAATAAATAAATGTTTATATGGATTATTGTCTTAGAAAAACATGAAGATGACTTCTATTTCCAAGAGTTAAAATATAGAAGCTTGCTTTTTCATACCCTTTTACATGGATACAATTTGGCACAGAAGATAAATGCCAATTTGTTAAAAACCAATATATGATTTTAAATAAACAGGCCGGCCATTTCTTAGACTGAGAAGATGTCCTAAAGAAATGGATTTAGCACAGCAGTGCAAAAGCAAGAAGAGTTATTTCACACTGTCTTATTTCTATTAATTACATCATTTGTTTAATCTTTTCTATGCTTAACTGAGAAGGCAAGAAATAACATCCCAAAAACTTATGACATGGATGTCAAATAGAATATATATATATATATGTTTAAATGTTATTTTTAGTGGATACTCATATTTGCAGAGATGCTCAGTTTATTTTTTAAACAGTATTCTATTTTGTCTACTGGCCTGAAATACTGTTTAAAAAATAAAAAAAAATAAACGTATTGTCTACTCAAATGTGTATCCACTAACAACATTTTCAAGTAATAAAAATATGCTTGATTAATAAATAAAAATCCATCATATATATCTTTATTATTCAGAAAATGCTAAACTGAAGCATCTTTTCTTTCTTTTTACATTGTATATTGTATATACCCCATGAATCATTAACATTGTAAAATAAAAGAACACAATGTAAAACAAAATACAGAGGCTAAAATATAAACATTTTAGGCATGGACCAACCCCAGTTTGTATAGGTGCCCACAATCACACACACACGTACGTGTGTGTGTGTGTGTGTGTGTGTGTGTGTAATACACTTTTCCAAGGTATTATATAATATATCATCAGTGCTGATTTAGAAGAGACATCATAAAAATGTCTCCTGGCCAAGTCATTGAAAGCCTTATAAAAGATGTGCTTCCCAATATGAATCTGATGTGTATTCCATTTTTAATTTTCTTTAATAAGACTTTCAATATTTAAATGGGAGACATTAATGAAATAAATGGTCATTTCAGCTTTAACCTGTGTCCACACTAAATATGATGGATTCAAAGATTCCATTTATTGCTCATATGCGTGTGTGCCTCTTACCCAACATCTTTGCTACTTTATGCATGTACAATTCTAGTGACGATACATCTTCTGCCAGTGAATCGATTCAGAATAAAAAGCTGTTCCCGAGAAAGCTGTAAGTAAAATTGTTTACACCTAAATGAGTTTGAAGATATACATTTGACATTGTACCACCCATTCCTCCCCGATCGACTAGTGGTCCATCAGGTGACTGGTTCTGTGACTAAGTCAGCTGAGAGATCCAAAATTTCAAGAGTCAATAAAATGTCCATTGCAAATAGGGCACTGGTAAGCATTTTAGAAATTAGACTCTGCTTGAGAGACGCGATTGCAGGACAGAAAATATCACCTGGCAGAAAACTCGTTAAGCAACAGAAAACAATTATTATTGTTAAATCATTCAAATCCACTTCTTCTTTATTGATCTCAACTGATCAAGAACACTACAGATACAAGGTTTCCTGGGACACAGGCATTTGAAGGGATCATACAAGCACACACATCACAAAGACTTTTTTGTCAGCAATAAAACTAATATCGGAATGATTTCACTGAACCAGATTGTCATTTTCTAACTTTATAGACGGGACTTACTTTCTCATACTGTTTCAACTGATTTAAGAAAAAAAATCAGTTAATTTTATTGTAACGTAAGTGAACAAGACGGTCTTTTAGTTAGATTTCAGAAACCTCATCAGGGGTCTAAATTAGCAAATAACTGATTTAGTAGCTGACAAGATTATTCTTTTGTTTCTTAACAATATTGATGAAACAGATGGAGTGTAAGGGACTAATTTTAATTAAGGGACTAATTAAAAATCGAACTTAGAAGGAAGGTGAAGATGTGAATCAGAAATATTTGAAGGATAAAATGTTTGTCGAGAGATGAGAGGAGAGGGCAAATACTGACACATGACATAAAAGGTCAGACCAGCAAAACACTTTTACTTAACACAAAAGATGTTACAGTTGGTTGGGGATGTGGAGTCGGCAGGGGGTTAGATAGTGAGCGTGTGTGTATGTATGTATGTATGCGTTGCCTTCATTTTTTACCCATATTAATTGCAATTTACAAGCCTCACTTAATATGAACTACAAATTGAATAACAGATTTTACAGTCTCAAATCCACAGTTCTAGCCACTGAAGCATGCACTTGACAATTTTGTTTAAGAAGGGTGTGTAAAAAAATCTTTACACACACATATATATATATATAATTTTGTATAATTTTATATATCAACAAATTATCATAATATATATATATATATATATATATATAATTTTGTATAATTTTATATATCAACAAATTATCATAATATATATATATATATATATATATATATATATATATAATTTTATATATCAACAAATTATCATAATATATATATATATATATATATATATATATATTTTTGTATAATTTTATATATCAACAAATTATCATAATATATATATATATATATATATATATATATATATTTTTGTATAATTTTATATATCAACAAATTATCATAATATATATATAATTTTGTATAATTTTATATATCAACAAATTATCATAATATATATATATATATATATATATATAATTTTGTATAATTTTATATATCAACAAATTATCATAATATATATATATATATATATATATATATATATAATTTTGTATAATTTTATATATCAACAAATTATCATAATATATATATATATATATATATATATATATATATATAATTTTGTATAATTTTATATATCAACAAAGTATCATAATATATATATATATATATATATAATTTTGTATAATTTTATATATCAACAAATTATCATAATATATATATATATATATATATATATATATATATATATATATATATATATATATATATATAGATGTGTGTGTGTGTGTGTGTATGTTGTAATTTCTTTTGGGTCAATAAAACAAGCAAATATAACAGGATTAATTTGATAGAAGAAATTGAGACAAATGACAAAAAGTCTGAAATAATTTCATTCAGATGGTAGAGGAGAGGACTGAGGCCCCCAAAGTGTGAGGTCTGCTGTCACTGGATTCAGATAATTAGTAAAAACTTACCAAATTAAGAAAAAAAATTTGAACATAAGTAACAATCCTCTATCTTATAAAAATCTGAAGACTAGTAATTGATAAAACTTGTGGAGAATTGAATTATAAAAAGGGACATTTAATATGGTTTTTTAAAAAGGCCAGATTGAGTGGCATATGAATGAGAGAGAGGGAGAGAGAGGAAAGAGACCAGAATTCAGAACGGCTCAACTGTTAGAATCAATAATATAAAGCAGTTGTGATTTTATAAGTGGAGTTATATTTGCAGCTGATGTATTGCTGCAAAAGACAATTCAGTATGACAATTTTTTATTTCATTACTTTTCCCTGCTTGCTTCACAAGCTGAAATGACACAGCAGGAGTAAAAAGGTTTTGCTAAGTTATTCACACAAAATTTAGGATTGTTGATAAGAAAAAACTAACAGTTTGCCAAACATCTCTATGACAAGTTCCCTCCTGCACTACCAAGTCAGTCAAGTGGGCTGGTGAAGAGCGAGGGTCACAAGTGGGGGAGAAGGGGAGAAAAAAATCAATAAGCTAAGCTGATCGATATAACATTATGTATATATGTAGATTGGTAAGTAAGCATAGAGCTGTATTTGAATTAATAACGCACTGTTACTAGCAATGTGGCCTTTCTGTACTTAATAGATATCGTGTAGAAAAATAAATGCAGGTTTCTTGTTGCTAGAGCATCCAGGAGGTTGGCTTAGCAGTTCAACATGGCTGACACCATATGACAGTTACCCAGGACAGACATTTCGCTAGGGTTACTTATAAAATGAGACAAATTAAAAGAATAGCCGAGAATGTTTTTCTCTTTTTATTTGATTGAAAAGAAAAGAAAAGAAAAAAAAATTAAACTTCTGCCAGAACATTTTTCACAGATTGCAATTGAATGCTACAAACATTGGGAATAACTTCCTTGTAGAATGATGGTAACAGATTTATATTTGAATAGCTGTAAGGAAAAGCAGGCCACATGCTGAACCCCCATTTAAAAACCCTGATGAAGAGAAAGTGGCTCTTTGTGAAGATTTTAAAGATATGTATGAGAATGGCTATTGTGGGCTATTTGACAAAGGTGCAAGTTCACTTATGCAAATACTTGGAGTTGAATGCTTTATATTCTATAATGGGGTGCTGAAAATGTTTTAAACTGACACACTTCCCAAAATCAGTATTTCAATGAATATCCTGATTTGAGGAAAATGGGTCAGTCTGAAAAAAACTGTCCATCCCTCCCTTGTAAGTAATGTCAGACTGGTTCAATTTGTGAAAATCAAGTATCAATATGTTGATGGTTTGCAAATTTACAAATACCATTTTTAGGTATTTGCTTTTAAAAGAGTTTTCATATTTTTTCAGACTGGCTTTTTTTCATTGAGAAAAACAGATGACAAGTGACTTTTTTGGGAAGTGGGGAGGTCAAATGCTTCATAAATGGAATTTAATATGTCCAGATAATGATTTAAAATAAAATAAAAACACTACTTTAACTTTAAAAGCATTCATACCTTTATAAATGATATACGTTTTATCCTTTTATCAATAAAATCTCAAAGTCACAAAACATCTCTACTAAGTTGTATATAAACAGATGGCATTTAAACTGAACTCCTGGGGATTGACACCCTTTAGAGAAAATGTTAACCCCCAGTTGAGCAAGCTATGGTGTTTGGTAAAAACAAGGGTGGATGGTGGGGAAGATTTCAATAAAAAAAAATAAAATAAAATTTCAAAAAATAAAAGTAAGAGTCTAGGGATTTTTTGGATTAAGAAACTTAAAAGGCTGAAAAGAAATTTGACATTTTTTAGCGGTAAACAGATCAACCCATTGTACCCAGTACTTCAAAGCACAAATTATATTTAATAATCTACATAATAGAAATTAAAACCTGAAGAATTTCTTTTTTCAAGACCTCATAAAAAAAATTACTCCAGAGTGAGTCAAAGGTAAAAAAAGAGAAAAAAAAAAAAAAAATTAATATTTTGTTCTGTTAGGTACAATGAATCAATGTGCACCAAAATGATTAAAAGTGAAAGTGAAAGTACTTACTCAGTTTCATCATTATCGAAGACAACCTCCTTATCCAAAAGTTCATAATCTTTGCCGTAAGTTGCTGTGCCATCCACAGAGTGGAAAGGAACCTTGACACAGCCACGAGCTCCAGATGTTCTGATTATACGCACTTCCACTTCACCACTGGATTCAGTAACACTCATTTCCTTCTCGTCAATTTGGAAAATACCAGGATGGTCATCATCAAGGATCATAACGGTGGCCAGGAATGGGTTGGCCAACTGGGCCTTGGCTTCAGCCTGGCCACTTTCAAACAGACCCTGGGAATCGCCAACTCGTAAATTGCTTAGACGAATATAAAAGTGTTCATCTTCCTCAAAAATGTCGTCGTCAATGATAGAGATAGGGAATTGTTTGTGGGTTTCCATTGGATAGAACACCAGGGTACCTTCAGCATAGACATAATCAGAACCGGCATTGGCGGTACCATCTTCAGTTTTGTAGTCAACATAAAGGGTCTTTGTTAAGTCACCACCTTCTCTGGTCACAGTACCATAAAAAGTGCCAACATTTTCCATGACCGTATAATGTCCAGGGTCGAAGTAAACCTTGGTGGTCTCATCTTCAGGTTTTTGGTCACTGGTAGAGCCCTGAGGGACCCCACCTTGAGCTTTTGCTTTTTTGATAATGTTACCACTGCCAGTTAGTTTCCTAGTGGCCTGGATTCGGTAAAACGCCCTACTTTTGGGGCCACGGTTGACCGCTTCAGCTTCGGCCATGTCTTCAAGAGTCTTCATGTCCAAAGTTGGGTTCTTTTTCCTCATTTCACGGAGAATTTCAATGTATTCCTTACGATGCTCTTCAAACTCACGGACTTCAATATCATCCTCCAATTCTTTGAGGGCTCCATCCTCGCCAACATGATTGGCCTTGCCTTCACCAGCTTCGGCATCTTGACCCTCACTCTGGACAATGACACCTTTTTGTTTGCTGGCACGGTACTTTTTGGACAGGTATTTGTTTATTAGTTTTCGGTCAGCGATGTAAGCAGTGACTACAGTGGCTGGAAAAAACATAAAAGTGAGAACGGCTTCCCAGACCTCGACCACACCGTAAGAGGCCACAGCAAGTATAAAATAAAGCCAGAGGTAGGCAAACACACTCCATGTAGCTGTGATAAAGAACACTCCAAGATGTTTGATGGTGCGGACTTCATCATTGGGGATCACAAACACGCAAATAGCTGTAATGATGAACAGGTTGAAAGCGGCGCTGCCCACAATGGTACTGGGACCCAAGTCTCCAGCTTCGAATTTTTGGCCCACCACTTCAATGACGGAGAGTAGGATCTCAGGAGCTGAAGATCCAAGGGCCATAAGGGTCAAGTTTGACACAGTTTCGTTCCAAATCCTAACGTTTACTATTGTGGTTGTACCGTCGGGTTTTTTAACGACTACGTCCTTTTCTTTGGACGTGATTACCTCGATAGCTGCCATGAACCGATCTGCAATGATGGAAACTCCTACGAAGAGGTAAAACATGAGGACAAAATAGACTGTCGCCCTGGCTAACTTGTCACCTACACTGAGGTTACCAACAGGCTCCCAACGGGGGATAATAAGGCCATCACCACAAACCTCAGATTCTTGTGAGCAAGTATCATTTCCATCATCCGAGGCCATAGTGAACTCGAACAATAAGCCCAACAAAAAGAGGGGCACACCCCAACCTATAGGAATTTTAAACGGGTTCATTTTGAGACGAACACTTTAATTTAGGGGACAAGAAGAAATAAATAAAATGACAAAAAATGTATTAAATGTTGTTAAAGTCCACAAATAATAGATTTTCAGAAGTTTTCCCCGGTTTTTTTTTTCAAACAGGAAAATTAATTCAGAAAAACAAGATAAAAAAAAAAATTTAACAAACCTTTTTTTTTTGTTTTTAAAGCCGGTAAAAACTTTTTTTTTGTTTTTAAATAAATCCTCGGTAATTAATTATTGATTTGTAGCCGATTTTCATCACATTTATGTGAATTTCTTTTTAAAGATACGCGTGTAAACAAAAATAAGAGAAAAAAAAACGTTGAAGTTTTTTTCTTTCTTAAACACAAAAACAAAAAAAAATCAGCAAGTTTTTTTTTTTTTTTTTTTTAAAAACAAAAAAAACAAAACTTTTTCTTAACTACGAAAACCTGGAAGTATTTCTCTTTCCAAAGGATATCTTCCTTCTTGGTTGTTTAAAACACTTTTCTTCTTTAAATAAATTATCAGGATATTTTTTATCCCCTTTTATTTTTATTTTTTGTTAATGAAAGTCCAAGTTTTGTTAGAAGAAAAGAAATGTCGGATCTTCTTCGCGTCTCCTTCAAAAATACAAATTATTTTTCATTCGTATTTTTTTTAATTTTCAAGATTTGTTTTCGTTCTCTATTCTTGTAAAATCCAAAACGAAAACAATCGATTTTTTTTGTTTCGTGTCAGTCAAAACTTTTCCTTTTGTTATGTTTTGGTTTTCCTTCTTTTTGGTTTGTAAAATTGTGGAAAAAAGAAATCCTATTTTCTTCCAAGATGGAAAATGTCGCGCCGTCGGATAAAGGAGAAAAAAGTAGCCGAATGTTGTCTTTTAAGTTGAAAACAGCAATTATACATCCTTATTATATCGTCCATAAATTCCTGAAAAATAAAGAAAAAAAAAAGAAGAAAAAGAAATTCCTTTGAATATTTTTTGTTTGTTTTTGGTTTCGGTTGTTAATTGAATTAAATGTCGCTTCTTCTTTCTTTTTTTTGTTTTACTCCTGTCCAAATAATGAAGATAAATTCAACAACAGAAAGATGTAAATTTCCTCCAGAAAGATGAGATTTCAACAAGATATATTTTTTTTTAAATCTTCAGGTAATAAATGAAGAAGCCAGCTGAAGTATTTCAATTTTTAAGCCTTTGAATGAAAATGAAGATTTTGAAGTCGGGGGGAAAAAGTACTTCTATCTTTTTTTTTCTTTCAAAAGTATTTGTTGTGTTGTAGTAGTTGTCAATTTTCAAATATTAAAAAAAAAAAAACTAGAGGAATTTGAGAGTTGTTATTTTTTCTTTCTTCCAAAAGGTATGAATATTCAGCAGTAAAGAATAAAGAGTGGGGAAAAAACCCTAAAAGAATAAATGCTAATAATTAGAAAAGAAGACGGATAAGAAGACAAACCCCTTTTTGTAAAAGTGTCTTGTCTGTTAAAGAATAATGGTACCGCAAGTGCCAAAATCAACCTGCAGTCGAATAATTAGTTGTTGCTTGTTGTACTGGCTTGTACCTACTAAAGAAATAGGTAGGTAGGTAAGTAAAACAATTCTAAGTTGGTTATTATTACTGTGGGTAATTTTTTTTTTTTTGGTTTTCTATTAATCTACCTACATATTAATTAATATAGATAGTTCCCCACTGTTTAAGTTGGTTTAAACAACTGCTAGATAGACAATTTACAAGACAACCTACTACAACACAACTAAAGAAGAGAGTGACTATTTTCTCCCCTGTTGCTGTTGTAGAATGATTTTTTTTTATCTTTTTTTATGTATACATATGATATACATCTATTTTAGAAGGCAACAGAGAAAGAAGAAGAAGAAGAAGAGGTAAAAGAAATTAAGGTGCTCTGAGCATAAAAATGACGATGAAGATAGAGACACGCACAGATGGTGACATTTGATACGTTCCTCTTCATCTTCTTTCTTTTATCCAAAGAAATACACTTAAGGGAGGGTATGGCTGAGCAAAAACAAAGCAAACCCTCTTTTCTCAATACAGTAATGAAAGTGAATAGTCATGTCTCTGCTTCTGGACCGGCATTTCCCCCCTTTTCTCTCTCTTCACTCTCTATATATTTGTATTCATTTCTTCCTTACCACAAAAAGCTTCCTTTCCACTGTCTATCTATCAACATCTCTAAACAACCCTCTCTCTCTCTCGCTCAATCTTTGTTTATCGATACTCCCCCACTCAGTTTAAACTTTGACTCTATCCCTCTCTCTCTCCTCGCTTTTCACTTTAATCTCCCCCCTCAACTACTACTACTACTACTAGTAGTAGTAGTAACGAGTATCTATGTCGGAATATATTTTGGATGGAAAAATCTGTTTAAATAAAAATAAATTAAATATATGTAATTCTAATTCAGTATGTATTTTTTTGTAAAAGTATAAAACTCTTTCAGTCTTTTAATCACTTTATGTGTTCCAAATTAGTATTATTATTTTTTTATGTATGCCTCAATCGATTTTTTTTAAATTAACAAAAAAAAAAAATGTTTTACACTGAATGTGTTATTGATTCCTATTGTTTGAAAGTACAAAAAAAAAAAAATATACATATTATTATTATTATTAGAGTATCTGTAAATAATATTCACACGTGTTGAATTTTTTATTCTATATATATTGATGACACAAGTTATTAATGTGTAAATTACGTATAAAATGAAAATGACATATTTTTAATCAAGATAATTATTACCCTCCTTACATAATAAATACGCTGTAAGTGTTAAATACACACTCACACACGTTGGAATCCAATGGACTTTTTACGTACGGTATCATTAACATGCAAAAAATAAAGTATATGAATGAAAAGAAAATTGAAAATGAAATTAAAAACTGACCTTTAGTTCTGGAGTCTCCTGTTTTCTTAATTTATGAAAAATATAATACACACATACGTCGTAGAGATGAGAAAACTGTATTTAGAAACGAGTGTCTATATGTCTCTCTTACTAAATAACATAAAATCTATCTACCTCCCTCGGTTCGATTCGACCCTCTTTATCTCATAATTTCAATGACTATCTCTCTATCCAGCCTGGAAAAGCTGGTTAGCATCCTTTTCCCTCTCTAACTAGTGTACCAACTCCCTGTTAGTAAATTACTACTACTGCTAAAGCTAAACACTTAGTAGTAGTAATAAAAATAAGGATAATAGTCGTAATAATATTACTTTCCTTATTACTATGATTAGTAGTAGTATTTTTACCTGTAATATCTACGATTATTTCATTACTCTGTCTTTATTCCACACATCTCTCTCTACAGACTCCTCTATTTCATAACACTAAACACTAAACAGTAACACCTATTTCCCAAAATATCTAATACATAACAGTAACACTAAACAGTGAACACACAATACATACACACACGCACACACATATATATATATATATATATATATATATATATATATATATGTAATTATAATAAACGATCCGCCTGCTCTTTAATTTTTCCTTACTTTTTACTTGCCTCCTCCTCCTCTCTTTCTCCCTCGTTATTTTTATGCACGCAACAGGGAGGGGAGTAGTGGTAGTAGTAATAGTGATAGTGGTAGTACTAACAAAATCGCGTTGCGGGTCTGGCTCAGCGGTGGTGTCGCGCGCTGGAGGCGGAAAAGTCAAAGGTTCTATCACAAGTGCTGGTTTGGTGAAGCCGCTGACTTTCTTCAAGTGAACAGAAAACTCTCTTTTTCTAATCCTGATCTTCAAAGGGGTCTAGCATCCCCCCCCCAGTCTGAGGATACCCACGCACTCAGCACTTTAGGAACTTTTCAGTGGAGGTTTTTATAATTACAATCGATTTTCAAGTGAGTGGTTAAGTTTTTTTTAGAGCAGTTAAAATAAAATTTATTGAAAAAAAAAAAAAATGAATAAAATAAAATGAACAAAGAAAAAAACAGACTCGATTCTTTACTGTTTTTTTTTAACCGAATATTTTCATCTTATTCTTAAGAGTGAAAAAAGAAGACATTTAAAAATCTAGCAGACGAATTTTTCCGAGCTTGCAATTGATAAATTAATTTTATTATTAAAAAGTGTAGCTTAATTAACCGATTTGCCTTATGTATAAACGAAGAAATTAATTAAATAATTTAAGAAAGAAAGAAAGAAAGAAAATAAAATGAAATCAAATACGAACAGTCTAAATAAAATAAGGAGATTTGTCCAGTGTCTGATTTATTCTAAGTCGTACTGGAGACAATCACGGAAAATTCATTTTAAAGTCGTTATTATTCTGTATTTCTCATTCAATTTTATTTCTGAGTCATTTCATGAATGTTTTTAAAACGAATTTATTTTAGTGAATATTTCTTTTTCAAATGAAACCAAAGCAAGCAAAATTGGTATATTTTATTATTTTCAATCCAAAATAAATGCATTCAAATTGATTACGTTGAAAATTTAAAACTAATCATTTCGAATTTATTTATAAAAAATTAAACTTTAAATTGTATGTCACTATGTAAGTAAGAATAAATCACAATACTGTGTTTTTAGTGTTTAGTTTATATTGTATAATGATCGTCATCATCATCGTCGTCGTAGTAGTAATGAAGATGATAATGATTGACATTCGGGTTGAATTTCTTACTCACTCTCTGTCTCTCTGTCTCTGTCTGTCTGTCTGTCTCTCTCTATCTATCTATATGATGCATCAACAATATTAACTAATAATATCCAATCTCTCTTTCTTCCTGTATCTATCTCTGTCTAGCTTTTTTCTAACTCGCGCCCTCTCCCGCTCTTTCTCTTCCTAAAGCACTCGCCGAAAGAAAGAAAGAAAGAAAGAAAGTTAAGAATGCATGCTTATCTCGCAGGCCATTATTTGCTCTATGAGTTCAGTTCAAATCTCCCGGAGTGTCTGCCTTATGTAAAAACAAAAAAGACAAAAAGAAAAAGAAAACTAATATTTCAAACGTACATGATAACTTTTTAAAAACTTATTTTCTTATTTCCTATTGTCCTGCTGATACAATTACACTACAGTGAGGAGCTTCTGGTTTTTCATTAGTCGGGGTTCGATCTCAGAAAACCCAGTACCTCAAAAAAGCTGATTACCAAGCCAGGTTGGCCGGCTTTCCAAACTTGAAAGACTGGTACTAAAACCTTAGTATCCATCACACACACACACACACACACACACACACACACACACACACACACACACACACACACACACACACACATGACGAATTAATGGATTTTTTATTTATAATCCGACATTATTTCGTATAACGTTGTGTACCACTACTACTATTACTTCTACTACTAGTAGTATTAGTAGTATTAGTAATAATTTACCTGTAAAATCTGCGATGTAGATGTTTGTTTGCACGAAGAAAATGCTGAGATGAGTAAAAAAAACTTAAGTGTTCGTGTGTGCATATATTTTATTTTTTCGTACAGTTTTTTTTTTTACTGCAGACTCTCAGCATTCATTCGAAATTTGCAAATTACGAGAAGTCAATTAATTCTAATTAATCCAGTCCAGTCCATATGAATATTTAAACGCCACACAGGACATATGGTTCCTTTGTAACATTTACTGACAAACCTGTAATGTGCATTAAGATTTAATAAATAATAATGATTTAATAAACCTAGAAGAAGCCACACACCCATTGATTTATCTTGTTTAAGGGGAATACTACACAACCAGTTGTTGTTGGTAAATCGTATAAGACATCTCTGCTGGCACCAAGTGGGGGGTGGGGGTGGTTACAGCATATCTAACTTGTGCAATGACTGCTACAGAAGAAGAAGAAGAAGAAGAAGAAGAAGAAGAAGAAGAAGAAGAAGAAGAAGAAGAAGAAGAAGAAGAAGAAGAAGAAGAAGAAGAAGAAGAAGAAGAAGAAGAAGAAGAAGAAGAAGAAGAAGAAGAAGAAGAAGAAGAAGAAGAAGAAGAAGAAGAAGAAGAAGAAGAAGAAGAAGAAGAAGAAGAAGAAGAAGAAGAAGAAGAAGAAGAAGAAGAAGAAGAAGAAGAAGAAGAAGAAGAAGAAGAAGAAGAAGAAGAAGAAGAAGAAGAAGAAGAAGAAGAAGAAGAAGAAGAAGAAGAAGAAGAAGAAGAAGAAGAAGAAGAAGAAGAAGAAGAAGAAGAAGAAGAAGAAGAAGAAGAAGAAGAAGAAGAAGAAGAAGAAGAAGAAGAAGAAGAAGAAGAAGAAGAAGAAGAAGAAGAAGAAGAAGAAGAAGAAGAAGAAGAAGAAGAAGAAGAAGAAGAAGAAGAAGAAGAAGAAGAAGAAGAAGAAGAAGAAGAAGAAGAAGAAGAAGAAGAAGAAGAAGAAGAAGAAGAAGAAGAAATAATAATAATGCTTTGAATGTTTAGGCATAGCACAGATCTCTTGGTAGTAGTTGGCGATTGATCGGCGTTCCTCTATTTCATTTTGGCTAGAGATGCTTGCATGGCACGTCCACGTGCATCTCTCTCTTAACGCAATGAATGGGTATTTAGGCAACAGCTTTTATTGATGCATTTTTCAATAAAACAAGCGACAGATAAGAGTTTTAAAATAAAAATAGTGACCTTTTCTTGTATGCGTACAATACAACGTATGTTTGTTATGTCAGTGAAAGTGATCGATCACAAACATTCAGACAATCACCGGACCCAAAGATACGCTGATGTGTGCAGCAGTAAGAAAAGGTCAGTTAAAAAACTCCTTGTCTTTATTTTTTAATACGTCAACCATTACAAAAGTCCGTGGACAATTAGAAAATTAGAATCAAAATTTTACATATCGACAAAAAAACATTTATTAAGTACATAGTTTCCATTGTTTTATCAACCGCCTCCCATTGTCCTACGTGTTTCTTGATGCCATTTTCGTAGACATTTCGTATTTTTATTGGAAGAAGGTTGTGTGGTAGTTTTCGACTGACTATGCAGAGTCAAGGGTTTTGTCATTTAAATTGTTCTCTTGAGACCGGAATAAATGAAAATTCGAATGAGGCCAGTCAAGAGAATACGTTGGGTGCTGGAGTGTGGGGGTCCCATTTCAACCTCTTTAAGCTTCTTCAAGGTCTGTTTTGCAACATGCCGTCCTGCGCTGTCGCGCTGGAAAATGACACTTTTTCGATTTGCCAAAATCGGCCGTTTTTCTTGATCCCAAGTCTCTTCAAATGATGAAAATCGATATATCAACTGCGAAAGGCAGTTGAAATATCGATTTTCAAACTCTTAGCAATCTCTTTCGTCGAACTCTTCGGTTTATTTTCCACGGTAGAAAGCGGAGAGTCTTCATCGACTTCAGAATGTCACCCGGAGCGTGGTTGATCGTTTAGAGATTGACGGAATTGGAACACGATCTAAATAAACGTTCTTTTTTTTTTATAGTCACAGTTCTGACACTTACTCCTTTCCGAAATACATGAAATAGCATAATATGGCGAAAGTGTCACTTTTCATCTTCCACCTTTAAGACATTCATTTCCGGACAAAATGTCAACATTCAACAAAGTCTGACTTGCAACTGAATGATGCAAATTATCAATCTCGAACAAGCCAGAAATCGGCACCAAAACAAACGCCAGTGTCAAGTTGCGGTCATTTTATATTAATAATGAAATTTGAGCAAAAGCTTTTTGAATGATCTGATATACATATATATATATATATATATATATATATATATATATATATATATATATACCGATAGTAGAGAAATAATTATTTATTATAATTTTTTCATATAGACAAAAACAATTTCCTCGCTACAAAGGTGCAACTTCGTTTCGGTGTATTTAGTTGCACCTCGACTGGTGAGAACCAAAATGGTTATGAACAATTCTCTCTGTAAGCAAGCCGCATGGGAAACGTTATTTCCTTCTTTTCATTTGTTTGAAAAATAAGTATATTTTTACAGGGGACGTATAAGGATAACGAAAAGATAGGAAAGGCAAAAGGGTGACAGAGTGAAACAATGGTGCTTGATGGTAGCAGTTTGGTGAAGGATTGTTGAGGTGACTATATGAAAAAATTATAATATATATATATATATATATGTATATAATGATCTGATATAAATATATAATGAGCTGATATATATATATATATATATATATATATATATATATATATATATATATATATAATGATCTGATATTTATATATATATATATATATATATATATATATATATATATATATATACGTAATGATCGTTGGGTAGGATCGCTTTCAGCTAATCCTTTAACCGTAAACGCTTGGAAATATCAAATACATCTGCAATATATGAAAGGCCTTTGACAAGGTATGGCATCCGTGCTTCCTAATTGGTACGTCCATGAAGGTCGTTGTTAACCGCTAGTCATTGAAAGCCCATGAGATCCAATGCCGACCTCCCTCAAGGCTCTCTTCTCGAGCCTATCCTCTTTCTGCCCTATATCATTGATCTGTCTCAGTACATACTCCGGTTCTTGGTAATTATTTATGCAGCTGAGGCAATAGTTTATAGGTATATGAGGGTCGTTCAAAATGCTCTAAGCATCAACCAGAAAGAGTTGGAGAAACGAGCCAGTTTTGAATTATTTTTCAATTTAGTTCCCCTTGACACCAATGCACTTGGTCCAACAATGCTAAAGCATTGCAATCCCTTCACGGGAAAAGGTTGCATCGTGGTCCTCCAAAAACTCTTCCACTGTACATATGATCTCATCATTGTTTCCAATTTAATATAATGTAAAATTGAGGGTCGTTACAAAAGTACTAAGTCTCAGCCAGAATGAGTTGAAGAAACAAGATAGTTTTGAATTATTTTTCAATATAGTTCCCCTTGACACCAATGTATTGATCCAACGATGCTTAAGCATTGCAATCTCATCACGGGAAAAGGTTGCATCCTGGTTCTCCCAAAAACTTCTCCACAGTACATATGATCTCATCATTGTTTCCAGAATGGCGATCACGCTGGCGGGGGATTTGAAACGAAAAAGTCTGATGGACCTATGTCTGGTGAATAACGGGCATGGGGTAGCAATTCAAAGAAAAAAAATTGGCTGCTTCAGCTACTGCCAGCTGAGCAGTGTGAACAGGCGCGTTATCCTGGAGCAAGAGCACATTTGCCCTCATCTTTCCTCTGCGTTTCGAATAGATTGCTTCCTTCAGTTGCCTTAATTCTGAGGCACAGCACTGTCCATTAATAGTTTTTTTCCTTTTCCGGGTAGTCTATCATGATTACACCTTCAATAATTAATTAATTAATTAAATAAATAATAAACAAAAATAGAAAATCCATCAAATTGAATTACTAATCTGCGGTGGAAATTCTTAAGGTCAGCCTGGAAGCGAGTCAAAAGTGTCCTGGAAATGTTAACCCTTTTCAGCTTCTTCTCTGGTGTCAGCATTTTTGAGACCCATCTTACAGACAGCTTGCTCATCCCCAAGATCTTAGTTAAAATAGTATGGACCTAAACAGAACCAATGCCTATGGACTTAGGTATATGCTGTACAGTAAGACGTCTGCCATCCAAAAGCAAACAGTGAATGTTATTAACTTGTTCATCAGTGGCTGAAATTTTTGAACGACTTGACCGAGGGTCATCTTCTCTGCTGCCCCTACTCCGCTTGAATTTTGCAACCCACTTCTTCACAGTTGCATAGGAAGGGCAGTCCTTAGCAAGTGTCTGTTCCATGTCCTCGTGGATTTCCTTGGGTATCATACCTCTCTTTTGCGGATACTTTATGACTTCTTGGGCATCTTTTTTGTCTATTTTTATATTTGTCGTACACCTCTCACCTTTATATGGGCCTCACCTGCACAGAAATTAAGACAGAAATCTATATTATTTTTTCCTAGTTTTATAAGAAGTGGTAGTGTGTTGCCACAACAAAATTGTTCATCTATGGCACTTCTTTCTGGGTGAAACTTAGAGCTTTTTGAACGACCCTCGTACTTTCAAAAATCTAGATGACCAAAAATCTTACCGCTGATCTCCCCTCTGATCAAGACCTGGTGGCTCAATGGGGGAAGAATTCGCTTGCAAAATTCTATACGTCCAAAACCAAACCAGTAGCGTTTAACCCTAACCGAGCAAACACCAAAATATAATGATGGGTGGGTGTTCTCTCAAGGCAGCCTCTTGCCTTGAACGCGTACTGGGACTCAAGCTCATTCCAGACCTCAAGTGGAACTTATATATACGATCTCTTACGAAAGGTGCTGGAAAATGGTCGCTCAAGTAAGTATCTGATTCCCTCCTGTTATACTTTATCTTTACAAGAGCCAGATCAGAACAAAAATGGAGTAATGCTGCAATATCTGAGCTGCTGAAGCAGTCAAATCATCACTTACCAGTCTTGATAGCTTGTGGCTGATGAATTAATTTCCACCCTACAACCCCTTTCCCCACAATCAAAACGTCGCAAGCCTCTCGTTAGCTATCGCTATTTCCATGGCAAATGTTCTGACGAGCTACATTCTTTGGTTCCATCAGTCTTGTACCCACCACGCTACACCACGCCACGTACACAAGTGTGAATCAGCCCCATTTCCCTTCATATATATATATATATATATATATATATATATGTTGTGTAGGATCTACCTAATCTGCATAGGTGACTACCAACTATATAAATAATGGTTGATACCGGAAGACGAGAGAAGGAAGAAAGGAATCACGAGATCCAACTAGAGACTCTGATCGACTGCGACTAGTCAACACATTCTCCAGGAACGTCTTCCCAGAAATATACAGAAATACTATATGTACTTATTGTGTACACTTTCTTGTTATAATACATTCTTGTTCTAAGTACATTTTGTGTTGCATTATCATTCCATGCAATAGGCGAGATTCAACATTGAGTCAAGACTCAACAATATATATATATATATATATATAATGATCGTTGGGTTGGATCGCTTTCGGCTAATCCTTTAACCGAAAGCGCTTGGAAACATCAAATACGTCTGGAGTATATCAAAGGCCTTTGACAAGGTGTGGCATCTGTGCTTCCTAATAGGTAGGTTCATTCTTTGTAAAAGAAGAATTCCATTTGGAAATGTTCTTCCTAAAGATTGCTACTTTGTGGAACAAATTCCCGACAGGATACTTTCCCGGCCACTACAATCTTAACCTGTTCAAGTCAAGGGTTAACCTTTATCTTTCCTACATAACCTCATGAATTACACTTTTTGCCTTTTCTTATACTCATAGAGCACCACACATTAACCCTATACCTTGAGTGGCTCTTGCGCCTTGTATTGAGTGAACATTAATAAAGAAAATTCGCAGCTTCGCTGGGCTCGTCGTGTTGTAAGCATAAGTGATAAAAAGACCCTGAAAATCCTTATGTACAGCCAACTGCACGACGGTTCTCGGAAAGTGGGATTGATTAATTTATTTTTTTACGGGGTAGCATGTTCTCTGCAAATTCGGATTTCAATTGGTGCACACTGCTAGCGAAGCGGCCACGTTTACACAGTAACAGCAGCAAGAAAACCGGCGCGATCAAGCTCAAACGTCGATCACGTGACTGCAATAATACCAACTATAAGCACGCATGTGCAGAAGGCAGTGTGACAAACCTAAAAATATGTTACGGCGAAAGGGCGGGTTGTTTCTTACTTAGCCTCGTAAATTTTGTATGTAATTAATTAATTAATTCTTCATATATATATATATATATATATATATATATATATATATATGTATGTATTAAAGAAAAATCAACACAGTTGGTGGAACCAACGGATAACTTGCCAATAAATACCCTTAATTAAGAGAAAATACCGAAAGAAGTAATGCCAAGATTAGCGAAACAGTGCAAGACAACGTTAATTCCTATGAAAGTATGGTCCGAGTTTCACGCGATCTTCACGCCTTCAAGTCGTCTGAAGATAGCATTACACACACACACACACACACACACACACACACACACACACACACACACACACACACATATATATAATATATATATATATATATATATATATATATATATATATATATATTATGAAATGGACAAAGTCCGACAATTATTTTAAGACATTTTTATGTTTATACATTCTTTTTATAGTTACAAATATTTAAGTAAATGCTCTGTTAAACAACATTTACCGGCCTGAATGTCCGAGAAATTAATACTGTTTATTATAAAAACAGAGCATTTACTTAAATATTTGTATCTATAAAAAGAATGTATAAACACAAAAATGTCTTAAAATAATTGTCGGACTTTGTCCATTTCATAATGTGTGACGTCATTTGTTTACATTTGGATACGCTTTGAGCAGATATGAATGTACGTGAGAGATTCATGGAAGATTGAAGTTTAAAGACAGTAAAACTTGCTAACCGAACGATCCTCTGTGGCCGTAATGGTTAAGGTACATCATGCTAAATGACGGTTCCGTATAGGATACCGGTTCGATTCCTGTCGGAGGACGAATTTTTTCTATGCAAATTTCTCCGACATTCAGGCCGGTAAATGTTATTAATACTCTTTATTATAAACAGAGCATTTACTTAAATATTTGTATCTATAAAAAGAATGTATAAACATAAAAATGTCTTATAAGTTTAATTAAAGCAGACAACCTTAAGGGTCCATAGATGATATTCTATTTCCCCAGGAATGGGTTTTTTTCATGGTTCTTCGGATCACATTTCCAAGCATAAAAGAAATATATATATATATACTTAATATTCACCTAAAACGAACAAAAAATATTAAAATATATGTATTAGGATCATTTAAAGTTCCAATTAAATTCCGGTTCTATGTATATTTTCTCTCTGACCATGTTTCCAATAGAAATTGGAGCAGCCATTTGGTACAGACTTTCTTCGGAAAGAAGCATTTGGGAGTTTCTTATTTAAATTTTATTTCACCATTTTCCCTGGTTATATTTTAATGGCTTCAAAATAATTGTTTTACATTCCTGACATCCAAACTCTCATCGTGAGTATTTTGATCTATAAAAACATCTCCGAAACAGGAGGTTGCTTGATTGACTGTAGCTTTTGCAGTATGTCGTTTGTTCTGAGGAGGAAGATCTCTTGGAAAAATCCTGCCTGGGATACGGTCTTCCATTCTTCTCTCCATGATTTCTAGTGCTTCTATGATCATTGGTGATATTTCGGTCTTCATAACCCATATCTTCTTGCTCCCAGTCATCAGGTCATGGGCAACTTCTCTAACTTTTTTGAACCCTTTTCTTTCAAATGGTATTATTTTATTATTATTGTAATAGAGGGAGAGGTTAGCGCCCAACCAAGTGAGGCTGGGGTACAAATCTACGAAGCCCAATATGCCCATGACGACGTACAGTCTGATAAGTGTATACCAAAGATATGCATCACAGCCAAATGTACGCGATGTGGTGATATGCTTTGATAAAAGCAACGCATAACCTTGCCGGTGGGGATCAATTAGAAATGTTTGCAGGTCGAGTAACCAATTCCATTCAGATGGCTTCTGGTTTAGGTTATTCTCAAATATCGAAATGTGTTTTTCATTTCAATGATAAGGCGGCCAAGAGGCTTTATTGTTTAAATTTAAAAAAAAATGCTCTTGACACTTGGCCATGATGTTTCACCATTACAACCCGCTTATGAACAGAGATGCACAATGTGTCAGTCCTTAGGCGACATGCCCAACTGGTTAAATGTTAATCAACTGACAAGCAGATCTGTGCCACTGAAGGCGGTATGTACCCTAGCCCATCTTGACTCACCATGACAATACTGGGACAGGAATTGGCTGGTTAACTTTAACGCCTCAAAAACAAAACTGCTCTCTATTTTTTCTAGTTTTTCCCTAATAATTTGTTTTCCCTAAGAATTAGTTTTTCAGTATCAATTTGTTTTCCCTAATAAATTGTTTTTCCTAACAATTTGTTTTCCCTAACAATATGTTTTCCCTAATAAATCGTTTTCCGAACAATTTGTTTTTCCCTAACAATTTGTTTTCCCTAACAATTTGTTTTTCCCTAACAATTTGTTTTTCCAAACAATTTGTTTTTCCCTAACAATTTGTTTTCCCTAACAATTTGTTTTCCCTAACAATTTGTTTTTCCCTAACAATTTGTTTTTCCAAACAATTTGTTTTTCCCTAACAATTTGTTTTCCCTAACAATTTGTTTTCCCTAACAATTTGTTTTCCCTAACAATTTGTTTTTCCCTAACAATTTGTTTTTCCAAACAATTTGTTTTTCCCTAACAATTTGTTTTCCCTAACAATTTGTTTTCCCTAACAATTTGTTTTCCCTAACAATTTGTTTTTCCCTAACAATTTGTTTTTCCCTAATAAAATGTTTTTCCTATCAATTTGTTTTTCCCTATCAATTTGTTTTCCCTAATAAATTGTTTTTACCTAACAATTTTTCTTTCCCTAATAATTTGTTTTTCCCTAACAATTTGTTTTCCCTAAAAATTTGTTTTCCATAACAATATGTTTTTCCCTAATAAATTGTTTTCCGAAGAATTTGTTTTTCCATAGCAATTTATTTTTCCTAACAATTTGTTTTCCCTAAAAATTTGTTTTCCCTATCAATTTGTTTTTCCCTAATAAATTGTTTTCCCTAACAATTTGGTTTCCCCAATAATTTGTTTTTCACTGTCAATTAGTTTTCCCTAACAATTTTTTCCATAACAATTAGTTTTTCCCTAATAAATTGTTTTTCCTAAAAACAAATTTTCATAACAATTTGTTTTTCCCTAACAATTTGTTTTTCCCTAATAATTTGTTTGTCCTAACAATTTGTTTCTCCCTAACAATTTGTTTTCCCTAATAAATTGTTTTTCCTAAAAACAAATTTTCATAACAATTTGTTTTTCCCTAACAATTTGTTTTTCCCTAATAATTTGTTTTTCCTAACAATTTGTTTTTCCCTAACAATTTGTTTTTCCCTAATAAATTGTTTTTCCTAACAATTTGTTTCTCCCTAACAATTTGTTTTCCCTAAAAATTTGTCTTTCCCTAACAATTTGTTTTTCCTTAACAATTTGTTTTCCCTATCAATTTGTTTTTCCTAACAATTTGTTTTTCCCTAATAATTTGTTTTTCCGTAACAATTTGTTTTCCCTAAAAATTTGTTTTTCCTAACCAGTTGTTAGCCATTGATTAATCTGGTCACCGGAATTTGGGGAAAAGGAAAGTGAATATTGCAGGAAGTAGTTTAATAAACTTATAGGAATTAAAGACTTGCGGTCAGATCACGTCGAAACATCGGTTCCCGTACGGTCTCCGAAGTTGAGCATCGTCAAACCTGATCAGTACCTAGATGGATGGCCTCTTAGGAATACCAGGTGATGTAAGCACGGATGTGCGAGCGGTGTAATGGATATTGTTTCGGAATTTTTAATCGGAGAGTCGAGTTCCAATTCCCGTTGGGTTCGTTATATTCTCTTGCACGCAAATGCTCATGGGAAATCATTTGGATTTAAGATTATAGCCATCCGCGTGTAACTATGGACTAAACAGTGTCATATCTACTTTTTAAACAGAGATCCATCCTCTTACCCCTATCCATAAAAAACAGATATTTTTCTTGTATATTTCAACAAAGCCTGATACACACATACTCACTCCGCTATTTCCAATGTAACCGCATCCCATTTAAGGAGGAGCTGGCTAATCAGTCAATTAGCCTCTTTCTCATAGATGTAACAGTGGAAGCCTATTGCTATTTCCATGGCAAATGTTCAGGTGTGCTCATTTTTTTAATTTCAACAGTTCAGACCTTTACAGCTCGGATACACCATTCCAATTGTAAGAAGGAAGTTCCACTCAGGCTGATCCCCCCCCCAGTAACTGCTTCTTTGTGGAACAGGCTCCCACATAGATGCTTCCCCAAACACTACAATTTTGAAGTCAAATGTCAACTCTTACCTATCCTCTATATCCATATAATCCTTATTTCTACTTCTTATTTTGACATTCATATGACACACCTCATTTGGCAGTCCTCTACTTTGAGTGGCTCTTCAGCCTTGTATTGGGTGACCATTTTCATATAACAAAAATTCATTTTAATTTTCAAAGTCATCTCTCAATGGCTTCTGCAAGTCTGTGTCCAGAGATGAACCACTCTCCTTTTCTTCATATTCCAATTACGTTCCACTGATACTGCTTTTTTAAAAAAATAACTGTTGCTTTGTGGATCAGACTCCCACATAGGTGCTTCCCCAAACACTTGGTGAGCATCAAATAAGAAGATGAAGATGCATTTAAAAAGGTCGTCGGAAAATCATATTAAAAGCAAACATTTTTAAGTCTAAGGTTTAATTTTCTACACAAGATCTATCAACGTCAGCCTTTTCTTTACATTATTAATGGCCACAAAATACGTACTGTTCGAAAGCATTTTAAAATCAGGAAATAAGAAAAAGTCAGTTGGTAAATCGGAGCTGTAAAAGGGATGCCTAATGACATGGAAATTCTACCAATTTCCCCCTTACTTTTTTGATAGGACTGGGCTGATGTAATTTCATAGTTGAAAAGGATTCTCTGGTGAAGGTTTTTGCCTAATTTCCTCGAAACGTTTTCGTCATAAGAAAATGTTACTGTAATTCCTCCTCTAAAATGTCAACTAGCAAAATGTCCTTAGCACCCCAGAAAACTATCAGCATAACCTTTTATACTTACCGACTTGCTTTTGCTGTGACTAAATCCCTTACAGCTTTGCCTAACCGTTGCTTTCAATGAGATTTGTCTTCAAGATCGTTCAGGTAAAAACAAGTTTCATCTACAGTTACAATTCGCCTAAAAAGTATTCAGAATTTTGATCCCATTTGTTTAAAATTCCCATTGCAAGCTTTGCTCTTGTCTGTTACTGATTGGGACACAAGAGATTTCCTACCCAGTAAGGAGAAAGTTCACTCAACTTTAAAACTGGGGCAAGAAACGGCTTGTAAATATTAACGCCTCTAAAATAAAACAGTTTTCATTTAATCACCGCAGCGAACTTTTTTTTCGCTTGTCATCATCATGGCTGATGCTAAGGCCCAGAAGAGCAATACCTTTACGCCTTTTGGGGGCCCACGTTTTCCACTGACATAAAGTGGAGCGACTATATTGAATTAGCTGCTAAATCTACTGCTAGGAAAGTTGGTTCACTATGTCGTACCAGAAATTTATCTCATCAGAATCCATCCCGCGCATTTATAAATCTACCATTCATTCGTTTGTGACAATCATCATCATCACACACATACATACATACATACATACTTATGCAAATTTAAATTACACAACAGCAAGCATTCATTGGATAGTAAATCAACACTACTGTGTAATGCGACAATTTTATAATCGCTATATTTTCATGTTGTCGATTTTGTGCACTTTTGTGAGAATCGGGTCCTAGAAGCTTTTCGTGAGTCTTCCCAAAGCTCGCTCGCTGATTGGTCAATGCCAACCAATCAGATTGTCTGCACGTGAAGAGTGATTCTTCCCGCGCAGCGCTTTCGGAGCCGATGATCACCTATATAAGCAAAGAAAATTCTTAGTAAATCAGTGAGATTTCAGCTGCCACAGAAATCCACGACAGTTGAAACCATGCACCAATCTTCTCACTCACACCACCACTCACAAGCTGAATATTCCCTATACTCACATAATCTTTTTTCTTACACAGAAAAACTTTTGAAAACATTTATTACCAGAAACTATTACAACCTTATTTCTTTTAGTGAAAATTGGAACAATTGATAGTTAAAGAGAAACAACTCTTGTTTTACTCAATGCATGCATTTCTTTCACATCCTTCTTTGTACATCTTGTTAAATACAAATTTTATGTTTAATGATGTCTCTGGCTTATCCTCTTTTTCGTCGGTTTGGTTTCCTAATCTAAGTTAAATAAATGTGGTGAAGTCGGCCACATTTCATTGGTGACCGCCGACATGATCTGGAAGGCCGCCACACGTTCATTGAATACTGCTGCCATATCTGATCTGCTGCTCTTGCCATATATCTTCTTGACAAAATCTAAAGAGTCTGTAATGCAATCGATCCTCACTTGGCATCTCGACTTCAGTCATTTTCTCAACATGACGTGGCTTCCCTCTGTCTTTTTTGCACATATTTTCATGGCATTTGTTCTGGTGTAATTTCCTTTTTGGTGCATAGACTACATTTAGACGTGCTGCTAGATTGGCAACTGGGTCTTACCATTCTACTGTTGAAATAGGTAAATCTATTCTAACAGTTTCTTTTCCCGCACTTCTCACCTGTAGAACTCTCTTCCGATTTCCTGTTTCCCTGCTTTCTTAAAAAATTTAAATGCAGTGTCATTCGCCATCTGAATACTCTTACGGATCATTAAATTGCGCCATCATTGAATCATCTTACGGATATAAAAATAGAAGCATACTGTTTCTCGGATTTCAAAACAATTTCAGGGGCCTGTTTGATTTACACGTATGTATACACACACCCTCACACACGTACACAATGGAAGAAATGAGCCAGCAGCCTCCGACTAAGGCCTGGTCTATGCACTCACATTAAGCTGACCATTATAAATTGTCTGTCCATACATCTCATACCAAACTAAGAACACTTAGTTACTTGATAAATCAAGATCAGTCAACCAATGCCCAGAAAGAAATCGTGCCTGTCGTGTGAGTAAGCACTGATGACCCCTTGTAGTCATATTATTTTATGTTGACGCCTCCAGAGGCTCCGGTAAAAGCTAGTTACCTCCACTTTTTCGCGGAAATCAGCATAGTGTAAGGAAAAAGCCCGCAAACTTAATAAAAATAAAGTTTTATCGTCAAAATGTTTATGTTATTATTAAGAAAAAAGTCCAAAGTATTTTTTGATTATTTTAAAATTTTCTTAATTCCTACTAACACGTTCGAAATTTTGGTTAAAATTTTGTTTTGTGTACGTCATCAGGGTGGCGTCATAATTACATTGACTTTTTTGCGTTTTTTTCCATTGATTTGGAAATACTTGTAAAATTCAAATAATTGTCAGATTTTAATTAAATTTTCAGGACTTATTCACAAATGAATAAAATTATTTTTGAAATGTTTTTAGAAAATTTTGGTAAAAAACATTTTTTTACATATGTTACCCCCCACTTAATTTCATGAAATTTCGCAAAAAACCTTTCTATTTCCTGATTTTTTTATTCGTTAAAAGTAGGACTCCTTGGAAAATGTAAATAACCTATTTATTTTTCAAACTTGCACTATTCTAACTGAAAATCTGCTCTGAATTGAAAATAAAACTATGACATTATTTAATTAGAAAAACTTTTAATTGCTTTTGTAAATAAGTTATATTAAGGACATAATGTATAAAGAAATAAAATTTTTCCGATGAATAATGGATTTTTACAAGAATGTTTTCATTTTTTTTTAATTTTAATTATAATAATTTATAATAGTTTAAAATCGTGTAAAATTCTGTATTGTGCTATTTCCTGGATATGATATAGTAATTAAGTGGAAACGAAATTTACGAATCCAAAATTGAAAAGATTAATAAACTTAGTTACACTATTCTATTTTTAAAATAATTTTTTATTTAATTTGTTCTCTTTTTTCATCTATGAAAGGCTAAACGCAACATTATTATGAAAAGGTCATGTGATCTAAGAGGTTGTCACTTTAAAGAGAAATTAATTTAAGAATAATTTATAGTATTTTAATTTTTTTTATTTTTGTATAATGCATCTTCGAAAGGTAAATAAAAGTCAATAATTAGATAATTGCGAAAAATATGTTCATTTATAAAAATTACGAGGTAGTTAACCACCTCACAAAATGCGTTCACTTAGATTTCATAAATTTTATGTCAATTCTAGTCAGCCATACTAGCTGTCATCGCTTTAAATTTTCTAATTTTACTCAATTAACGTGTCAGAAGTATATATATATATATATATATATATATATATATATATATATATATATATATTAGAAGAGTTTTAAAATCGATAAATTTGTTTTTACAAATTTCATAAAATTAAGAAAATGGCCGTTTTTAAGAAAACTTTAAAAAAATCGAAATTAAATTTTACATTCGAATCTATATAATTTCTATCTGAAATACAGCAGAATATTTTACTTACTGGAAATAATAAATTTAATCCATTAGCTTTCAATCAGAATATTTTACTTATTGGAAATAATAAATTTAATCCTTTAGCTTTCAATCAGAATATTTTACTTATTGGAAATAATAAATTAAAATTAAAGCTAAAATGAAATCTTCAAGAATGCTTTTTCATTTTTAAAAATTGATTTTAAACTTTAGGTATCGAAAATTTATGCCGAAAAAGGGGAGGTAACTAGTAAAAAGGCCTTCAATTTAAATGTCCTTTGCGACTATCCCAGAGCAACTCATCACGCACATCATGCACTTTCTTGTTCAGCTTGAACTGGAATTGTTGACATTCTGCTTTCAAAGGTCAAAACCATTCATTGCTTATTTAAACTTCCAGCACCTCGAATTGAAAAAAATTCTTTCATTCAGATTACGTGTGCTTCATTAGGAATCAGCCATCTTTTATTATTAATGAAGTTTTAATGATTTAATTGCAGGCTTTCAGTGTCATTGATAAATATTTCACTAATGTTTACGCTGCGTTTGAAAGGACAGGCGATTCTCATTAAGTGTTACCTGTTGTCCAACAGGAGTCGAATTTTATATTTGAAAAATTAAACCTCTATCTTTTTCTCAAAACAATCTAGCTTGATTCAAAATGACCGAAAAAGCCAAGAGTAGTGAGAATTGGTGGCATTTTTGATTGAGCTTTGCAATGGAACATATGTGATATATGTTTACAATTCCGATTCTCAGGTCATCGCAGTTTCAAATAAGACTTTTCTCAAGAATATTATAGTGGATGAGAAACTCTCCAATGTCACACCGGATGGTTATACTTCATGAAGAATATCGACTAAAATAATTCCTGATATTTACTGGAAAAGTACCAGAGAAATTGCCAAGAGAAATAATTTCTATACGCTGATCTAATTACAGAAGGAATTGAAAAAGTATGGCAAACTAAAACTTAAATTCTGAATTAAGAGGATGTATACTTGCTTACTACTAAAGTTTCACGAAGTTTACTTATCAAGCAGTAGGCATTTGAGAATAAGTTTAACTGATAATCCAATCAACGTATTTCTAAATATCATGGAAAATCCCAAATAGTCAAGCCATTCATCTGGTGTCAACGGTGTTAACAGATAATTTCTTTTGTGTTAACAATTCGCCAGTGTTTCACTAACTAGATTTAATAAATTCTTCTTGTCAGCAAATCTGACTAGGGCCAATTTTTCTTTTTGATACGACCTGCAGTACACCCCATACGCATTATAGCTCTATACTTTATTGGTAGATGTATGTTTTCTCTTCATCTTCCCACATATATCTCGAGAGGGTGGCATTATAAGGCGAACTACTTTCATGAATTTTTGAACTTGCTGAACCCGTCTAGAATGCATAGTCATAAATTAAATTTTATAATTAAATTATAAAATTAAATTTTATAATTAAATTATAAAATTAAATTTTAAAATATCTGAATTTTTTAAAATAGTTTTTAATTTATATTAAGTTTTTAATTTATATTAAGTTTAAAGTAACACAAAAAATTTGTGAATTTATTTTTTTGTTTTAAATTCAGTTTAAATTATCGCCAAAAGTTTGGGAATTCAGGAAATCAGTTTTATTTCTTCAAAACGCCAAGGAATCAGAGTCAAAGTGAGAAGTTCTTGCAGTCAGAATTACAGGTTATTTTTCTATTATGGAAGAAATTAACGCTTAAATTTGATTTTATTCTCTATTTTTATATTCTCTCTCTTTATATATAACACACACACACACACACACACACACACACACACACACATATATATATATATATATGCATATATTAGGACCTTGAATAAGTTCTCGCTGTTTTCCAATACATGGCGTTTCCAGATCTGTGTGCGTGCAGCTTCAGATGGTAACGCATCTATAAGGAAGTACTATAAGCAAGCTTGAAATTCGGTGCATTTCATTTCGCCAAAGTGTAAACAACTTTGTTTTTCATAGCGTTAAACATGTCGGATTTAGTGCTAAAGAAGGTGTATTTGCGGGGAATTTTACTGCACTACTTTATTCAAAAGAAATCTGCATCACACAGAATTCTTGTTGAGACTTACTATGCTTTATCGGAAATAACATGTAGAGATTGGTTTAGACACTTCAAAAATAATGATTTTGATGTTGAAGATAAAGATAAAGAATGCTCCGAAAAAGTTTGAAGACAATGAATTGGAGGCATTACTTCATGAAGACTCATGTCAGGCACAAGCTGAAGTTGCAGAATCATTTTTTGATCACACAACAGTTTCAAAACGTTTGAAAGCATTAGGAATGATTCAAAAGCAAACGAAATTGGGTGCCATACGAGTTGAACGGCGTCTTGTCACGTGTGAACTACCGTTTCAACAACAGAAAAGGTAAGTTTTTTTGCATCGCATTGGGACCGGCGATGAAAAGTGGATACGCAACGATAACACTAAGCGTAGAAGATCGCACGGCCATGCATCAACATCGACGGCAAAGCCGAATATCCATGGTTCGAAGCTTCTGCTCTGCATTTGGTGGGATCAGTTGGGTGTATTTTATTATGAGCTGTCCAAACCAACCGAAACCATCACGGGAGATCTTTATCGACTACAATTGAAGCGTTTCAGCCGAGCACTGAAGAAAAAACGGCTGCTATACGAGCAGAGACACGACAAACAGAACACCGCTTGTCCACATGTTGAAATTAACCAGACATTGTTCCCTCAAATTATCACTTGTTCCGATCGATGGTACAGGGCCTGGCTGAGCAACACATTCTTATGAAGATGCAAAAAAAAAAAAAAGGTCGTGGTTAGCTTGGAATTCAACAAATGCTACCTGAAAGATGGGAAAAAGTCGTGGCTAGCGATGGACAATACCTCCAGTGACATGTTTCTCGCTAATTTTTGTAAATAAAAACATTACTTTTTATGAAAAATCAGCGAGAACTTATTCAATGTCCTAATATATATATATATATATATATATATATATATATATATATATATATATTGAGGGGTCTCCCCTTTTTACACAAATGGACTCACCCAAGGTATACATATACTACTACCAGTGAATACCCCGACAGTCGGCAGTACGTCAAGTCGGTAGTCAAGTCGAGGTAGTAGTAAGAACGTTGAGTCGGTCGGTAGAATAACGTAGCGGCAAGAGTCATAGTAACGAACACTTAGACTCAGTAAGAAGTCATACAGCGATACGTCGATATCAAAGACTGTATATATATATTGCTACTAACCCGCATTCCTGGAACTACTAACCTGTATTACCAGTTTGTATTATTACGTTAATACATTTATTTCCTATATTAATTCTTGGCGTTTGTTATTATTTGATACCGGATTTCATCCCGGAATCCACAACATTATATATATATATATATATATATATATATATATATATATATATATGTGTGTGTGTGTGTGTGTGTGTGTGTGTGTGTATAGTCATCCACACACACACACACACACACACACACACACACACACACACACACATATATATATATATATGTATATGTGTGTGTGGCGAGAGAGGTAATTAACTATGTTGAGTACAGTGCTCGGTATTCTGAGGACAGAGCTACATATAGCATAATATTATTGATTTTGATTTTATTAAAACTCAAGGGAAATGCGTAACTAATAGTTTCATAGCACGCGAAACAATCAGTCTGTGATTTGATAGAACTGATTATCAGAACCGCCTAAAAGGCGCTTTATATATATATATATATATATATATATATATATATATATATATATATATATATATATATATATAAACTAGTTTTATTGGATTCAACCGACAAAATTTGTATGTCTAATATATTTTACTGTATTTTTGCAATTTACAAATAAGATAAAATTTACAAATAAGATAAAATTGTATATCAGGATTGAAATTGTGCATAAACTTTTCGGAGTTCCTGTTTTCGTTCAAGAATATTTGACCGTTTCTGTCATTATCAGGAACTATGATGTGCTGTAAGCCCAGTAAACAAGATTCCGTTGGCCACATCCTGGCATTTTATAGAGAGCTGAAAAACTGTGAATTAGTCCAAAGTGATGTCATGCGTAACATTTAAGTGGACCTTGCCAAAAATTCAAATAATATTACGCGTTTTTATACGTATATTAAATATTTTCACTAACTATAGTTTGTAGTTTATATAACTACAAAAGTGAATGTCCTCATAGATATACGAAAACAATAAAACAAAAGAAACATGATTAACCCTGCCAAAATAACCTCTTCTTCGGACGCATTATGTTTTTTTAGAAATGGCTAAGCACCATAAAACAAACAATGACTTCCCCAACCATGTTGTGGACGAACAAATAAAATTAGCCGTAATGAAATATTTGATAATTAACATGAGCCATAACAAACACCTCATTAATTTATTCTATCGTAATCAGATGCACCCTAATGATAAACAGGATGAAAGAAGTCATAATTAATTCGACATATCAATAAATGATCCTAACAAACACCTCAGATTTATCATTTACTATAAAAAAGATTTTAGAAATGCAACCTAATTGTTGCCAATAACACGGGACTCAAAAATGTTGTTTATGAATTCTCTCACCTCTAGGAGATTGCTCCTCCAATATCAAGAATAAAAAAAAAACAGCATTAAATTCTTACATGGAGCACACGTGCACACTACTCTCTCGTAGGTTGACTTGTCACTTTAGGAAACTTAGAGCAAATCGTGCACCTATTGATTAGCATATCATAAGTAAAATAAAAAAGACAAATATTAGTAGACGCTACCAAAATACTCTATAGTAAGGAAAAACTCAAAATCCTAAGTGCTATTAATATACAAAATAAACAACCCACATTAAATAAAATATCTTTCATCACAGTAGACGCTGTCTTGAAGTGTGTAGTAAATGTTTAATATCCGTATAAGAATATACGGAAAAACGTCTTATATTTGATTTTTGGGTGCGGTCTCCTTCCCCTTAAACGTTATACATAGCGTCAGTGTAGACTGTTTCAAACTTCAAGCTCTCTATAAAATACATCGATGTAGCCAACGGAATCTTGCCGACCACACTGGCAACACATGGTTCTTGATAATGACTAAGACGGTAAAAAATACTTAAGTAAAAACAGCACAACAAACATGAAGTTTATCCACAACTTCGATCCTGATATACAATATCTGACATAAAAATTTGAAAAATACAATAAAAAATTAGACAGACTTGGTTGAATTTAATAAAACTTATGTTTGTATTTCTGAGATGAGTATTGTAATTATTTACACTATTTACATCGGTCGGACTGTTATCCTCATTTATATTGTCATATTTACGACGTTTCGGTCATTGTACGCTCCGGCCTTCTTAAGGGTTACATAAGTTGGAATTTCAAACCGGACCCTTTATTTAGTCCACGGCTGTAGATTATTCTAGTTCCACATGCCATGCCTTTTCTGAATATCTCAATTTCAGTTATTTCCCTTTAATAACTCAAATCTCCAAATTTTTTGTTCACCTCTGCTGTGGCCAGGTATTGAACTCACAACTCTTTTGGGTCAAGTAACTTTTCGGATTACTTCAACCAACGCTTTTACCCACTGAGCTATGTGTCCTTGGTTCGGTTCGAAATGCTAACTTATGTCACCTGGAGAAGGCCGGAGCGTACAACGGCCGAAACGTGAATATGACAATAAAGATGAGCACAACAGTCTGGATGATGTAAACAGTTAACAAAGCTTGTCTGAATGAATATTTACGATCTAAATGTAATTTATTTAATAGAACAGGCAGAGAATGAATTCCTCCTGGTGTCGAAGGAGTCGCTTAATTTCAAACGAAAAAAAATCTAAAGAAAATTACCAGAAGGTAAATGTTTATGATCCGTGTGTTATAGATTGTATATTGAAAATAAAATCTTCAACCCTTTCACGGGTACAAATCCGTAACCACTTAGGGCATCATAATTACACTATCCGTTTTTCATGCGTAAGACACAGCCTGACGGAGCTCAACTCTTTCCAGGCTGGTTTGAATTTATATTTCTCTTATACTGGTTTCCAAACAATCCAATTTGTTCTGCTTTTCAACCCATATCTGCCGAGGAAAAGATGGATTCACACCTTTCCCAAGGACATTAGCACGTAAGTGAATGTAGTGAACTTGACTGGAATTCGAACTCGGCTCTCCGATTCCTCAATCCACGTCGTCTATCCATTGCTTCACTGAGCCTCCCTTTAGAGGTGTAAACTTTTCTAATCTTTTTAGGGAACTAAATTATTTCAAACATTGGCAGATTTATTTTGCCACGCTTCATATGCCTAATATTTATATTGCTGTGGATTACTTGTTTTTTCTTGCTCTTACACGTTGTTTCAATCCAACGCATAAGTTTTTCGTTTGCATTCAAGTCGGACTTTTATGAAGGCCAAGCCAAAAACTTTTATTTTTCTTAGCCGGACATATTTCTCCATTGATTTTCTTGATCATTTTTATTTATTTATTTTTATTTTTATTATTATTATTTTTATTTTATTATTTTTATTTATTATTATTATTTTATTTATTTATTTTTATCATTCTTTATGGATAAAGCTCCAATCACACGACAGTTTCAGAGTTCTAACAGAGACTTTCAGTTTGACATCCAATATTCGACAATAAATCTATCTGTCTTCATTCAACTCGGCTTATGAATATATGTTCATTTGCAAATACGGAACAAAATTTCAAAATGGAGTCTTACGATGTCGGCCTGCTCATAAATCTGCTCTGTGCAAAATTCTAGTATTTCTTCATTTTCTTCCAGTTAGTAGATGTGAAATTATTCCCGAAAAATCTTGTGGTTATTTTCAACAGTAAGTTACGTTTTGTTCGATAGTTTATTTCTTCTTACCAGCATCAGTTTTATCTTCAATTTTCTCTTTCAAATTTTCGAACGATATTCCAAAAAGTTGATTTAGGCGGTAATAAGTCGTTCAGAAATAACACCATATCCGCTTGTAAGCCTGAAGAACCTACGTTCTTGTGTCAAAACTATGCTACATCTCGGCTGGAGATGGTTGAATTTTACTTTCCAACCTCGACAGTGTTCAAAAAGCATTTGCATGGCCGTATGGGTGATGAA